>OY757917.1:60463529-61063529 GCA_963585895.1 Sepioteuthis lessoniana
TGTGCATGCATGTGTCTATGAATATATGCATGAGTGTGTATATGTTTGTGTGTGCATGCTAGTTTGTGTGTACATCTGTGGGTGTATGTTGCCTATTATTTGAAAGAGAAGAAATGTATGCAAATGATAATAATGAAACCACATATGCTTAGTGTTACAGTTATTTTGTCGGAAATTGAATTGATTATCTGAGTTCAAATCCTGAACAATATTGTTTGCATTTCACTTCATGCAAATGTTCTTATGATCGGCATGAATACTTCTCTTCTCTCCTGTTCACCTATGGGTAAAAAGGGCAGGGTGGGTTAAGGAAACCAGTCTAGGAGAAGGAATTCAGAAACTTCTGTCACATCCTACTTGTAGCAAAGGGGTAGAGTAAATTCTTACATGATAATAACAAACAAATGAGTGGCAACTGATATCTACATGGTATTATTTATAAATCAAATATACCAATTAAATATGTATCTATATGACTTTAAATCATCTCTGTTGTAGAGCTATAAGTTCAAACGAATTGGTAAAATTATTTGTTTTCCTTTGTTAGATGAATAAAAGTAAATGTTTACATTATTCTGAATTGACACCCCTACGAACATTTATGATCCCTTCATTGACTTTATGATCTCATCCAGGTATTTTTGTCGGTTTTATATATATATATATATATATATATATATATATATATATATATATATATATATATAAACCCATTGATGTGAATCATAATCATGATTAAAAAAAGATTCAACATTCACACTATGCTTTGTTGTTGGGACTCTGAAAGTTTTATTTTTAAAATCATCATTCTGACCTTCTACATTTAAAAATAAGAAAGGAATAATCTGTAAAAATGTTCTATGAATAATTGTATTAATACATTCTTTTCTGTTTTTCAGGAAACAGGTACTACTTAAAACTATTTGCTGCCCAGACTGCCACAGAAGATTCACAGGTGCAGAAAGAGTTGTTTAAAAAAACAAAAAAAATTTTTTTTAAATCTAAGAAAAAAAAAGTTTTCTTGTTAATTATAAATACTGGTGTGCCCCACACATGCACACATTACACATACATGCACTTGTTCAATCACTCACTCATGCTCACATATATATAACAGCAATGTGTGACACACGTTCTCACAAGAGAAAAAGCGAGGAACCGTATGTGATAAGAGGTTGGCTAAACAACATTTACAGCAACAAGTACCGTTATTGCAATATGAAGAACAGCATCAGCTCAACACAAGGCAAAACTTGCCTGTTAAAGGTTCAAATTATTTGAAAATATTTCGAAAAACTCTATAAAACAAACAAAAGAAGGAAATAAAGAAAGGATTATTGAGAGCGACACAGACAAAGAAAGACAACTCTGTATGAATAATTGAGGGCTTCCCTATTTGAGATTGCCATCGCAAGGCATAATGCATACAGGCAACAATATGGTAAGCTAGCAAACATGCAAGCAAGCCAATGAATGTTGTCCGTGATCTGGTGTCACTTTACTATATTGGACAACTCTTGCCAAAAGAAATTCATGAAGACATTCTGCTAAGGGCACCTGTCAATCAAGTAACAGTTATTCAGTTGATAAAAATTTTTTAAATAACAAAAAAAACACAATTTTTAAATTACCTCAACATAAAAAAAAATACAAAAAATACTACATCAGCAACAACAAAAATAATTTTACCTTTTTCATTCTTTAAACTGATTGCTTGCAATTCATCTTTCCAATACAAAAACGATTCTTATGAAAAAAAATTCATTTAGGCTTAGAACTGTTTTATTTTTGTTTTATTAGATCTTTTATTGATTTTTTTACAATTTATTTTTGAAACACAGTCAGTCGACAACCTTTGGTAATAAGCATTTGCCAAAGAGAAAAAGACAAAGAGTGAGGGAAAAGGAAAAAAGAGATTGAAGGAAAGAGTTTGAAGAGAGAGAAATATAATTGTAAGATAGATTTCTCACTGGAAATTCTCTGTTTAATAAGTATTGATGATTTATCAGATGAATACCAGCAAAGAACGTATTCATCATTGCATCAATACAGGCAGAGACTTTGTAGTTATGGCCAGACCAAGCCTTGTATGTCTATTTTTTGCAAATAATCTAGAATTTTAAAATATTAAGCAAACACAAACATATCCAAAAAAACAAAAAAAACATTTAGCTAATTTTCCGCTTAAAAATTAATCACAAACACAAAAGGAGAAAAAGCACAATTAACAAAATCAGTGATAATATTTAATCTATTTTGAGCAATTAATTTTTATTTTTTTATTTTTATTTTTATTTTTATTTTTTATTATAAAAAGAAAAAAATCTTAGCAATGGTTCATTTCATTTCTATTAACTAAAAAAAAAAACAAAAAAAAACAAATCATATTCCTAGAATAAAAAGGATTTAAAAGAAAATGAAAGAAAGAAAGGACCATTTCTAGAATGAGAAAGAAAAGGGTAAAAAATATGTTTGATTCTCTTTTTTTTTCTTTTTTTTTCTCTTTCACAAAGAAGCAAAAGAATTTAATCTAAAGACTTTTCTACTTGTGTCATATAAGCATCCTTCTTGTTTTTTGTATTGATAAATTTTATATTTTGGTAAAGAATATTTATTGACAGAATAACAAAAAGGGGGTTTAAGCCAAATGTGACTAGTTCAATGTTAAATGATAACATGAGAACATCAGATGATTGACAGGTGTATTATGAGGTTCGTTTAAACAAGCAGCACCAACAAGGTTTTTTTGTGAATTCTCATTTCGAACCAGTGCCAGACTATTATCAGATCTCAGGTATTCAGTATTTTTCAACTGTTGAATTCTGTTAGCGTGTAGCAGTTTTCATTTCTTACTGTTTTGTACTGTATTGCTATTTCATTTTGATAATTAACAATACACATAGATACTCATATATCCATATATATGTGTGTGTGTGTTGGTGTGTGTTTGTATGCATATAGATATGTATATATATATTCACGCACATGCCCTCATATGCATGTATATGTGTGTATATGTGTTTATATGTGTGCCTGATTTTTGATTGAGTGCATTGGACATGTACAAAATGTGATAATCTTCAAACCAATCTTTATCTCCTTAAAATTTTCTCCTAGAGATCCAGCCAAAACTCTTGTTAGCAAAAACAACACAGATTATGAGATTAATGATAAACAAAATCTATGAAATGCATTTTACACAGACAGACACACAGACACACACACGCATGCACACATGCACACATGCACACACACACACACACACACACACACACACACACACACACACACACATATATATATATATATATATATATATATATATATATATACATTAATTTATTTATTTACATGCAAAGTTATATTGTTCTGAGTTGTTGATTTGTTTTACTATGTATAAAAGCAACTTTAATTTTGCAACGGAAATGCTTGAAGTGTACTCATAAATTCCTACTGAAATTTTCATATATTTTCACTTGTACTTTTCTAAAATGTTTTCATTTAGTGATAGTATTAAAGCAACATATTTTAATATATTTATTTTAATATAAATTTTTTTAAAGAAAATCTTTAAATCCTTAGGCAACAGATATACTTTCTAATATATTTATTTGATATGATATAACAATTCAAAAATATTAAATGACTTTACACACACACACACACACACACACACACACACACACACACACACACACACACACACACACATATATATATATATATATAGATATACAATCAAAAAATACTTTTTTTTAAATTGTGGAAAGTAAAATTGTTTTTTGACATACAGTATATACTGTAATACCATTCATTTTTGCTATTTTTAACTAATATTGGTAAATATATATTTAACAAAATAAATTTAATTTAATGAAATATATCTTTTAGTATATATATATATATATATATATATATATATATATATATATATATATATATATATTGAAACAATTTTTTACTAAACTTGTCTTTTCTTTCTTTTTTTGGGACAAATTTCATTTTTAAAATCATTGATCATTTGAAGATTCACAGAAATAAATTGTAATTTAATTACAGTGATAACTTATTTTTAGTCTATGTCATAGATCCATTTAATTATATTAAAGGATTTTTATTAATTTGATATTATCTTAATTCTAGATTAGTCAGTATTCTTCAAATAGTTTGAACAAAGATTTGACTAAATTTTTAAATAAAATTAATTCTTAAGTATCAGATGGTTAAAATGATGTTTTATTTTTTATTATATTTTTCTTTGGAAATAATAATTTTTAAAATCATTGCAACTTTTTAAATGATTTCTTATTTTTTATTAAAAAAAAACAAAAACATGTACAGTAGATTTATAAAAAATACTGATCCAAATAGTTAAAATCATGAGAGTATAAGAAGGCTGGAGATTTTTTACATTAGGAGATATAAACAAGAACTCAATTTTTTTCACTTCAGACTGGTACCTGTGGGTATATTTACTGTGCCTTCTTCTCTTAGCCACATGGGCTATGCCTACACACACACACACACACGCACACACACACACACACACACACACACACACACACACACACACACACACACACACACACACACACACATATACTAGCAGCTAATTCTCTAGTACTGCTTTAGCATTCATTATTTAAACTATTGCAGTATAATATCAGAAATGGAAACTTTGTTTTCTGTTATACATTAACAAAGTATCTATAGTATAATTTCTAAATTACACATACTCACACACACACAAACATACATGTATACTGACATACATAATAACACATACACAAACACACATGCACTCACATTTATGTATGTATGTATGTATTTATGTATGCATGTATAGTTTTAACTCCTTGATATGAACCTATTAATAATACCTATATTATTTCATGTGTGTATTCCTTTTTTATTTAGATTATTATTCCTTTGTCATACCTACATGTCTATCTATCTACCCAAATAATTATCTGAGAACCAGCCACCCCTATACATACAAATATACCTTTCTACCCACCTATTACCATGCATACATACATGTATACTTATCTACCAACACAATTTTCCTCTTAAGTAAAATTCCTAGATTTTCATGCAAAAATTAATGGCTGGGCTAAGGTCTGTTTCCCCTAAATATCAACGCAAGTTGAACAGCAAAAGTGTTCTAGCCAAATGTGATGAAGCCATGAAGGCAAAACTTTGAGCTAAGCATTCCATTTTGTTTCATCTTTGATGAGCCAGCTTATTTTCCTTGTGTTAATTGATTTGATCCAGGATTTTGAGCCTCTCTATAAGAATGCAGCTCATGACATTGTTCTTCTGTATCCATCTAATTCCAGAACACTCAAGCCATTTAGAGACTAAAATAATGAACTTCTAATGAGAAAGAGAAAGAGAGAAAGAGAGAGAGAAAGGGAGAGAGAGAGAGAGAATGAGGGAAAGTGGAAATTAGAATAATTACCGAATGTGATATAAATTAAAAGATTGGAGAAAGAAATTGATGTGTTTTATTGGTTAGAAATGAATTTTAAAACTGTTTGGAAGTATTGAGTGGTATTTTTGGAAGAATATTGAGAGGTTATGTGTTCTTTGTTGAGACTGGGACCAAAGGTTGTCGAAGTATAACCACTTCCAATCTAGTGATATTATCCAGTTTGTTCATTATCAAATCTAGTTGTGCTCTTACTCCCAAAATTTCAGCTATTGTTACTATTTACAGTTTCTATTTGCATCTTTTACTGCTAACACTAATAATGCATTTTCGTCAATATAGAGGAAAACAGAAATATCAACAAAAATATCAACTCTGTACGAAAAACCATTAATGTTATGGTCAATAATCTGTGGGGAAGTCTACAGGCTGTTAAAGAAAAGTTCTTAAAGATTTTAAAAAAATTAAAAACAAAAAAATTTTTATAAAAAAACTAAAAAAATATTACAAAAAAATTGATAAAAAAGAAAACAAAAAAGAAAAAACACTAATCTTGGAAAAGCCTGAACTCTTTGGAAAAAAAGATAGAAAAGGAAAAAAGTAAAGTAGAGCTTGAAAAAGTGAGTGAGATATAACTGAAAACGGAAAAAAAAGGAAAATGTATGTGTTTATACCAAGCAGCACATGTTCAAATGGAAAGAAGCAAAAATTTGCTGCTAGGGCACTTGATATACCAACTCAGGCAAGCATATTTGCATCAATGCACATGTATAAATTATGCGGATCAATATGAACAATCACCAGATCACCTTGTTGCTTGCAATGCAACAGTTTCTGTTATCTAGTTTTTTTCATTATTTTTCTTTTAGTTTATATTCTTTTTTATTATATGATGTTACTTTCATTTTTGTTTCATTTTTCTTTAAAAAAATTTTTTTTTAGAACTGTAAAAAAATGGACACACGCAGATCTTGGGGATTTCAAGGAAATACTTCAACAAGGTTCAGCTTATCCTTTCAGGTGAAGAGAGACAACTAAATAAAAAAAAAAAAAGAAAAAAGAAAAAAAGAAGAAAAATTTTTTTTTTAATTTGGTCTTCTTGGTTGATGGAAGATCAAAAAAAAAGAAAAAAAAAAAACATTTGCACACACTACCCCCAAATTGAAAAAAAAAAAAAAGATGAGAGCCTTTACTAACTCCAGACCCTAAAACCAAAACGACTCTTTGATGATTCAATTTCATCATCATCATCCTTTCTTTATTTCTATAAATACCTACCAACTCTAAAAGAAAATAGTGTTTGTGATATATATGCCTATATTCATACATCTGTATGCATATAGGTGTGTATCTATACGTGTATATACATATTTAAAAAACATATAAAAGAAATTCATTGAAATTAACATCTGGCAGCAGTTCTGAACTATTACATATTAATTCAATATAAATAGTAAAGTGAACATTTTTTTGTAGTGTATAGGTTATAAGTTGAAAGTACAACAGTTGAAAACTGTTGTAACAAATATTATTGTAATTTAATGACTGTGTGCATTTTTTAAAATGTAGATTATATCTTTTAAAATAGTGTTAAGCTGAAAGGACTGAAATTTCATTTTAAAATATACAATGATCTAAATTTCTAAGGCCTGTCCCTATCTAAAGAAATTACCTCTTAGAGCAGCTGAAATCTTTGAGACAAATTTGTTTTGTTGTTATTATGTTTCTTGTCTTCCCTCCCTTTTTTTAAAAAATTTCTTAGAACTTAATTGCCACAAGGAAATGAGGATTTTAAAATTGAATATTACTTCATTATTTCTGATGTAAGAAAAAACATTCATTTAAATGAACAGAAATAATGGTGGTAATTAAAAAGGGATCTAGTAGACTTTCCACTTCTGGACCTGAAATGTTTCCGTTGTGGCCACGGTTGACATCAAGGACCACTAAGGATGAATACTTGAACCCTTGAAATGTTGGATTATCACCAAAGATAATCCAAATCCTCAGATCCAACTGCAAATACATTCCAAGTATGGTATTAAAGCAAGAATTCCGTCTTAGAAAAATGTCCCTGAAATTTCCTTTCTCACCCTACCCATCTGTGAAAAGAAGAGAAGAAAAAAAAAAAAATCTAAAAGAATGTTTTCTGTGTATATGTCTGTGACAAGGAATGACAAATCAAGGTGGATACAAAGATCTATAGCCAAGATCTTTCTTTGCCTTAGAAGAAACAATTAAAGACTTGCAAAAAAAAAAAGAAACAAAAAGAAAATGCTGGATTTTATTTGTACATATCAATTATAGATTGTAGAAAACATTTTAAAATAATCAAAGCTGCTCTTGTAAATTTTTAGAAATATCTTGTATTTCTAAATACAAATGAAATGTAGATAATTCCTACATTCAGATGTATGAAGGTAAATACTATTAATTCTGCTTGCTCATTAAAATTGCAGTTGATTAAAAAAAATGATTGCAATTAAATGCATATTAGTTGAGTTTGAACATTTTACAAACATAGTCTGTAGAAATCGATGCGTTCAAAACCTCATGCAAACACATACATATAACTAAAAAAAAATAAACACTTTGAATACCTTTAAAACTTAATGTATGACATCATATAATCTTGGATCTTGAGAAAGTTATTTTAAAAATAGTAATTTAAAAGCTTCTCTTTGTGTAGCACGTGTAAAGTTTTTCAATAGTTTAAAATACCCAGTAAGAGGCTTGCTTATGGCAATTTCCTTGACTGACATGGGAGATCTAGACTTCATTAACTGTTAGCTAAATATAACAATAGATAATACCCTTTCCAAGGAGATATTTCAATATGTGATCAATATTAATTATTGATTACAACAAATAATATATTTTTGCCACTCATAGACTCAGTGGAGGTTCAACAGGAATTGTGTTCTACCAATTTTCTGTTTTTAATACCAAGTAAAAAATTTGTATAAAAAAATTATAAAATATTTTTTACAATACTCAAATAGTCTAAATGAAGGTAAATATGTTTTTATCAAAATTACTCAACATGATAATTAAATTTGCTGATCAATTCACTATTTGCTATGATAAAAGGTATGGATCTTATATGGCTTATGAACTGTAAGTTCAGTGGTATTCTTTTTTTTATATCTTTGTTGTAAGTGTTTAAATTTTTAAATATCATTGATAGATAAGCTCATAGCTAAGAATAGACAGTTGAATTAGATTAAAGAAAACTTTTTCGGTCTAGTACAAAAAAAAAATATTAGTCTCCAAATTCCTAGATAGATTAATTAAGACTGAATCAAAATCTATAAAAATAAAGAATTCTGAATCTAAAATGAAAAACAATGGCCAAACTAAAACTAGCTAAGCTTTTTTTTTTCTAACTAAGAAAATTAGTTGATATAAATCAAGAAACCACTGAATTTGGACTGAACGATAGATCCATCCATTTCTTTATAGTTTATTATGTATTGATAGCAATCAATTATTTGTTTGTGAAATTAATATTTATCAGTCCTTTATTGTAACTATCCCTAGGAATTTCTAAATAAGGTTTGATGACCTGATTTTATAATAAGTAAACCAACACAAAACACTTATATCCATACACCAAAAACTTACGCATGACTTTGAGCCTGACTTGGTATTTGTCTATCAGTAAATGTAGAAAAACCTGCATAGATATAAAGATATATATAATGTAGACTACAAATAAAAATATTTAAAGAATTTTCCATCCTACATTTTAAAATGATATTATATATATATATATATATATATATATGTGTGTATATATATATATATATATATATATATATATATATATATATATATATATATATAAAGTATGTCTCTGTGTGTGTTTATATAGATTCAAATAATTTTAGGTCAAATCAAGAAGCTTTGCAGCATTTTATTTGTCAAAACATAGGAATTAAAAAGATATGGGCAAAATAAAATGCAGTTTATATCACAACATTTGCATCTGCTTCCATTGTGGCTATTATAACTGGCAAAAATAAGCTCTCATTTGTCTCAGTCATTTAACCATAGCAAAAAATTGTTCGCATTTGTTTTTGATATTTTTTTAAGATCATGTTTTCATAGGACTTTGATACCTTCCTTCACTGCATTCCTTGAAAAAAAAAAACAAAAAAAAAAAAACAAAAACAAGAAAAAAGAAAAAAAAAAGAAAAAAGAAAAAAGAAAAAAAAAAAAACAGAAAAAAGAACAAAAAAAGAAAGAAAAGATAATTAAACCATCAGTGCTGCTCTGATTGACTAACAAGATGCTTTCAGGAATTGAGTATACGGAACTTGACAAACTCATTTAAAAAGAACACAAAAAAAAAGAACAGTAAAAAAGAAAAATGCTACACATTGTGTAAGAACATTTCTAAGAAACCTTTGCTTTTTCTAACAAAGATTTTCCATGTCTCTTTACTTAATGAGAATCATATTTAGTGATAAAAAAATATGGTTATGTTAAATGATAATGGTTATTATTATTATTATTATTATTATACAAAATAATATTTCCTACTCAAAAACACATCAGACACATTTTGGACTTTTTTTTATTCAAAGATTTTAAAAAGTTCATGATTTTTTGTGATATGTGATAAAGAATATTTAACAACATTGCATTTTCTAGCATTTGTCTATTGGGTAAACCAAGGTATAAACCCTAACTTCCTTGAAAGCTAACTAGCTATATTAGTAATAATTACTTAGTATCTCATTTTCTGTGCAATTGTAAGCATGTTATGTCAAATATTAAGCTTGATCATCAAAAAAAAAATTTAATAAAGTTATGAAAGAGAAAATTTTTAAAAAGATTTCCATGGCACACTTGCTAATTCTATCATTGTAATCTTTCTTTAAAATGTCCCTACTAAAAAAAAACTTACATAAAAATTATATACACATAGAATAAGATGTAAAGAAAAAAAAGAAGACTTTTATTTGCTTGTGATTTTTCTCTGTCCTTTCCTAAAATCTGTGATTTGCAATGTTTTGATAAAAATGAGAGAAGAAAGATCATTTTCTAGTTTATAGCAAAATAAAAGTGTTTTTACTCCCATTTCTGACAACATTTTAAGCCTTCTTACATTGTAATAACTAAATGACAGATACAAAATAATTGTACTGAGTGAAATTGAATTTTATAACCTTGCAACGTAATCAGTAAGTTTAAAATATTTACAGTGATAAGCAATAAGTTGTTTTGTGGCAAATTCTTAAACTGTGTCAAATTTAATTTCGGTCAGTGTCATAACTTGATATTTTATCATCTGTGACAGTGTTGAAAAGGCCGAGAATGTTTTCAGTAATGAAAGCTTTTTTTGTATTAAGAAACTTGAAAATGACCACAAAAAAATGAATAATTTTTATATGCAAATTTATAGGAATAATAGTTATGCTCTCTTCTTGTTTTTAAAAGGAAAAGAAAAGTCAGCAAATCATTCTAAAATGCTTTGATAACATATAGCTGAAGTACCATTAATAGTGATTGAAGTCTCCAATATCTGTAAAAACATGTGATCTCTGACTTGGAGATTTGTATCCTTTTTTTTCTTTCTTTCTTGACATTTTTTTCTAATATGGAAACTGGGTAGTTAACAAATTTCCAAAAATAAAAAAGAAGAAAAATCAAACAAAAACAAAAAAAAGTTGGGTTGATGATGGTGCAGATGGTTGTCACTTGGTGCATATGTACTGGCCCTCCAACAAGTGGATGAAAGACAAGGTGCATATGTACTGGCCCTCCAACAAGTGGATGAAAGACAAGGCACATATGTACTGGCCATCTAACAAGTGGATGAAAGACAAGGTACATATGTACTGGCCATCCAACAAGTGGATGAAAGACAAGGTGCATATGTACTGGCCCTCCAACAAGTGGATGAAATACAAGGTACATATGTACAGGCCCTCCAGCAAGTGGATGAAAGACAAGGTGCATATGTACTGGCCCTCCAACAAGTGGATGAAAGACAAGGTGCTGAAACTTACATTAAGAATGATAATAATAACAGTAAGAAGAATTATTATAGCATCAATAATAATAATAATAATAATAATAATGATAATAATAATAATAATAATAATTAATAGCATTATTATGTATATTCATGGACAAAAAGTATATACGAAAAATGGTTTGTTCTGTGGCTATGATGATTCCTCCCAATAGGAAACAAAGCAGCAATTTGTACAGTTATTATAGTGTACATTTTTGCACAGTTAATTATTTGTATATTACATTGAACTATTTCACTGTTATCTAAGGGCCGTTGTACATATTGATTACCTCCCTTAGAGGTAATTAATTGATTTGTTAACTGTTGCAAATGTTTTTTCTTTGTTTATATTTATTTTTTATTTTTTGTCTAATAGATGGCGCTAGCTGCTCATGAAGTGATGAGAATAATTGGTCCAATCACAAATTTTAAAAAAAGTAATTAATTAAAAATTAAATTTTTAAAGATTAAATGAAAGAAAAAAAATTGTAGTCACATGCCAAAATAAAGAATAGCCCACCCTATTCCTTTTTATCTTCAAATAACAATCTTTTACCAAAAAACTTATTCAAACTTTTTTACTCTTTATCTCAAACAGACATTACTTTGACAAATAAATCATTATAAAAATTCCTGTGTAGGATATTCACAATGAGTTGGTAATCCAACAGGGAAAATGTCTGTTCATGACTTCTCAAAACAACAATTGATTCAAATTCCAGCCTACATATCATATTCTTTGTGAGGATCTTGTTTACTATCCTATCTTATATAATAAGCTTTTCAAAAAATATAAATCTACTATTACTAATACAGCAACTTTGTCGACAACTTTCTTCTTTTGTATTTGAATCATTAAAATGTAAGATCTTTTATTTAAGGATGCAGTTATCAATAAACACTTTCCTCTTTTTTTTAGTTAAAATAAATCTTGTAAAATGTAAAATGTAAAAACTATTTCATCATCACTGCTATTATAATCTAGAACTTGGGTTTCTAACAGAAATCTAATATTTATTAAGAAACTTCTTTAAGTGAAAGCAGATTTCATGAATCTTATTAAATAAGCATATTATTAAATTTTATGACTTTTATTAAGTAAGCATAAAACTACAACCATGATTAATGCAAAATTTATTTTCTAAATGTCATTTTGTTGATTTTAAAATACTTTGGTTCAGAATATTTTATAATTTATTATAAGTAAAATTATTTTAATGCAAATACTTTTGTTGTTTCATTTTTGTAAGGCTACAAAGTTTTATAAGTCTTAAAACCTCTTATTTATTATTGTTTCAACTTCCCTTTACTTCAGTTTCAATTACTTTATCAAAATTCTTTTTTAAGATTATCAAAACTTTAAAGCTTCTTTTATGTTTTAAAGGTCTGAGTTATTTCAAAATCATATAGATTTTATTAGGTTTCTACAAATATTTTTTCATTTTCATTTAGTAAATACAATTACTAAATATCATTATGCAAATAAATACACACACACACACACACACACACACACACACACACACACACACACACACACACACACACACACACATACATATATATATATATATATATATATATATATATATATATATATTACAACAGTATACGATTGTCACTATCTCACTTGCTGGGTTCGAGGTAGATCAAATGCAGTATAATTTGGTGAGTGCTCAATATCTCTGATAGAGCTATTATATGATATCATAGTAAATAAATATATATTATTTTATATATATATATATTTAATAGCATGGATGCCTATCTGTGACCACATATGCCGGATGATTGTCATATAAAGACGGTATGAAACCAGTGGTCACAGATAAGCATCCATGCTATTAAACATATATAAAAACTGATATGCATTTATATATATATATATATATATATATATATATATATATATATATATATATATATATATATATATCTGCCTGTTATCTATATTTTAATTTTTTTACCCAAGTGAGTTACAGTATAGGTCAAAAATGAATATTCAGTCAATACATATTACAAAAATGTCTGCCCAATATACTTCTAACTAAATTATTTTTTGTGGGGAGGGGATATGGTATTGAATTAAAATTTTTGAAATTCACTCTTTCAAGGATTTCTCATGCATTTTATCATTTTTAGATGCATTTTGAAAATAACTGTAAATAAAAGATAGTTTAAGCAATGCCTTATTATTATTAGTCACATCTCATATTTTGGATAATTATCATCAGATACTATCTTTTTAATATCACATATCATTTATCACTTAAATATTAGGGCATAAACAGATAGCATAAAGATTTTAAAACAAATGCCTGAAAATATTAACTATTTATACTTGCACCAATTTGAAAAAAAATATCATTTTCCTTGTTTATATGCTATAATAAAACGTTTTACAAACAAAAAGATTCTTTAGAATACATGCCTCAGTGATTCCCTTTCTTGAAAAATTTGTTTAGAAATATTTATTTTGTTAATGTAAAAAACTAAAAAAAATGTAAGTTTGAAATAGAATATAAATTTAAAATTTTTTGATTTCTTTTCTTTTCCTAATATTTTTGGTTGAACAATAATTAGTTTGTTAAATTCAAGAGAAGTTTTCAAGAGAATTTAAATGATTAAATGACTTCAGAAAAATTATCATTCAGTGACAAATTTGATGGGAAATCGTTTTATTCTCTTTGAGTATTTTAAGTATATTTCTCAAATAAAAATCTTGCTATGGCATGCCATTTTTGCTGAATTACACTTCTATATGTACACAGAAACATAATGAAAATGTTATTGATATAAAGATTATTTTAGTATATAATGAAATAATGGTCATTCTATGTACATCCCTAAACAAAATGATGTGAGGTTTATTTCAAGTTCTAAAATTATCTAATCAAGGTATTCATATTTATAATTAGCAAAAAAGGCTGATTCCAGGAAAGAAATGATGTAAATATTTGTTGAATAGCAAACAACTCACAGAAGATAACAAAATCCTTGATAATTGATTCCACTTGTCAGAAAAACCAAATCATAAATCATGATCTGGTATTAATCATCTGGTTAATTACCTAGGGAATTGCTAATATTCATGCTGTCATCTAAATATTCTTTTTGGAATCAATAAAACAATCAACTCATACACCAAATATCCTATAAAAATGTTATATATATTATTAGTACTATCCCAGTTTAAAACTTCTGAATTTCGTTTTGGATAGACAGAAGTCTCCAATAACCAATCAGATCATGAGAATATCATGCTAGGGATATCACTTCTCTCAGAAAAATTGGGATTATTTGACAATACTCTTTTATCTTTAAGCAACATGCTGCAGATTGTACATGATACCAACAGATACAATCCCTGACTTGATCTATTATTGAACACCCAAGATGCATTGCCTTTTAAAAGGCTAAAAGGTTTTCACTGCTTCATTATTTATCCATAGCTTCTATATTTGATATCTCATTATAATAATGAGTTTCATTGGCTGTGTCTCTACTAGGAACCAGGTTAAAATTAGTTTATTGTTGGATTTGACCAATATGATTTATTAGTAGATAAAAATTTATGGTAATTGATAAATTTGAAATTTTTATGATGAATGGATAAATGTTTCTAATAATCTTTACTGTTATTAGGATGCTATACCGAGTGTTTCTCTTCATGGCTTCTCTCAAGGTAATAAGTGCTTGACAGTGCCCAACTTCTATGAAAGAAATATATGACATGTTAAATGGTACTAGCACTATGGAATGATAAACGACTTCATCTATTGATCATTTTGGTACCTCTGAATTTAAAGATGCTAAGAAAAGACCATTTTGTAATAAGCAGGTTCCAAAATTCTTACTTAGCTTACATACTTATGTCATTAAAGATTTTTTAATCAGTTATTTTTTTTATATTAAAGGCAAAGTTTGAATGTTTCTGACATTGACAGTAATTCATTAAAATATTATTATTATTATTATTATTAATATAATAATAATAATAATAATAATAATAATAATAATAATAATAATGATAATAATAATAATAATAATAATAATAATAATAATATAAAATAATGATAATAATAATAGATAATTATTAGATATCACACATATCATTAAATATTTTTTAATTAGAGAAGATATTTAAAAATAATTTGTTGATATGATCGCTACTACAAACAATAAACCAAACAAATAAACACTAAAAACATCCAGTAATGCTCTTCGTTTCCTACTCATTATTCTTCATTTTGCTTTTTAATTTTAATCAATCTTTATTTTGGTCTCTTTTTTCTTTTCTTTTTTTTTTTTGTTATGTACAAAGATAAATTCTCATTATTCTCTTGCAAAAACTTCTGTTGATCTCATTTGCAAATATTGAAGTTAAATTTAGATATTAATTGATCATATACAAAGAAATAAATTTACCTTATTCCTCTTACTATTAGTCTGACGGTACAGATTCTTTTATCACTGAAACTAATAACCTTTTTTAAAAAATCTATTGTCTTTTATACACTAACAATTTCTTAAAGCTAACTCTTAGTAATCAATAGTATTTGTACTGTATGCAAACTTTGTATAAGCTGTTATCACAAATCTAGGACAACTAACCTTTGCAATAATAAATTCTAAAGTTTTTGAATTATAAAGTATGGAATACCATAAGTAATGGAATCTCCATACTGCATCAAATGTTATTCAAGTGCACAAATCATCTCAAAAGAATTCTTTTCCATCTTTTCCTTGTGAGACTGAACCCACTATCTTCATCCTAAGACTATCTGATACTTACAAACCCACCCAACCACCCTCAAATCTCTTACTTTGGCATGTGGCTAGTGATATTATATCAAAATTTTTATCTTGAAAACTTGTGATTTGGTAAACGTGAATGATCACTTCTCCTTGGGAGATGATCCCTCATCTTTTTTTTTCTTTCAAACATCCTCTCAGCTTCTCATCGACTCCCAACCATTTTACCCATCAACCTGGAGTCAGGAGGTGGATTCAAAGACAACAATAAATTGTATGTTTGTCATGCCACTACTACTACCACCACTACCACCACCACCACCACCACCACCACCACTACCACCACCACCACCACCACCACAACCACCATGACCACCACCACCACCACCACCACTACGGTTACTGCTACAAAAAACAACCACCACAAAAAACATTTGATGATCCACCAGAAAAATTGTTTTTTTTTAAATCCACTATTCTCAAAGGAAGATTTTTTTCGAGGTTTCACGTGTTGAACTCTTTGGTTTTTATATTATAGTATTGTGTTCTCTTCTTACATTTTTAAAACATCTCAAAAGATAACAAAAACAATTATTTGATCATTCAATTTCTTTTATTCTTAAACAAAGAAAGAATAATTTTTTGCATCCTAATATGTTAATTTTTCTACTTGTTAGGAAAATATATGAAAACTATATACCGGTTGACAGAAAAGAAGAAAAAAAAGAAAAGAAAAACTTTAAAAAATATATTGTTCCCATAACTGGATTCACCTTTTTCTTTTTATCAATGTGACTCCTTCATTTTCTTAGATTATGTGATACTGAGAAAGTGTATTTTGCTTGTGATAGTGGTACAATCAGTTTCAATCATTATGTAAGTAAAATTACATATTTGATGAGGGAAAAAAATGACAGATAATTTCCAAGAAATTTGGTTTAAAAATAATTTTTGAAATGAGAGACATTTGATGTCTTAGAGAAGCAAAATGTCACTTATGATAATGACATGGAAACAAGAAAAAGTGACCAGAGGGTTAATTGTTGTTGTTTCATTATTTCTAATCTATTCAATGTTCCTTCTCTACTTTCCTCTACAAAAGACTGGCACAAATAAGGACGAGATGCCATCATTCTTCTACAATTTACAAAAAAAATAAAAAGAAATCAAGCCAAAAATCAACTATTGAAGAAAAAAGACATTTCTTTGTTTACTTTATCATTTTATTTTTTGTTGTTTTTTATTTCCATATTTTGTTGCTTTAATGATTTCTATTTTTTATTAAAAAAACATTTTTCAATATTTTGTTTGACTCATAGTACAAAAAATGGGAAAATATTTCAAAGAATCACTTTTACATTTTTAAATGGTTCTATCTCTTATGTTTGTTCATTTGTGAAACTATGATTATTTTATTTGTTCATTATTATTAAGAAACATTTGCAATGAATTGGCTGTATTGTCTCTATAAATAAAAGAAAAAACACACACAAACACACAGCGAAGAAAAAAAACAAATTTTTCAAAATTTTATCGTGGTGGAAGCTTTGAATCTTCATCAAAGAAATCTTTCCCCACATCTGTTATTGTATATCATCTTTAGAAGATTCCATTGTCCGTTGCTTTTAGGAACAAGAGAGATAAGTGGAAAAAACGCGTTAATTGCTGTTGATCTCAGTTCTTGTTTAAGCAGAAACAAAAGAAAGAAAAGCTTTATTATCTTTATCCATGTGAAAATTAAAATATTTGATTACCAAATTCCGTGAACAAAAATTTCCCCCTTTTAATTTTGCTTCTTTAAATTTTAGACCATTGTAAGAAAAAACATTTCTTTCTACAAGCCATAAAAATCAAGTATTTTCTTTTTTTAGAAAATAAGTTTGAAGACAAAATTAAAACCTTTAAAGGTTATAAATCATTCTTCTGTCTCTATTCTTCGATATAGACATATGTAATTTATAAACAAGAAGATACAATTTTGTATATTCCATTTAGATCTTAAGGTTAAAAAATAAAACAATATTAGTTAAATGTTTTTTTGCAGTTTTGAAGACCTGTGTATTTTCCATGCATGGGTATGATATGAGAAATAGTTTGTATTCATAAACAGATCTACATAAATTGTGAATAAGCATTTTACACCAAGATAAATTATAGATTTATTCACTTGAATCCTTATTACTGCATGCATGTGCTGGTATACTTGTGCAGAAAAATGTGTGTTTGTTTTAATAGATTTATATAGATTAATGCATACACAAATTTGTAACTTAGTTTTGTGACAGAGTTGATGCACAAATATAAGTTAACTAATTCACTTGAATATCTGTGTGTAAATATAAAATACTTATTGTATATCTAAGCACACACACACACACACACACACACACACATACACACACACACACACACACACACACACACACACACACACACACACATATGAAATCTTACACATAAAAAATGTTGATATTTATTTACAATGGAGCAGTAGAATTTATCAGCTCATTTGCTAGCTATTACATGGGTTGAATTGCTATAAAAAATGGATAAAATAAATCCAGAAGTGATGCTTTCTACCAGTTTGCATATCACTGAAAGTGCTTTCTTAGCTTGGCTTCCAAATTATATAATAAATCATACATGTGTGTGTGTGTGTGTGCATGTATATATATATATATAATATATATATATATATATATATATATATATATATTATGTACATATATATATATATATATATATATATATATATATATATATATATATATATATATATGTACATACATATATATATATATATATGTATATATATATTTTTGTATGGGTGTATGTGTGCAAAAGAAGGAAAGTATCTGTGAACAGTATATACAAGATATTTTTGTTTTATTCTTCTCAAAAGATTTTTACAGCCTAAGTTTTTGTTAAATTTGATTTAATTTTCCTGTAATCTAAATGAAATAGAAAAATATTTTTAGCAAAAGAAAAAAGCCCATCAAACAACATATTTAAAATAGAATAATGATTTCTTTTAGAGGTAAGATTTTAAATTTTTTTTGTCGTTTCTCTTTCCTTAACTAGTCTCAAAATATTAATCTTATATATATATATATATATATATATATGTATATATAAATATGTATATGTATACATACATATATATATATATATATATATATATATATATATATATATATATATAAAACCTCATCTCTCTCTCTCTCTCTATATATATATATATATATATATATATATATATATATATATATATATATTATTCATGCATACATATGCATATATATATATATATGTATATCTATGCTCAAACATATATATATATTTGTGTATTTATATATATATATATAAGGTTTTTTAAGTTTTTTAAGGCTGATATATTAGTACTATATAATTCACGATGAATATAGTACATATCCATATATTTATGCTGTACTCCATTCATGGCCTAAAAAATGTTAATATAAAATCTGTATTTACAACATAAGGAAATCTGTCTTAATAATATTATCATTAATACCTTAATAAGTTCTAGACAAAGGTGTACACACACACACACACACACACACACACACACATATATATATATATATATATATATATATATATATATATATGTATGTATATGTATATATATATATATATATATATATATATATATATATATATATGTATATGTATATGTATATATATATATATAATATATATATATATATATATATATAATCTGTCTTAATAATATTATCATTAATACTTTAATAAGTCCCAGACAAAAGTGTACACACACACACACATGTGTGTGTGTGTGTGTGTGTGTGTGTGTGTGTGTGTGTGTGTGTGTGTGTGTGTGTGTGTGTGTGTGTGTGTGTGTGTGCGTGTATCTACATAATACCTTTTTTGAAGTAAAAGTGTCTAATTTTGAATAATTTGTATTCAAATAATAAGAAAATATTCCTATTAATACATTTTATAGCCAGTCACAAAATTAAATGATAAATTATACATTGGGCGGGGGGATTTTTGTTCTTTGATCTTTCAGAAATTTAAACTATATACAGACATTAGTATATTTCTGTTGCAGTTAATTCCTAATGTAAGAAGTCTCTAATTTAGAATAATTTGTGTTTAAGTCATTCAAAACTTAACTGTAATCCTCTGATATTTGAAATCCAATTTTCGTTTAATTTTTTGTTAATTATTTCAGTTAATCTGCATTCCCCATGCCTTGGCACAATTACTAGTTTATAAATGCAACTATGAAAAATCACAGAATTTGATAACACATTATTGAAATAAAAATTGTTTCTAGAAGGAATAAATAAGAATGAAATTTACCTGAGAAAGTTGTTAAAACAGTGTAAAAGCTCCTTTGAATAAAAGATAAACGTACAAAAAGAGTGAAAGGATAACAACAAAATGTAATAAACAAATACTCCATCCAATGTTATTTGGTAATGGACCTCCAGTGCATTATGGGATACCAAAATCTCTCTAAATGTGATGAACAGATCATTGACAGGCAGGTAGCGCACTCAGTTTTTCTTCTATTTATCTTCTAGGCCTCTAGGCTGAGAAGTGAATGAAACCCAACGTCCAGTTTTCCATGCAAGCACCATTAAACTTAAAGGCTAAGGTCACATGCCTTAAACACCTCTAAATGGGAATGCCAAATAAACTGGGCAATTTTTTAATGTAATAGGGTCTCCTAAAATAATGAAAGAAAGACCTTATGCTATATTCACTTCCATGGAAGGATTAATGAATAACTTCTACTATTTAATTACAGTTAATCAGCTTTTAACTTATATTGACTGTTCAGTATAGTATTATTTTTTCTGTTGAGGGCCTCTTACAATAAAAATGTTATTTATACAATTTTCATGTTTTCAATAATACTATGTCTTCCTTTTCTCTCTTTAATTTATTGTAATTATAAAAATTATTATCTAAAATTTATTATAAAAATGTAGTTTCTTCAGATAAAAACAAAAATATCTATTAGAATTAATCTCTTGAATATAAAATATAAGGAATGAATAAAAGATATCATAGAATAATCCACCAAATATTATCTTTTAGTCCCCCTTATCTAGTATGATATATCCCAAGAACAGCTAGAGGGAGTGTTCCCATGGTGTAATGGTTAAAGCACTGGACTGCAGAATCATAGTAAGCGAGTTTGAATTCTAGTCACGCTATTATGTTCACTTTCAAACATATACCCTTGGGAAAGGTATGGACCCTCTTATCCTACCAGCTATGGATTAAATAGCATCACTTCCATTCTTCTATGAGGATGGATTAGACATTAAATAACCTAAGAAGGTTGATATGCTATTTAACAACAAAACAAAACAAAACAATAGCAAGAGCTATGATCATCAAATTGTGTAAGATTACAAGTGCAACCCTATAGACAATTTTAAATTTTTAATGTGGGGTTCAATGCATAATGTAGGTTTAATGCTAAACTGGGCATCTACTTTAGGTAATCGTATCAAAACCAGATCTTTATCATTTTGTTAGGCAATCCTGAATGATATAAATAAAACCAAAGTGGTAAAATCTGTGGGTTGATTAAAAAACAAGATCACTTATCACATGGTGTCAATAATAGTAGAGGTTGAAATATGTTTGAACATGTATTCAGTATAATATAAAGTCCTGTTAAAACATGTATCAGTAGATACAATTTTGATTCAGTTGGTTATTCCTAAAATTAGAAGACAACTTAGAATATTCCAGCAATCATTTTCTTTTTGTTCCCTTTATCTATTATGATATATTCCAATTGCTATACAAAATTATATCAAAAACCAACCAGAAACTCTGTTCAGTGACAAAATAAGGAAACAGATTGAACATTTTGAAAATGGTGACTATGTTAAAAAATAAACTTGTAATGTTAAAGATAACATTTATGATTTATTTTATTTTGTTACAAGTTTCATTATTTTGTTTTGTCTAAAAGTTGTTTTATCACTTTGAAGTCATTATCTTATCAATCAACTATTTTAGTTCATAAAGAGTTCAATAGAGCCAAAATTAGCTATTATCAATAAAAGCACTTGAACACTTGGCATGTTGTTATTTGTAAACACTTAATAAAATTTAAGATAATCTAAGCTTTTAAAAGCAATTAATAATTGTAAAAACAAAATAAAGAGTTATCTAATTTTCTGTATATCCTTATATAACATTTTACTTTTTATAATATATATATATATATATATATATATATATATATATATATATATATATATATATATATATATATATATATATATATATATATATATATATAAAAGTTTATCATGTTATGTATCTTGTTTTACACAGTACTTTTTAAAAATATATATTTTTAACTCATGATTTTTTTTAAAATTTAAACTTTAATACCAGCAACATTTTGTATAACTTCTGAAAAAGTGAATTATACAAAAATACAGAAATGCATTCTCAGGAGCACTAAACTGTTATGCCATTTTATAATGAAAATGGTTCAAAGTTGAAAAAGAAAATAATTAGGAGACTTGTGTGGAAAGAGAAAAAATGGTCTAAGCTGATTAAAATTAGACAAAATATTTAAAAATGAATTTCAAACCCTCAACTAGATCATTTCTTTTGTTTTCTATAAATATAAATAAAACTCAATCTTTATTTTTTAGAGTGTGTGTATGCATGTGTTTATAGTTTATCTGTTTGTACATTTTATTTAAAATCTCTTTTTTTTCTCTAAGATTACTGCATTTGTCTTAAATGTCCTCCTCATAATCCTTGCAATCTTTGCAAACAATTGTAAGTTTGTGTTAACAGAGATTGTTTTTATGAGTCTTGTTTTATATCAAGGAAAAATAAAACAACATTATCCCTTTACTCACACTAGTAAAAAATAAAGTAACCAGAGGATGACAGGCAGGCAGAGCACATTTTTTTGGACCAACAAATGCATTTTTCATTTCATATCAAATTTTAAGAAACAAACAATTCTGTACATAACATAAATTGCAAAAATGTTTGGAAAATATCAATTCTCTTAATGTATCTCTTTATCCTGAAAATAAATATGTATTATTTTGAATTTATTTTAAAATTTTGCTAATCAGATATAAAAAGCTTCTTTTGGAGTACAACTAAAAGAATTGGCATAATAATTTCAAAAATGAAATTTGAAAGTTTAAAATTTGTGATTAAAATTCTAGAATTTGACTTTTATTTGAATTTATTCAAATGTAAATTACTATATGACTGGCAGAAAAGTGATTGGGATCATGCAGATTTTTGTAACAACTAAAATAGAATAACAATGATGATTACAAAAAGTTGAAATTACCAGTTAATTTGTTGCTTTAAAGATGTTCCTATTACAGAAACTTTTCAGAAGCAATCAATTTAGTTGTACAAATGTGACATTTTGAATCCTTAGTCATCAGTGGTGTTGAACCTACCTATTCATAATCAGGGCCAATACCTGAAATATCTCAAAAGGAAATGCTTGAGCTGAACAATTTTTATCCCGATCCACATGAGGATGCCCATTTTAAATCAACCCTTGTATTGGATTCAGCCCTTGTGGGCAGGCACATAGATACCAACTTGATATTTTGTACAAGGATATATATAGCAAATTTCAGTTAATAAGAGTATTTTTAACAATCTTGTATATTCAAAGCAATTATATCTGCTTAACACAAAATTATAACATTTGTGAATGGCTCTCCTGTATCATAAATGGATACATATGAGTCTTTTAATTTATTTTGTAACTTAAAAAATTCTTTGTTCTGCTTTGTTCAGCTTTTTGGATTAAATAATTACTAGAAGACAATTAAATTACATAGTTGATATCTACATGAGAAAATATTTAATTATCTGCCCTTAGGGAAAGATCTTCAAAACATAGAGGTGTAAAAACCTTGTTGATGAGCAAAAAGAAGATATTTAAGAGAGTTGAAAATATAACCATAGCCTTAGGGACTTCTGGTTCCTAGCAGAAAAAAGAGTTGACATTTGGCAGGCTTTGTTTTTTATGTCTTTCAGGCTATTTTTGGTTTTTCATGACAACAAAGCTTCTTTTTTGGCGCCTGGTGTCAAAGATCTTTCAACAAGGGCAGATAATCAAATATTTTTCATTAAAAAGTTTTAAACGAATCTTTTAAAAGGATAAATGTATGAATTTAAAATTTCTGAATCAATGAGATATTTCTAGGTTAAACCAATCGAATGACATCAATATAAAGATAGAAAATTAGTTGATTTTTATGAAGAAATGCACTTTTCCAAAAACTAGTTATTTTTCTGATAGCAACTAAAAAGGAAAATTTTACATTGATATATTTTCCATGTAAAGATTATATGATGATCAGCAAACCTTATATATAATATATTCAGATTAAATCACATAAGAAATACCTTTAATTTGAATTTACATTAATATTCAAAGCAGCATTTTATTTTCAGAAAAAAAAATCCTGCAATATTAGTTTTAAAATAAAATTATTTTCTTTAGCATTCATTCTTCCTCAAAAAAATATTTGCTATCACTTGTCTGTCTTTCTGTCATCTCTCTGGCTTCCCTACCCAATCTTTCATTAAATCATCAAATTCACATTTAACATTTTCCCCATTTTACTGTGATCATTTCACCCAATACCAATCTTGTTACTTCCCCTTGCTTGAACCATGCAAGCTACCTTTCCAGAAGGTGGCACTGCTGTGTTTTGCATGTATACATATACTTTTTTAGCCTTTTATTGCCTGGCCCTAATCTACAGCAAATCTACAATTTTAAGTGAAAAAAACAAACTCTAAAAACAACAACAACACCAATAACAACAACAATAATAATAATAACAATAATAATTATAATATAAATGATGATGATAATGATTATGGTATCAAAATAAAATTTATGCTTGTAGGTAGCTCTCTCTCTCTCTCTATCTCTCTCTCAATCTCTCTCTCTCTCTTTAGCGGCTGGGAATTCTGAAAGCTTCTTTTTCTACACAGCACCTGAAAATCTTTCTCTTTTTTCAAGAGGAGGAGGGGGAGATGACCCATATTGTTTTCTCTTGTTTGTTATATTTAAACCTCATACTCCTACCCACCTTTCTAAATACACTCTTTTCTTAAAATTAAAAGAAATAAAAAAGCTTAAAACTTATTTTCCATATATCCCACCTCATGCATACTTCCGAACTTGGAAAAGAATGAAAATTTTAAAAAGGGAAAATGAAACATTTAAAGAAAAAAAAATTGTAAAAATTTGAGACACTTCCCTCTTTTACTTGACTTTACCCTTAATCAAATTTTTTGGCCAAACAAAAATAAAAGTACCCTTCAATCTTGACGTTTTTCTTCTATCTTTTTGACTACAATTCCCCACCTATTTACCCCTCCTCCCATTCATCTTGATTTTTTTCTTCTACTGTCCAACCACTTAGCATGCACTACAGTATTTTTTAAGTGTATATAGGGTACTGGAACAGTTCTTTCAAAATCTACATTAAATTAACATTTAAAGAATATTAAATAAGATACAAATAAAAATGAATTCTAAATTACTAAACTTTTGAGGAAATAATAGGATATTTCTTTAAAAATAATTTCCTCAAAGTATACTTGAAATTTTATATTCTAGTTAATTTTTGCATATCAGAAGAAACAATCAAATAAACTATCTTTGATGTTCTCTTTTCCAATAACTATTCACAAACTGGGATTTCGGAGAAACACATTTCTCCTATTTATTGATATTTTCAATTCTCTCTCTAAAAAAATGAATCATTACAGCTATCTTCCCTTAAAACTTTCCTTATTAATCCAGAAATCTTGAAAAAATCTTTCCTTTCCAGTATTCTCTTGAGGTAGAATTTTAAGGTGGAGGTTTCTATTTTATTTCCAATTCATGAATCAAGGTAAATAAAACAATAAAAATCAGGTTCCTGGCTAAATGTAGAAACATTTAGCAAACTCAGTTACCTGATCATTACTAGTGAGTTTGATCCTTACTTGGTGCCCCATACTTCTAGCTTTGTGCCTCAACTAAATTAAGTTTGGTAAATAAATAAAAGAATAAAAATCCTATGAATAATATTTTTTCATTGAATTTTTTTTTCATAGTAGCATAGAACATATCAAAATAATATGCCACGGATAAGAATGTAGTATCAATGCACTCTGCTTCAGATCAAAATGTCAATCCTTTCTGAAAGAGAAAATCGCTTCCCAGCTTTTAGACTGAGATCAAAGTATAATTTCTGTTCTTCCTTCTCCTCAGGTAAAATCATTATAACAGAATTTTTAAAATTAGAACGATAAAAATTTAAAACTTATTGAATTATAATTATTTTAGCATACTTATACAGCTTTAAATTAATTAAAATTTAACTAAAATCTAATAAAAGAAAATACACAAAGGTTATGCTCAGTTCTTTCTTGAACTGTAAACATATTTTTTAATCTGTGTTCTATTAATAAAGTATGACAAAATGTATTTGGATTACGAGCCAAACATTCAGGCAATACTTTTAAGGTCTTCATTGAAAACTCTGTTATTAATCGTTTGAATAAAAACAATGAAATTAATCATTTGAAAGTAAAATTCAACATAAGTAAAACAGAATATATCATTAGTAAAGAACATGAATTGTTAAAAAGATGATTTATAGAATTATGACTGTTTGATATTTGCTTGGAAATTTTCAATGAAAAATTAATCCAAGTTAAGAAAATATTGAAATAATTTACCAAAACTATTTGAAATCAAACTTAGGAAATAAAAAAAAGGTTCTCCTCAGACCAAGTTATTAGGATTATCATTTTTGATGATTATTTAATTGTTACTTGATAATCTAATCATTATTGCCAACTATTCCTTAGATAATCTTATCATTATTGCCTATTATTCCATAGATAATCCTGAATGTGTTAATGAAGCATTTACAAATTTTTTAAAATCTGGAATGTACAGATGACAATTTCTTATAAGAATTTGTTTTCCTTTTTTCAACAAATTCTCCTTCTTAATCTTAGTATCTCCTCTGAAATAAATTTTAACTTAACCACAACCTATTAATCTACCTATCTACCTACCTACCTACCCTATCTACCGACCTACCTATGAACCAATCTATCTATGTTCTTCTATATATAAATACTATTATATCCATTCTATCAATTGAAGTATCTAACAACCTATTAAGGTATCTATCTATCAATCTATCTATCTATCTATCTATCTATCTATCTATCTATCTGTCTGTCTGTCTGTCTGTCTGTCTATCAATCTATCTATCAATATATGTATATATATATATATATATATATATATATATATATATATATATATATATATATATATACACACATACAGATACATACACACCCATATATATATGTATGTATATATATATATGTATATATATATATATATATATATATATATATATATATATATATATATATATATATATATATATATATATATGTGCATTAATGCATCCTTTCATCTGTTTGTAAATTACTTGGAGATTGTGTTCAAACTCCCAGTTTTGCATTTCTCTTATCCCAGCCTTCATTACTGTCAGGGTGAGCTTAAGGCTCAGGTGTGATATATTACTCAATAAATTCCATGTGATCAAATTTGTTATTTCCTAAATGTTAGTTGTTTTTGATTAGGAGGCTCTATGATGCCCTCCCTATAAATGATAATGTTTATGATGATGATGATACCCACTCTAACCCCTTTCCATAGAACTTTGACAACAACAACAACAACAGCAACAGCAACAACAACAAGGGAATGTTCTAATTGTGTTTTTATACAGTTTCCAACAGTATTCCACTCACATTCTTTGCGTTAATAAAACAGTAGAAATACACAATTGTTTGTTATCTGTTAAAGCATTTTTTCTCATTTTTTTTCTTTTTCAGTGATATTGTTGCTGAGTGAGTGGTTCTTTCTTTAAATGAAATGTTTGTAATAATGATATGTTAATTCAGAATCACCTATAAATAAGTACACCTCTACTAATTTTTATAAATAGATTTTCTTCTAAATCAGAGATAAAAGTAAAAAGTAAGTTAGCATCCTTAGTCCAGGGTGACTCTAAGGCTCCCTTTTCGATAGCAACTACACCAAGGTGTAGGGGAGGGTGCTATTACATTCCCTGGATTGCTCAACTTTACCCCTGATCATTACCTTATAATGCTGAGTGTTAAGCTAAGCAGCATCAATATCATTTTTTGAGTCTTTGGTAGGACTTGAACTGGGATTGAACCCCGTCTCAAACACTCTACTCATTAGCCCTATGGCCCAGTCATAGTTGTTGGCGACCATATTTGAGGGTGCCCTGATACCAGGATTTGATTATTTTTAATGGAACATTATATAATCACAATGAATATTATTAGCTATTGTTTATTACTAAACTTTCAACCAAAAATAAAATTGCAATATTTCTGATTGATTGATTGATTGATTCTAATCTAAGCTTAATTTTTGCCAGAAATTAGAGAACCACACTCATATTCACATTTTTTGTGTCGTTATTTTTCAAGAGGTTTTTTTATCACATGATTCAATTAAATATGACTCATTTTTTACACAGATCTATTTGATCCATAGATGGGATCCAAATAGTTTAATAAAGGGGTAATCTCCCTTCCTCAGATCTTCAGAACTGGAGTCTCACCATTAGAAGCAGTTTAGAGTCAAACCAAGGATAGACTTTTTTTTTTGAGGGGTCTTACCTCATTACTGGCGATACAGTCATGTTCTTCAGTGCCCTGCTGACTTGTTGATGCAATATCTCTGTAACCAAAAATAAAATGGCTTAAATACATAAGAGGTGTACTTATTTTTGGATGGCTACATGAACAAAAATAACATAGCCTACAACATATGATGCCTGAAATTGGCTAAAGTGAAGTTTGAAGTGTAATCAGAATTAGACATATAGAATCTTATGAAAAAAAGCAATCTTTGATTTTCCTTCTTGTAAACTAATTTTTAAAGTATTTTGTGCTTTAACTGGTACAGATATATTTCATATAAGAAAACAGAAAGAGGCCAACTCAGGTAGTAAATATTGCAGTATGAGAAGCCATTAAGAAAATGATGAATCATTTCTAAAAAGAAGTTTTGATAAATTACTTATGATTGAATTCCCTTTGGATATTTGTCACATATTGGGCGGGGCAGACTTTTATGAAAAAATAACTTTGAAATTTGATTTTCTCTCCAGAAAACTGATCTTCAGCATACTGCATTGGGCGAGTATGTTCATCTTTTTTATTCAAATATATCTTCACTGAATTCAAGAACCTCCAGTTAAAATATTGTTTCAGAATAAAACCAAAATAAAGATACCTTTGTTACAAAAAACGGTCTGAAGTTTAACCTTTTGAACTCTTAAGCTAATATGCTTCAAGAAATTATTGTATAGAATTTAAATTTCCTAACTTCAAAAGAAAAAAATATTTAAAGTTTTTATCATCTTAATTATTTACACTTAATTAAAAATTATCAACTTCAAGTTGAAGATGGATGATACTAGGCTGAGTTATAAGTTTTGCTATATTTTGGTATGTGTTAGTTTATGGCTTGTTTGTCACATGAATGAAGCAGTTTGAGCCATGAAAAATTTGCACTGGGGTTAGCAGTTTCATGGTAATTGGAGGACTGATATGTTATGTGGTTAAAATTGAGCAATAATATAGAAGTAACCAAAAACATGTATTATATAAAAGGTAAAGGTGCAATTGATCACATTATAGTAACCAGATGGTTAAATAAACTAACTTGAGTTGCCAAAAGCATATGGAGCTGCTAAATTGTGCTTCATATTACCAAAATATTGCAAAACTTTTGACTCACTCTAGTAATTGTATGCTTTCATTGATTAATTAGGATTAATGATTTAGACAAAAACAAAAATCGCTATATAAATTCCAAAATATTTCTGTAAAAATGAATCATTTTTATGCCATTATTACCAGCTGTAATCCAAGTGTTATGTGGCAAATAACAGGTATCCTGCATTGTTTGAGCAGGCAGCTATGTGATGTGGTAAGTTAGAGATGATCTCGATGTCTTTCAATGTAGAATAAGTGATCCAAGTGTTATGTGGCAGATAACAGGTATCCTGCATTGTTTGAGCAGGCAGCTATGTGATGTGGTAAGTTAGAGATGACCTCAATGTCTTTCAATGTAGAATAAGTGATCCAAGTGTTATGTGGCAGATAACAGGTATCCTGCATTGTTTGAGCAGGCAGCTATGTGATGTGGTAAGTTAGAGATGACCTCAATGTCTTTCAATGTAGAATAAGTGATCCAAGTGTTATGTGGCAGATAACAGGTATCCTGCATTGTTTGAGCAGGCAGCTATGTGATGTGGTAAGTTAGAGATGACCTCAATGTCTTTCAATGTAGAATAAGTGATCCAAGTGTTATGTGGCAGATAACAGGTATCCTGCATTGTTTGAGCAGGCAGCTATGTGATGTGGTAAGTTAGAGATGATCTCAATGTCTTTCAATGTAGAATAAGTGATCCAAGTGTTATGTGGCAGATAACAGGTATCCTGCATTGTTTGAGCAGGCAGCTATGTGATGTGGTAAGTTAGAGATGATCTCGATGTCTTTCAATGTAGAATAAGTGATCCAAGTGTTATGTGGCAGATAACATGTATCCTGCATTGTTTGAGCAGGCAGCTATGTGATGTGGTAAGTTAGAGATGACCTCAATGTCTTTCAATGTAGAATAAGTGATCCAAGTGTTATGTGGCAGATAACAGGTATCCTGCATTGTTTGAGCAGGCAGCTATGTGATGTGGTAAGTTAGAGATGACCTCGATGTCTTTCAATGTAGAATAAGTGATCCAAGTGTTATGTGGCAGATAACATGTATCCTGCATTGTTTGAGCAGGCAGCTATGTGATGTGGTAAGTTAGAGATGACCTCGATGTCTTTCAATGTAGAATAAGTGATCCAAGTGTTATGTGGCAGATAACATGTATCCTGCATTGTTTGAGCAGGCAGCTATGTGATGTGGTAAGTTAGAGATATCCTTGATGTCTTACAATGTAGAATAAGTGAAGTGCATGTGTCATCAAAAGGCACTTATAAAGTTGTAAAGTAGCCAACTGTCTGAAACATAACATCCTCAAAGTCAACCTGAAGGCACTGAATAAAGTGGATATAAATTATTAAAAGATATTTGTGTCCATCTTTTCATCACTGTCTAAAACCAACAGTGTTATCATGGTGATTTACAATTTTGAGCTTTTGTTCAAGAGCAAGTGACTACAAATAACAGTTACTTGTTCACTTGATTATGCAATACAAGTCTGTATGTACATATGTGTGTGTGTGTGTGTGTGTGTGTGTGTGTGTGTGTGTGTGTGTGTGTGTGTGTGTGTGTGTGTGTGTGTGTGTGTTGGTCTAATTTAGAATTTACATAATTGGTACTAGATTTTTTAATAGAAAAAGTTGTTAAAGCATGACAGAAAACAAAGTTTCTTTTTCTGACATTATACTGTACTAGTTTAAATTGTCAATACTAGAGCAGTATTAGAGAATTGGCAACTAGTATATATATTATCATTCATCATCAAGGCAAAAACAGAATGGATTCCTTTGACTCTCTCTTGCTATCCTTTCCTATCAGGCATTGTGCTTGGTAAATCCTGTAGGTGGTACCAAGTGTCAGTACAGAGCTGGTAAACATAAGATTTTGCAGGTCACCCAACACTTGTACATCCATGTATAGGATTCCATTGGAGAAACTTGCTTATGAATCTGTCTTTATTTCTCCAGCAGTGCCCAGCATGTCTTACCCATCTTTTTTGGATGTTTTGAGCGATGGGAGATAAGTGGTCGAACAGCTACTGTTTTGTAGAGTGCTGCTTCCAGGATTTGTTCAAAACAAGAAGAAGCATTCTTGTGTAGCTTGCATCAAGCTTTTTCTCCCAGTGTCTCATTAGAGTCTAAGTGGTGCAACCATTCAGTAGTATTGACACAGTTACTGCTTGAAAGAATTCTGATTTTATTTAATCAATTTCCATATGGTCAATAACCACTCAATAGCAGTCCACATGTTACTCCTGAGCATACTGACATCACTTTCAGTAGATGACACTTTGCTGCCAAGTTATATGAACTGGTCTGCTAATTTCAGAGACTTGCAATTTAATGAGATGGCACCATCTTGGTTAAAAGAAGGAGTACACAAACATATCAACTTTTTATATAGTTATTTTTTGATATACAACATGAGTTTCAGCTGTCAAGAATTTATTCAGGTATTTTTAAGAATCATTACTAAATAAAATCAGAATTCTTTCAAGCTGTATCTGTGTCAGTACTACTGAATGGTTGCACCACTTAGACTCCAGGAGAAAAAGCTTGATGCAAACTACACAAGAATGCTTCATATTTTTTTGAACAAATCCTGGAAGCAGTACTCTAGAAAACAACTGATCTATTTGACCCATAGATGGGACCCTAGCAAATGCTACTAGAGTGGACCCAGAAATAATGGCAATGAGATGATACTCCAATTTCCCAAAAGCTCCAGAACAGTAGCCTCACCATCAGATGCATTTTAGTGTTATACCCAGGACTCTAGTTCTGTTGGACCAATGAGACTCTGACAAATATTACAACTACAAGTCAGAGTGAAACTTGGAGTAATGACAATGAAAAAGCACTCCACATTCTTTCTGTATATGTGCAGTTGGCATATTCAACAGTCCCACCTGACTAGGCAAAAATTTTAATGGAATATTTGGTTAAGAGAAAATATAAAATAAAAGTCAATGAGTTTTAGGACCAATCAAATTAGATCAACTTTTTATTCTAGTAATCTTAAAAGAATATGATATAAAATAAGTTTGAATTATATTTGCTGAAAGGCCTTCATTCAATCATGCATTTGTGTTGTGTAGGAACCTCTGCTTAAAATTTAACCTTGTATTGAATTCTGCCCTTATCAATACTTGGCATTCATACTTAGTGAAGTAATAAATGAGATCTGATTGAGTCGACCTATTCCCCACTCCAGGTAGCACCTACAATTTTGTCTAAAATAGGTAAGGCTTTAGTTTTTTGCCCAAAACCTCAAGCACCTTCAAAGGGAATGCTGGCAAAACTTAACTATTTTTGGCACTACACTTAACTATGAGTCATTCACAAGAAGGCATCCATTAAAAACTTGACCTTTAGTAAAGAGGTGAGGGAAGAAATCATTCAGTGGCCATTAAGTTTTATATACAATTGCATCCTATTTGTAAGATCTACTTATTTATAAAAATAAAATATATCTTTTAATCATGCAAGTTTGTCTCACTATGGAGTAAGGAGAAATTCTGTTTTTATGGTGAAACAAGACATTATGTTGGTAAGCAAAAGAAAGAAAGAAAGAAAGAAACTTTGAAGGTGAAAATGAAGGAATAATGACTTTGAAAGAAAGAGAAATTAAAGATTAGAAAAAGAATATTAGATGGCTCAGAGAAGGGAGAGATGAGAATATAAAAAGATATACTGAAAGAAGAAACAAGATGAAACACTGAAAGAGTAAAATAGAGAGAGATATTAAGTGACAATGTATACATAGATAATTCTGGACAAGGCTGTCTGCTTTTCACTTTGTGCTACAGCCCTTGGGAAAGACATGAATAACTCTCTGCTATTGTAAATAGAAGGACAGACTGGGTTCTTTAGCCTTGGTAAAGCAACCAGCCTAGAAGAAAGGAAAGCTCTTAATGCAAACCAGTTCTATCCTGCTCATGGCAGAGGGGTTGTGTAAATACATGCAAAAATAATCCACTTATTTATGACAAGATTTATGCTAATTTCTTATTAACTGCAAATTAATAAAGTTAAGAGATCTATAATTAGCATTTAAAAATTATTTATCTCGAGAAATTATGATTATGAAGGTTATCCTAAATATCATCATTACTGAGTTCCAAATTGGACTGGAATTCACTTTATTCACTTAGAGCACTTCAATGCTACATTGAGCCATTTTTTTCTAGTTAAATTCATTCAAAAATCAGATAATTATGATATAACTAAAGGAGGAAATTCATTTGTTCATGGTATTGTGTCACATATTATTCTTTCTGTCTGCTCTTCAATCATGGTGCTTCTGTCACATGGCAAATAGATGCATACAAAAAGATATTGATTCTTTATTCTTTGCAATATTGCTTTGAGGATAATAAAGTGCTTTGCATACACAAAAATTGCTGTGACCAACTATTAATCCCATGACTCATAGTTTTCCTCATTTATTTGTTTTCATTGAACATTCAAGTCAACTTATACTGTTATTTATAGATTAAATGATTTCATTTATCATTTTGCAACTTTTTAGTCTCCACACAAAAATACAGAACAATATCATAGTATATTTAAGATGTAGAAAATTTAAAATAAATATAAAAGATGTTTGGATCACAGCCGAACCTGACAATTGTTACTGTGAAATTGAGTTGTGAGTTTTTACTCTGTTGATAAAAACTTTCAAATCAAAACACATCAGCACAATAAATTTAAAAAAATCATCTAATAAAGAAGCATATATCTTTCTACCGTTTTAGCTTTTTCTACATAAACGTATATATATATATATATATATAAGATATTATTCAATCCAGCTAATCCAGAGTTGGAAATAATTCTATGCAGGACCAATGAAATATTCAAAAATAAAATATTAAATTTAGATCATCCCAATCAAGAGCACAATGTAAATAAAATCCACAGAGCAAATAATTTTTTCTTAAAAAAAACAACACTCGGTCACATTAAGATAATAAATTTATTTCCATCCTGTTAAAAGCATTGATATAAATCAATGCTCTAAAAATTAACAGGATTTCTTCAGATCAAACAAGAAAATGGATTGAAATGATTTTTTCATATTCACAACCAGACTAGTAAAAAAAAAATTATTTCTCCTTTACAATAAAGTAAGCCTTAAACTTCAAGTAACAATAAGTATCAAGTTATCATATCATGTAAAACAACATCCAGTTTCTTCATACTTTAAATTTAACAGAGGAAAAATTACAGCTACAATAATACATGTCAAAAATTCAAACATTTACATACATAAAAAAAAATTCAGATATATCTAATTTTACTACATCAATTTTTATCATTAAAATGAACTAAAAAAATCTAAAACTAATGTTATTTAAAGTAAAATCCCCTGCAATTACAATAATAGAGTAAAATCACTGATATAAATTCAAATTCTAATTCATTTACCAATTTAATAAATCATAGTTATTTATTTTCTGTTTAAATTTATTCATTCCCTTATTTTTGAAAATATTCTAAATTTATTTTTATGCCTCTATCTGGCAATTAAATCATATCTCTGGTATAATAGGTTAACAGGATCAAAGTATAACATAATTTGTATCTTTTCTTCCAAACACAAATTACATCTACCATCAAAGCAGCTAGGAGTATTAGATCTTTTCAAAATTCTCCATTGAATTTCTGGAGTTAAACCCATATTTTTCAAATTCCAAAAATGTTTGGATAAAGTTGTTTGATTTCTCAAGTGTTCATGAGAGAATGAATGAATATGATTATTATATCCTAACTTCCATCTAACTGACGAAATTCCAATATAATTTTTTTTTTTTCTTTTACATTTTCCTTTGGGAAAATAGCAGCTTGATACACAATGTTTTTCAAATTACATATACCATTCATAGGACAACCAATTTTAGATTTACAATAACAATTATTATTATTATTATTATTACTACTGCTTCTATTATTATCATTTTCAAGTTAGTCATAATATTTTCTAATTACTTCTGTGTTATGAGTGTTAATTTTTTTTTTTTAAATTATTCATGCTGGAATAACTAATTTCTAATGTTTTCCTATTAAATATTTTATGCAAAATATAATACTGAATAAAGTGTTTATTAATTTAAAAAATGTTTATATTAGCAATTTTCAAAAAGTGGGGTTGAACCATATCATTTTCCTTTTTCTGTTTTATGACATTTTACTTTAATATTACAATTATCAGTAGTTTCTTCATCTTTATACAAATTATCATTATTATTATTATTATTATTATTAGGTTTAATGTTTTAGCTCTAGATAAGTAAACTTTTCTTTAAAACCACCATTCTTGATGGCTTCAATATACATTTTACTGCTTTCTTGGGAAATTTTCTTATTTGATGATAATCTCCTTATTCTCATACTAACAGCTTTCAGGAATTGTTTAATTATAGAACTTGAGTGATTAGAATTTACATTAATATAGGAGGGATACTGGTTTGTTTTAAGGAATGGCCAATGAGAGTTGTCTGGGAGGTTAAGTGTGGCGTCTAGAAAATTAGCTATTTTAGTATTAGAAGAAATGTTAATTTTAAATCTTGTTTGATCCGAAGAAGCCCTGTTAATTCTTTAGAGCATTGATTTATATCAATGCTTTTAACAGGATGGAAATAAATTTATTATCTTAATGTGACCGATTCTTGGGGGTTTTTTAAGAGAAAAAAAAAATATATATATATTTATATTTCAGGAGGTGTTTGCTGTGTAATGTACAGTATGTATATGTGTGCATATTTTTTTATACCATACTTGATAAGTTTTTCACACTATTATTAACTGGTGATTTTTCTCTGGTGTCTGAGTAATAAAAAGTCTCCTCAGGTCTTCAGGATTCTTCTGAGGATTCAAGCTGATCTTAACAATTTTGTGGTTTGGTCTGTCTTCACATAACCTACACATGTTATTCTGTTATGTATTATGAACTTTTGCTTTTATATAATTGGTTCTTAAAGAATTTATCAGTGCAAGTTTCACAGGAAACCAAGAGACAGCAAGTCTCCTCAGGTCTTTAGAACTCTTCTCAGTATTTTGGCTGATATTAGTAATGGTGCAGTTTGGATGGTCTCAGTTTGTTCTCTGATTCCCAATGCTTCCAGTCTCCTTACCAAGTCTCAGGGGCCATTTTGAGTGTACCAATTATAATTAGTATCATTGTAACTTTCATGTTCTATAACTGTTTTGGTTTACTCAAAAGGTTTAAGTACTTATCCCTCTTTTCATTTTATTTGATCTTGTCTCAGTGATCATGGCAAAGTACACTATTTAGTAGGTTATCTCTTTTTTTTGTCATCTCTCAATCTGGTCTTCTGGACGAGATAGGGTGATCTGTTTATAACTCAAAATACCAGAGAATTTTGTGAATCCCATTCTCCAGGACAGATCCTGGTTAGTACAAATACTGTTTGCTCATATGGTCATATTTCAATTTCTTGCACAATTCCCTGTGGAACACCTTCCCTACCCAGTTGTGTCTTGTCTAATATTCTTTTTGTGCTAATTTGCTGCTTTCACTTTCACTTATTATGTGATCAATGATTTCATTTCTCTCACCACATAACCAACATTTACTATTTTGTAGCACTTCATCTACTTTTGCTTTAACATAGTTGGTCCTTATTGTGTTTTGGGTTACTTTTGTAGAGATTCAGTTTCTCTCCAAAGGTTTCCCTTTCTTAGCTTTTTACAAATCTTCTTATGTGAGATTTCACTTATTTGTCAATTGAAATATCTATACAGTTGATTTTCTTCCCATCTTTGTTGCCTAGTTATTGTTGTTATGTTGAGAATTGTGTTATTTGTATTGTTTCTGCTTGCTATGATTAATTTTTCTTGGCTCTTTTTTAAGTAGACTTTGATTCGTCAAAACAATGCATCAATGCTACCTTTAATGCTCACGAGTCCTCTTCCTCCTTATTTTCTGGATACATACTTGTCTATCTATGTTATCTCTTGGATGTAAGGCATCATGTATCATCCTTAGTTTTCTTGTTCTCTGGTCCATTTGTTGAAGTTCTTCCCTTGTCCACTTCAAGAATGGTCAAGAGTATCTTACTAGGGGGACAGTCCAAATTTTTATCCTGTAGGGAGATATGTTATTATGGTAGATATGGTTGGTCCCCCAAAATTTATGTTAAAGTTTAGTATATGTTTAGTTTAGTTTAGTGTATGTTATGTTTGGAAAAAGGCACATGGAAAAAGGTAAAATAGGCACATGGAGACAAATGTAATAAATGAGTAAAGATATGAAATGGCGCAGACAAAAGGAACATTCAAAACGAGGCGACAAACAAAACAAATTTATATTCATAACAAAACATGCAATGATACATTTAAAACATTACTATGGTTCTATATTGTTCGTAAAATAGTCCTCTGTGTGCATGTGTGTGACTAACACAACTAAAACTACAGAAAGGGTTAAATAATAAAAGTGTCCTATTCATGTTGACTATGTATTTCTAAATGTTCATTTCTTTCTGTGGTTCAAAACAATTGTAGTTTTCAAGGCTGGAAAAAGTCTCACAGACAAGGTATATTGAGGAAAGGAATGTTTGCATGGCTTATCCATTTTGTGGCATTTGACGTCTGTTGGTGAATAAGAGAGTCACACTGGAAAGAGTGTGTTAGCTCTGCAATTGAAATTGTGAAAAAGAGAAAGAGTGTTTGAAGACGAAGTATTTATAGAAAATACGTGTCTTGGAATCGGCTCCAAAAAACGCGGGACGAAATTCAAATAAGGATGTAGTTTTAAGCAGTGATCACATGGTTCTCCTGGCCAATGGTTTCCCGAGACTGAATATTTACTTGCGTCTGCCATCTTTGTTGTGGAAACAAGTGGCATACCACCTAGTTTAAATCATAGGAGTGTAAGTCCTATAATCCCTTTGATGAGATTCCAGCTGCAGAGCTTGGTTTTGAAAAGTTTTCTTGTTCATCTGAGATACTCTGACGTATGTGAACTTGTCTGCTTATTTCAGAAGACCACCATTTAGCATGGAGATTGCTCCTTCTGGTTTAAAACAGATGTACTCCATTTTGCTTGCACTCATGTTGAGGTCAATGCCATCTGCTGCCTGCTCCAGGCTATGTAGCAGAAATTCAACTTGGAGAGGTGTATTTGCAAGAAGCACTATATCATCTGCAAAATCTGTATTCTTTATAGATTCTGCAGTATATGTCAGTTTCTTGCATTTTTTAGTGTAAAACCATTTTCTTTTATTAGATCAATCAAAGTTCAAACTATGTAGTCTAGGCAGGTTACAAACAGTGCTAATGGTGCTAATGTATCTCCTGGCAGAATTCCAGCAACAATGTCAAAAAAGTCTGTTTCCATCTGGTGAGTGAACCTTGACTTTCATGCATCATTATGTCTATAACAGTTTCTTTGAAGCAACCATTTGCTAGAAGTATTTGCTTTATCCTCCCTCTGTGTATAGAACAAATGCCTTGGAGAAATCTAGGGTTGCCTTGAGATTTTTTTTGCACAAACTCCTTTGATGATTCGACAGATTGTCAGAATTTGTGATGTTGAGGATCAATTTTACGGAAAACCAATCTGATTTTTCCATAGAATTTTCTCAATTCTATGTTTGATACAGTTGAGAAACGGAGCATTATAAACCTTACCTGCAATAGAAGTAAGAGTTATGTAATTCTTGGTGATTCTGAGGTCACTTATCTTAGGGATGAGGAGAATGCAGCCTATTGTATTTTGTTTACATACAGCATTGCAAAATCGAAGAAGTAAGTCATCAAATTTCCTTATTTTTCATATTTTGGGGGTATTTCATTGAAGCCAACAGTTTTTCTACTTTTAATTTTTGTCAGTACTACATTGAGTTTTTCTTGAGTAAACTGTCCTAGTTTGATGTCTGGTGGCCAATTAATAATTTTTGTGATAGGTTTTTCCATGATTTTAAGAGAGTTTCCTTGTAGATTCTTGAAATGTTCTTTCTGCATCTGTATTTGTTCTTCTTGGCTGTCAGCTTTTAGTTTGGTTCTCAAGGTGCTCTCTCTTTTATTCACTTCATTTACTGTCTGTCATGCAATTCATGATTCTCTATCTTCTTCCAAGTTTCTTATTTTATGGATCTGACTTTGAATGTATTCTTCTTGTTCTTTTTGGTATGTGCTAGTTAGTCCTTCTTGTGCCTTAAGTTTCCACGTGTTGGTATTTGTTGGAATTCTTAGTGGAAATCACTTGCGGAAAACATATGAAACATCAGAAACAGATTTACTGAATCCATAATTCTAATATACATATATACATATATATATATATATATATATAATTCTACTTATATATATATATATATATATGTTTTGGGGGAAAAAATTCAAAACATTTGATCTGAAGACGACTCTTTAGCTTGCATGAATAACATATTTTTCTATTGCTATTATCTTATTCTTATTCTTATACTTAAGATAATTTTTAATAGAATACTTTCTATGTAGGCAAATTTTAAGTTGAAACACATGTTAACATAGATAATAAATAAATTTTCATCCACTCCAAGTATATATTTTTCTTCCATTTATCTTTTCTAAATATATATATATATATATATATATATATATATATTAAAGTCTGATTTACTAACACTGGGAAAGCAGTTTACTTGTAAAAGGCATATGAATATCACTATCTGAGAATCAAGCAAGCCTAGTCAATTTTCTCAGACTCCACAAGAAACTGAAATAGTGATAATTGTCTTTAAGAATATTACTTCAATATTACATCTGTTTGATTTTTAAGGAAAACCACTACTCAAATTAATTTATCACCCTAAGATGCTATATTTACTACAGAGTACACCCTCGACTATGGTCGCTAACTTACTTACTTATTCCTACTGTGACACTGTATTTAGAAAGCTAGCTTGGGCATTCAATGAAACTGAGGATGGCTAAATGGTCACTTAACATTACCAAGACACAGGCTGTTCCATAGTAGACTATATCATGCAAAGAAATCTTCTAAAGAAAAAAAATAGTTAACAACAAAATTTTGTTTGAAAGGTTTAATTATTAATCTCTTTTCTTTTATTAGACGATTTTCTTTGTCTCTGTTGTAAGGAACTAAGAACAGCATAGGTGGCGAAAGTAGTCCACCAATAAAAAAATGTATAACAACATATTTGGTATTAGTTATCTAAATTTCTGAGACAAAGCTTGTTGATTTTTATCATTAAGGTTTTTCGGACTATTGTCTTCATCTTTATTGTTATTTCCATGACGTTTCGTCTGATATGTCCTCAAGTCTTCTCCAGGTGTTTGTCAAAAAAAAAAAAATATGAATATGAACACAGGTAAAAAATCATGCATAATAGTTGTAATTCTAGTCAAGTAAGAACATTAAGTTTATAAGTTCCGAAAATTCACTCTGAATTCTAACAGTTACAGGTGTTGGTTCCCTAAGCATCAAAGGAGACAATCATCTGGAGGTTGCAGGTTCAATCCTGACTGCAGGCGAGTAACAATACAGGAATACTTAACTCTTGTCCCCGCTTATGGCTAACGGAATCAGAACAGTTGACCCCCGGGAATTCAATAAAGGACGTAGTTCGAAGTTCCGTGAAGGTTCCCAAGTTCAACAAACACTTGAAGAAGGCCGGAGGATATATCAGCCAAAACGTTGGGGAAATAGCAATAAAAATGATGACAATAGTCTGAAAACCCTTAATGATAAAAGGCGTATTTGGTTGTCATAAAAAAAACTTAAAACAATTCAAAGTGAATTCAATATAAGAGTCCATGTTTATAGCAAATATGAAATTTGAGAATTTTGAATTATTCACAGAAATTTTTAAAAATTGGTTATTGGAAAACTTTTCTTTATATTTAGATAAAACTTTTCTTTATATTTAGATAAAACTTTGTCAATCATAAGTATTAATAATAATTTAGACTAGAATCTTTTTTTCTTTTAATTTTTAGTTGCTTTTTATTGTCAATTTATATTAATGTAAACAGAATGGATCAAAAATACAAAAGAATATGATCTTATTGAGATTCAAAGGGTTTACTTGAATTATAGTAAAGAGAGCTTGAGTTTAGTCATTCAGATTGAGGGTAATCTTTGAGTGTAAGATTCTCCAACTAAAAGTTAGTATCATTTTGTGACACTCAAGATAATTTCCATAGAAATGACAAATATTTCTCAGTACTTTTGAAACTGATAAATCCTTTTTGAATTTGTGAAGAATGCAGTGTCTCAAATGTATCTCATCTATAAAGGTTCTTTATTGGTCAGATCTATTCAACAATTATTCAACTTGATATTAAATTATCATGAAATGAAAATGGATGGACCAAAACATTTATTTGTATTTATAACTCTATCTGATATAAGCAAATTATAATTTTAAATCTTTCAAAGTAAAATAAACAACAGAATTTTCTTTCCACCCTTTTACAAATCTTTTTTGTACCATTTTCTTTCTGAACTTTTCCTTTCTTTAGTAGATTAGATATGTTTGATAGGTTTTAAATAAGAAGACAGATTTGGTCATGTAGATCTTTACTTTCTGAATCTTCTATCTTTTCTGCTACCTGGCATTAATTCTATCCACATGACATAAATTTGAATATCACCAAGAATCTATTCTTTATTATTAACAATTTATGCTGTTTCAAAATCACTCTAGCTTGATAGCCTGAGTGTGTTGCGATAAAATGTTTGTAAAAATTAAAAAGAGGAAAAAAATATAAATCAAAATCTATTATAATGATGGCTCGAAAACATTATTGAGAAAAATCTACATGTATGTTGATATAAACTTGTTCCCAGGCAACAATTTACCAAAATTAACTAAATAGACAACAGAAAGAGTTCAAATCATATAAAACTTTTCTTTTGTATAAGAATTGCCTGGTAAAAGATATGGTGGATATTTAGTGTTTTGGAAATGCTTAGTTTCTCTATCTCTATAAACTATTTGACAACACAAATGAATAACAAAATTACTTTAAAAAAAACACAACAAAAGGTTTATTATAGTAGCAGGTGTAAAAGAGTAAGAGTGAGAAAGTGTCCCTTTTGGTATCGCCGGTTAGTACGTTGGTCCTTAAGTTTGTAGGAAGTGTGGCTGAAGCTAGCAGCAGTGTGTTCTTCAGCAAAGGGGTTCCAAGTGGAATCTGTAGCAGTAGATGCAAGAGAGGTTTGTCTGGGCTGCTGGCTAGGATGCTCTCTGGTTGTCCGCTGACTCCCAAAAAGGACAAGAAGAAATAGTTCTAGAGAGGAAGAAGGAATCAATGCATTCTGCCTGGTGATTGGTCAATCAGTGGCTGAATCACTTGGTGGGGGCATTGATTAGTGAGAGGAAATAGATCTGTGGCTGCTACATCACCCTCTGCTTAGGCAGACAGCCAACAGAGAAAAAGATAACAGCCGTAAAAACAAAGAAAGGTACATTTTATACATAAACAGTTTTACACAGTTTTTTGGGCCAATGTACTCATCAACCACTACGTGTGGTGGTAACGTAATTGTCTTTTGACGTTGTATTCCCTTCGACTGGTGTAAGGGTATGTTCATGTGTGTATGTAGGGGGGATATGTGGCTCTTGTGTGTTTGTGTTAAGAAAGGTTCTTTTCACAAGTTTGTCAGTGCATGAAAGCACACAGTAAGGGCCAGTGTAAGGTGGAGTGAGAGGGGCTTTGACAGTGTACTTTCTCAGAAAAATGTGAGTCCACATGGAAATATCTTTTGGGACCGATGATTTGATGGTCTGTTCCCTAGGGTGCATTGGTGGGAAATTACCAAAATAAGCTCACAGTCTGTTTATATACAAAGCTGGATCTGTTCCCGTTAAATCTATCGGGTTCAGCATCTGACCTTGTAACGATATAGGTACTCTGTAGACAAGTTCAGCTGGAGAGTATCCTAGATCCTCTTTGATAGCTGTGCAACAGCCAAGAAGGACAACTGGTACATATTCGCTTCATTGCTGTGGGTCAGGATAGGCGCGCAATGGGATTCAAACTGTCTGCCATGGTCAGTGTTAATAGTTGTTGGAACTCCGTAACGCATTATCCAGCCTGAAATTAGGGCTTGTGTTACAGATTCAGCTGAAATGTTCTTTCGGGGAATAGCTTCGGGCCAGCATGTAAAACGGTCTATACAGGTCAGGAGGTAGGTAAATCCCTGACTGACCGGCCATGGTCCAACAAGATCAATATGGACATGGCTGAACCGAGCGTCTGGGGTGCTGAATGTTCTGAGAGGTGCATGGATATGTTTGTGCACCTTTGATTTTTGGCAGGATATGCAAGAACGTGTCCAGGCAGTGATATTTGCCTCATATATGAGCCAGAGAAATCTAGCTGAAATCAGCTTCCCTGTGGCTTTGGGTCCTAGGTGTGCCAACTGGTGTAAGGTGTCAAAAACAACCCTACGATGAGTCATTGGAACAAAAGGTCGAGGTGCGTTTGTTGAGGTCTCACAGATGATCTGCGTGTCCGCAGTGGGCACTGGCAGGTATGCGAATTTGCAAGTTGCAAATTCAGGTGACGATAGATCCAAGGTGTCCAGACATGGCTGGTCTAAGGCAATCTGCCGTAAACCGATATCCGAAGGTGAGAACAGAGAATTAATTGGAAGGCGAGATAAGGCGTCTGCCGCAGCATTCTGTTTGCCAGAGATATGTTGGGTATCGTTGGTAAACTGCAAACAAAATCCAAGTGCCGAGTTTCGTGAGAAGAATACTTGTCCGGCTTAGAGCGCAGTGCAAAAGTAAGCGGACGGTGATCGGTGTAGATCACAAATTGCCGGCCCTCCAGTGAATGCTGAAAGTGTTTCACTGCAAGGTCCATTGCTAGGAGTTCATGGCCAAACGTGCTGTAACATTGTTCTGCAGGTTTCAGCTGTCTTGAAAAATAAGCGAGAGGTTGTAACAGTCGTTGGTGTTGTTGTTGCAAAACTGCACTTTCAGTTGTGTCCGATGCATCAACGACCAATGAAAACTGGGCGTCGGGTACAGGATGTGCAAGTAGCGATGTTGTTGCTAATTTCTGCTGCGCTTCGTTAAAGGCTTTCAGCTGGATATCATTCAGCGAGATCAGCTCATTTTTATTTTTCTTCTTATGTAACTGGTCAGACAGAGGAGATAGGAAATCCGCACAGTGTGGGATGAAACGTCTGTAGTAGTTATGCAAACCGAGGAAGTGCCTTAGTTGGTGAAGTGAAGTAGGTGGTTGAAGGTCTTGTAGAGCCTTCACCTTTTCAGGTAAGGGAGATATCCTTTCAGGGCTGATAATGTGTCCCAAGAAAGATAGCTACGAAGCACCGAAAACACATTTACCAGGGTTAATCCTCACCTGGTACTTCTGAAACCGTTCGAATAATAGGCAGAGATGAGTAACATGTTCCTCCGGTGAGGCACTTGCTACGAGGATGTCGTCTATATAATTATAGACGAAGTCCAAATCATGCACTACTTCGCCCGTGTAGCGTTGGAAGGTACTACCCACGTTTCGCAAAACGAAAGGCATTGCTAAAAATTCAAATGCTCCAAATGGAGTTGTTACAGCAGTTTTGGGTATGTCGGCTGGGTTCACTGGTATCTGATGGTAAGCCTTAACCAGGTCTAGTTTGGAGAAGGTCTTACAACCATGCAGAGAGGAAGCGAAGTCCTATGTATGTGGGATTGGGTAACGATCAGGTACCGTCATGGCATTAAGTCGTCGTAGTCCCCAGTCGGACGCCAATCTCCAGAGCACTTTGGAACCATATGCAAAGGGACTGGACGAGGGGCGTATAATTCCCAACTGCAGCATATGGTTAAACTCTGCCTTTGCCGCCTTTTGTTTATCAGCAGGGAGGCGGCGAGGGCGTGAGAACACCGGAGCACCTGTGGTCTCAATGTGGTGAGTTGTTAAGTGAGTTGACTTACTCACAACAAAATTCAAGTTCGTGAACTCTGGGTAAGAGCGTAGTAAGATTTGGTATGGGTCGTCGGTGGCGACAATGAAAAATACTGGGCTACTGGGTGAAGTATTTGCCTTAAAACCCGTGACGGAAAGTTCCGTATTAGCGTCAATAAGGCGTTGTTTGCGCATATCCACTAAGAGGTTGAAGTGGTGCAGAAAGTCCGTGCCTAGAATGGGGTATGGTAAATCAGCTACAGTAAAAACACTTGTAAAATCTCTCCGTAATTCCAAGTCCAGAGAACGAGAAATTTAACCGTTCGTGGGAATAGGTGAGTGATTTACCGCTTGCAGTGTGATGGGCAACACTGGTGGTTTCTCAGTGGGGAGTTTCAGTGGCCAGATATAGCAAGCTGCTCCTGTATCAACCAAACAACGTGCTTGGGACCTGGAGTCTGTGCTAAAATAGGAACGGTTGTTACATAAAACTTGTGGAGAGTGTGCCGTGTTCAGCTCTCCAGATTTAAGTTTCCCTGGTTTGAGAACGAACAGGGCATTTAGCGCCAAAATGACTGTGATAAAAGCATAGCCCTGGCTTGTTTGAGTGGCGGCGGTGGTGTGAGGATGGCGAACGAATTTTGTATTGACGTCTGGGCGATTGTGACCGAACAACAGCTAATTTTCTTATTTCTTGGGTAAGTCGCTCCAAAGCGTCGAGTATGGCCACTTGCGTGGCAACTTGGCTTGTGTTCCCAGCTGCAGAGAGCGTAGAGACTTTGGTTGGGGAATGGACGCGGTAATAGGCCTCTTAGTGAATTCCATCACTTTATCAGCAGAGGACGCTATTAGTCTACAGAGCTCTTCTCTACCAGGGGCGCCAGAATTGCCTTTACTTGAGGGGGCAGCCGTGAGAAGAAAAGTTGCTTTATAATGGCACTATTAGCAGGGGCATCTGCCAGCTCACTCATTCTGCGGAGTAATTCGCTTGGCATGCGGTCCCCCAACAGTTCGTCATTAACTAACGTTTGGAACCGCTTTACCGCTGATAGTGACGTCTGGAGCAGAATTTCCCGCCTTATACTGTCATAAGTAGAATTAGGGGGGGGGTTAGTTATCAAGTCTTTGAAAACTGGTGTCAATGACACCGGGAATGCTCTAAATAAAATAGGCAATTGTCGCTGCTCCGTGACGTTATTTGCCCCAAAATACAACTCGAGTTGGCCAAACTAAACTCGAATGTCGCCGTCGAAAGCAGATAAAATAGTAGCCACTTTATTTTATATTTATATCGCAACAACAGACAAAAAAAAATCAAAGAAATACGTTTCAGTTAGAAAGAATCAAAAGGGAAAACATGTTTTAAAAGCCACAAGAAAATAAAAAATGATATTCATGTTAAAAGTTTTTGTTTTTTTGTTTTTTAGATAAGGTGCTGCTTTAAGGTTCCTTAGTCAGTAAAACAAAGATAATAGTCAATTTCAAGGCCGGTCTGAAAACATAAAATGAAATTCAAGATGCCGTCGCCCAATCACCATTTAGGCGAGAAAATGAAATGTTAAGTAGGAGGAAGGCGCTCTTTTAGCTTTGACCGTACAGCTTTCTAAACGGAAAAAAAATGTTAAAATGTATTACTCACTTTTTTTTTTGGTTATTGTAATTTTTTTTTTTTTTTTGTGTACCACGGGGTCAGTTGAAAAGAGCAGAGTAGTAAGTTTTTTCTTCCTTTTTTTTCTGCATCGCAGGCCAAGCTGAGGGTAATAATTTTTTTTAAAACTTCGTTTTGTTTGAACAAAATGTTATGTTCGTTATGTTAGTTTTTTTTATGTTGGTTTTTTTCTTGTGGACGGGCTGAAAAGAAAATAATTCCTCGTTGGAAAGTTTTGGGGTCTTTTTTTGTTAAAGAGGAACGAGTTCCAAAATAATGTCGTTATTTGGGTAAAGGGAGAATATTGTTGTAGGTATGTATTTGACGGCTTGCTGAATAAAATTCTCGTTGCAAATTGGCGTCACTATGTCTGGTAAACGAAAGATGATATCTCTTGTTTTACTTGCCACAAATTTTTTCTTTCATTTATGGCTTCGTAAACGAAGTATTTTAAAGTCTTTCTCCGTTACGAAAAAGTTTTCTTTTATGAATATTTTTCTGAAAGAAAAATTTACGCCAATGTCTTCGCAGCAGACGAATGTCTTTTGAATGAAAACGTGTGTCACAAAGAAAGAAAATTCGTGAGTGGTTGTATTCTTTCGGTTCTTTGAGTCAAGAAGCTTTTTCTCTCTCTCTTTTATTCTTTTCTTTTGTTGGTCCTACTGTCCGTAAATGGGGGCTGAGTTTCGTTCTTTTTTCATTTGTTTCACTATTCAGAAGGTGCCAATATCACGTCGAGTTCACCAATTTAGGGTTTTGGAAATGGTTAGTTTCAATAACACTATAAATTATTTGACATCACAAATGAATAACGAAACTTCTTTTAAAAACACAACAACGAAAAGTTTATTATAGTAGCTGGTGTAAAAGAGTAAGAGTGAGAAAGTGTCCCTTTTGGTGTTGCCGGTTTGTATGTTGGTCGTTAAGTTTGTTGGAAGTGTGGCTGAAGCTAGTAGCAGCGTGTTCTTTAGTGAAGGGATTTCAAGTGGAATCCATAGCGGTAGATGCGAGAGAAGTCTGTCTGGGCAGCTGGCTAGGGTGCTCTCTGGTTGTCCGCTGACTACCAAAAAGGACAAGAAAAAATAGTTCTAGGGAGAAAGAAGGAATCAATGTGTTCTAAGTCAATTAGTGGTCGAATCGCTTGGCAGAGGCATTGATTCATGAGGGGAAATAGATCTGTGGCTGCTGCAGATATTACTTCTCTGAAAATTTATGAGCTTGATTATATAAAGATCTACTTGGCTCATATCATTCAAGAAAAATTTCATTTCATTCTAATGAACTGGATGAATGTAGAAAATTGAATTCACATTTGAAATGATAAACTGGCATTGTTCATCTATTGCACAATATGTAAGCCTTTTAGAGAGTATAGAACCACAGCCTCTGGAATTAATGATAGTCATCATCATTACCATCAAGTATGCTAACAGCATTGATTTCCTTGACTCTCTCTTGCCATCCATCCCTACTGGCCATCATTCTTAATTTCTCAAGATGCCATCCAGTGTCGACACATTGCTGATGAATATTAGTTTTTGCTGGTTAACCATCACTAATGCATCACTGTGTAGGAGTCCATAGAAGAATGTCACTAATAAGTTCCTCCTTACTTCTACTTTTCCTCGCATGTATTGCTCCTCTTATCAAATGGTTTGTGGGAGGTAATTGGTTATACACCTATTGTTTTGAAAGGATGCTGCTTCCAGGATTTATTCAAAATAGCATGCAGCATTCTTGTGTAGTTACCATCTACTTTTTTCTCCAAGTATTTTGTTCAAGGGGTGTAGCCATAAAATAATACCGACACAATGATAGCTTAGAAGAATTCCTATTTTATTTTATTAGTGATCAGATTTCCCCATAGTTCAAAAAGTTTATAATGATACTGAGGTTTAAATAACAGATAGTCTTTTGTTTTTACAAGGTGTGAAATTTTCATTGAACATTTTGAATTCAGAATTGTCTTTCTCCAAGGTCAGTGCGTACAATCTATACTATGATTCTGCTCATAGCAAAGAAGAGAAAATAACAGAATTCCTGTCTTTCTCAATGCTATTTGTTCAAAATAAATACAAACAGCATTGGCAAGAACTTGAACTCAGTTTATCAATTCTAAGTAAGTAAAGGTGGCGACCATAGTCGAGGGTGACCAGAAGGCTCCCTTTTCAATAGCTACTACACTGAGTTGTCTGGGAAGGCACTACTCCTTTCCTGGATTGCTCCACTTTACCCTCAATACATACCTTATATTGCTGAGTGTTAAGCAAGGAGGTATCAAGTGCCATTTTTAAAGTCTTTGGTATGACGCAACCTGGGATTGAACCCAGGTCTCCCAGACCATTGGTGAACCCTCTACCCACTAGACCAATGAGTCAATTCTAATTTCCTTTATTTCTCTATTCATGCACCATTCTTCATTTGATTATATAAAATTTTCCTTTCTTCACTTTTACAATAATTCAAGGATGGTCACTGATTAAATTATAGGTTGAAGAATTTATATGGTAAAACATGTTCTACTGAATCTTAGGATTGGTAAAAGCAAGCAACTTCAAGCTATATGCTTACTGAAGGAGAGTAAAAGAAAGTAATTAGCAAAAGATTAGATAATTCTGGAGTTTTGCAGAAATTCCTTCAACTTTTATGTAGATGTAATATATTTGTCTAAACAATCAAAAGTACTAGAACTGCATTGTATTAATTAAAGACCTAATATTGCCCATGCATAAGTACATAGCTAATTAACTTTGATAAAATTTAATTTTCTCATAAATTAGGGCTCCTCGAACTTATTATTTGGTGCACTCCTTCAAATCAAATTAAACTTCCATTCACCACCAAATTGAATTTCAAATTATAAAAAAATTACTAATTGACCTGTATTTGATACAATTTACATGAGAAAAGAATTAGTTAACCATAATTATGAATGCACCTTAATTCAAGGCATTGAAGAGACCATTAATATTAGGTTGAAGATTTGTTAGTTTGAGCTGCAAGTCAACCCATTTCATGTTCAAAGTCCTTCTCGGTTTGCTTAATAAGTAAGGCACAGATTCACCATATATATGAACTTGGAAAAGCTATCAAAGTAGACTCAACCATTGCATGAAGCTTGGGATGTTTTACTACAATTTTTGATATCTGGCAACTAGTCTGCATGATCCAGTGATTTTTCTTCTGTTATAAAAGGATTCATAAATATAAACTAGTAAATTGACCCACTGTCGACCTTTGTGTTTTTATTCACCTTGCAAAAATTATATTCATTTTCAGGTGTCTATATGGACCAATTTGAGAAGCTTTGTTCTTGACCAAACATATGAAAAAAAATTTTTTCTAGGTGTATATTATAAAATTAAAATGGATATTATTAAATAAATAAATGTAAGTTATTTTTAATCGATACAAAATAAGAAACAAATTTAAAAAGTAATAAACAATATGACAAAGGATGAAAAATGTCTTGTTAAAAAGCAGGACATTAAATACTGAGCAGAAGATGATATTTTATCAAAATTTATTTTAAATGTAATTGTTTATCTTATAATTCTCTTATAGAAGAATAGATTTTTAGACTTTACAGATCTTGCTATAACTTTTTCAAGTTTGGTCACTTGGCAAAAAATAGTTATTTTAGCAGTGATCTATATAGAGTCAGAGGGTTTTAAAGAATAGAAAAAGGTGACTGGTATAACTACTCAAGTTTTAATTTTCGGATATGGAAATAGCTTATTAGTGACGAGCATAGATAGTTTCGATAAAATTTGCAGAGAGAATATAGCTAATAATAGACCAGTTAAATAATAAATTATGATTAAAAACTAAGTCAATAAACAGTGGCAAAAAAGTAGAATTAGTATTAGCAATTCAAAGTAAAGGAGTAAATTCAAAGAAAAAAAAATGGACGAACCTACCAGAAAAGTGCAGCCGTGAGCAAAGATTTAAGAAACAGGTGCAAATCGGATTTGTCATCAAATAGGTGAAGGAGGAAAAAAGAACTCTTTCCATTGGCTAGATTTAACAATAAAAGTACAAATTCTGTCGAAAAAGAAAAAAAGAACCGATATGTAGCACAGATTAAGGAGCCGGCTTGGTACTGCAGGAGCCGATATGATATTTAATGACTTGAAATTGACAATGAAGGCAGGACATCAATGAGGAGCTCCTACAAGCACTTGGAATGTATCATTGGAGTGATTGCTATAATTTTTTGAAGTTTGGCCAATATCAATGAACATCATATGTTTATCACTATAATCTACCATACAACTCAAAGCCGTGCAAACCACTAAAGTAGGCTAGCTCGTGTGAGTCCATCTGGAAAGAGTTAAACAAATTAATTAGCTTTATAATAATGTTTTTATTATATTTAATAAATGAGTTTCAGCAGATTTTCATCAGCAAATTTTTTTCTCATTATTCCCTTATCACAGATTGAAGGATGATATATTCATAAACTATTTTCATTGTATCATTTAATTGCATCTGGGGGCAACTGGTCATAGAGAGATATGGTCATCAGTGCTGAAAATATCAATAGCAATAAACTTTTTATACTCAACATTAACAAAGAAAAATTCTGCTAAGCTGATGGCCATAAGAGAATTTCAAAAAGGACTTTTTTTACCAAAGCAGACCACTAAAATATTTTATGTTTGTGCCCTTGGGAAAAAACTTTTATGCATGCTAAAATTCTTTATTAAAAAAATTGATTTAAATGCTGCAGGAGGTAAAAAATTAGAAAAGGAACAGAGTTAAAAACATTTAAGAAATAAATAAAAATTCCTCATCTTTGAATTCTAATTGTTGTATCTCATAACCGATAAGTTCATTGGGGTTCTATGACAAGTAGGTCTCTTTTATGGCATCTCCCAGGGCAATGGCTGTTACTTAAGTGTCCATTGTCCTTCAAATTAACATGTAACAGGTTGTACTCGTGTACATGGTACCGGCAACAAGGAAATATATCTGACTTGACCAATTATTGAATATGCAAGATGGGTTGATTTTTACCAACCTAAAGGGTTCCAATTATTCTGTTATCAATCTATAGCTGGAGGTAGAAATGGATTCATGCCTTTCCAAAGGACATTAGTTCCAAGTTTATGCAGAGCATCCCAAAGCATTTTTTTTAACTAAATGTACCAATTCTATTCTCTGTCATTAAACAGAGTAACTAGTGACTGGAGTCTGGCAAGATAATGCTACTTGTGTGTGTCATCTTGAATATTTTTATGCTACTGAAAGAAAACACAATCAGTGGTACTGGTATAGGAATTTATAATGTGTGGTATTCAATGAGAGTGCCACTAGCATTTTCCTACAAGATAGGCTATCTTAATAATAACCTAACACCCAGTCAATTTAGACTAAAATTACATATTTTTTATACATATATTTACACATAATTGTAAAACATGATAAATGTTCCAAACCATAAAAAGGTTATAAATGCTGTTCCAAAGAACAACAGATGTTGAATAGGTGTGATTAAACACTTATGGTTTCTTGGTGTAGGGAAAATTCTCTGAAGAGAATTTGTGCACATGTGCTTCTCGAAGACTGGAGACGAAAAATGGGGTTCCTCTCCAACCAAGGTCTGCTGCCAAAAAAGGTAGAACTAGCTTCTGGAAATGTCACATGACCAATGATTAGATGATTGTCAGAAGCTCCACCCATAAATCCCACAAAGGGAGACCATAATATTTTGTTTCCTAACAGAGGGTTAAACGGTGTCAGCAGCAAAAAATAATCCCTGACCTGCCCACCTCCATTATTAAATGTCTTTAGTTAAAAGTCCCCAACTGCCATCACAAGCCCATTAGATGGCATCCAGTGTCAACACAGAGCTGCCTAGCGGTTAGAGTGTTCGCCAATGGCCTGGGAGACCTGGGTTCAATACCAGGTCAAGTCATACCAAAGACTCAGAAAATGGTACTTGATGCCTCCTTGCTTAACACTCAGCATTATAAGATACGGATTCAAGGGTAAAGTGGAGCAATCCAGGGAAAGGAGTAGCGCCCTTCCCTACACCTTGGTGTAGTAGTTATCGAAAAGGGAGCCTTCGGGTCACCCTCGACTATGGTCGCCAACTTTATTTGCTGGTTAGCCAACAGGGGTGTGTAGAAGACCATTGGGGAATGCTGCTTGAAGAAATTCAATATGATAATAAAATCATTAAATAGATGATTATTTTGATTGAATTGATGAATTAACTCATTATGAAGATGATTAATCTAATGAAATTAATAAAATAGATTTAATTCATGGAAATTCACTGATTAATAATTACTACCTTAATAATAAATCCAAATTAGTAAAAACTAGATCTATGAATTTATGATTATTTTAGTTAATTTAATTAAATGAATAAAATTGATAAATTAACAGATTATAAATCAATTATAAATAAATTAAATTAAATCAATAAAAACTAAGCCTATAGACAGACAATTATTTTATTAAAAAAATATTCTTTAATTAATAGTTTGAATGTTCTTTATCCTTTTACAGACTAAAATCAAACTGAAATTGAAGTTTATAATTTTGGGGAAATTTCAATTCTAATCATTTGTAATATTCCAATGATGCAGATACTACACTCTGACCTTAGATAGATATGCTAAGGATTACCACTTTGATCCAAGGCAGAATGTACTGATTCTACACTCTCATCCTGTTAAATAATAGATTGGCTGCATCTTTTATTTTGCACTAAGTGTAGATTATTTAAAGAGAATTTAAGCATTGAACTCTGAGAAAGATTAGTTATGTCAAGCTGAGGTCAACAAAGTTTGATTGACATGTAGTAACCCAGTGTCAGTTAAGAGCTTGCTTTCTTTAGGGGATTTTAAAGTAATGTGACTATAAATTCTAGAAGTTAAGAGTTAGATTTCAGCATTTTAATTAATTACCCTAAAGCAGCCAAGATTTTTGCTGCTCTAGAGAGCAGCTAAAATTTTGCAGTTGTAATTTCCATCAATGTTTAAATGGTCTGGTTCCTGGTTTTCTACAATCAGGAATATATCAGATATCTGAAGTGAAAAAAGAATGTGTGCACACAAAAAATGTAATTATGATCATTCAAAGATTATCCCCATGAAGAAGATGTAGTGGGGAAGAAGAATCAACCATTGTCACGGCAAAGAGAAGAATATGGTTATTCAATAATCTTAGCAGAAGTTATGCAAAGACAAAGAAGCACAAGGAAAAAGACAGTCTGTTTGTTATTCAGAGGTGAAGGGTTGTATAATAGTTATAATTGTGGGGAATGGAAGCAGCAAGTTGAATTCAAGTTCTGCTTGAGGTTATTTTCTTTGACTTTATACTTATGTTCTTGATAAAGGCATAAATCCTTCCAGTAGGACTAATTGGGTTTCCTAGCTATGGTGGATGGCAAGTGGCCTTGGAGAAGGACAATGTTAAATTCAAACTATGATAAAGGTGACTGGAAATCACTCCACTATCTCTTAAACTAAAAGTCAGGTAAATGACCAGTTTACTGATAAAGGAAGCTGTGAAGAGCCATGATTGTCTAAATCTTAAAGGAACATAGCTTTTTTTCAAGTTCATTATAAAGAATATTGCTGTCCTTGTATCTTTTCATTATCTCTTTCTCAGGCAGATGATATTTTAATCCTTGTAGAGTGGGTGAATTATTTCCTACACATTAACAAATTGGTCAATAGGAAAATGCCTTACATTGATTGGTTTCTTTTTTTAATGGCATATCAACCATTGTAGGTTATTTAATGCCAAAGCCATTCTCTTAGAAGAACAGTAGTAGTACTATTTAACCCATAGCTAAGAGGATAAGGGGGTTCATACCTTTCCCAAGGGTATTTGCCTGAAAGTAAATGTAATAGCACAACTGAAGTATGAACTCGCTTACTACGATTCTGCAGTCCACCGCTTTAACCATTACACCACAAGGACACCCATACCTTACATTGAGCTATTGCTAATAACAAAAATGTTGCTCTGCCTGTGTAACATTAGCGACAAAAATGTTGCTCTGCCTGCAAAATGCTTTAATCATTTAAGGAATCCAATGAATCTCTTTTTTTAGTTCTCAATTTCCAGATTAAATACATTGAGGTCATTTTGTTTCAGATTCCTTAATGATTGCAAACTTTCATGGAAGACCAAATTAATTATACTTTGATCCTTTTGTATAAATATTATTGTACAACACAAAGAAATTGAAAGTTATTGATTTTGAACAGAAGCCTCTTGACAAATGATTATAATCCTCCAAGATTATCTTCGCTTGAATTCTTCAGGATCTGTAAGTTGAGCCCAAAATAATTCTTGCAAAGATTTTCTTCTTGTTACAAATTGAAGAGTGATTTGGCTTTTAGTGAACTTAAAATTAAATAATGGATATGCAATCTTATCTTTTTTCCCTTATCATTGATCTTATTGATTTAATAACATTGTGTAATGGTTCAGAGATTTCTTTACAATCTCAATGTTGAATTATCATTGAGTACAGAATTCATTTCTTTACTTTTTGCTTTTTAAGAAAACACTATGTTACAATTGCATTCTAATTTTGATGTTATAAACCCTTTTGAAGGCAAAGTGATATTTACACAGGCAGAGCATCATTTTTGTCCCTTTTTCTTTTTGCAGTAGCAAAATGTAAGGCATTTTCTGATTGACTTCTTATTGACCAGTTCAGGGTTAATGTTTTGAAAATATTGTGCTCACAAATTAAAAAATGATCTGCCTATGAAAGGGTTAACTTTTGTGTAGTCACTTCACAATTCAATACTGTCTTTCCCCAAGTCTATTCTTACCAATAACTTCTTCTTTGCAGTCCCAACTTAGATATATATACTCTAACACTGATACTGAGCACTCTATTTACAAATGTAACAAACTTCATCATATATATATATATATATTGATATATTAAAAAATTGAAAAATCCTAAGCTTTTTTGAATATTATAACTAGTATTGGAATTTTGTTTAAGTCCTATATATTTCTTGAGTCTTTTCATCTCATCCTTGCCTACACTATCTTTCTTCTCTTGGTTACAATATAGAGTTTTAATTTTTTTGCCTATAGACAACTATATGTATGCATACAAAGTTGCTCTATATTTGATATATAAATAGATTATAAAAAATGATTTGAAAAGAGTGTGATTTACAATTGTTCTGGAAAGGAGACATATTGTTCTTGAACTTAGAAGAGACAAAAATAAGATGTTAAGTCTAATACAATACACAGTTTAGGAACATTTTTGGAGATAAAAGCTTTTTAGTTTTAATTAGATTTTTTAAAACTAAATTGCAATACATTAATTCATCCGAAGACAATAAAACTTAAAGAGACAATTGTATTTTTGAATATTTCACTTGAGTTTGAAGAGTTTAAAGATTCTAGAGCTAATCAAACACAACAGACCGAAATGAATTGATCAAAAAGGTTTTCATTGGTAAACAAACTGGTTCTACTTGATCTCTCTTATTTCTTTCCATATGAAATCAACCCAAGCCAAGTAAGTTTTCAAGTGTTCACCCTATAAATCAATAATCGAGCATGCAATTTTGCTGCTATAAAAATCATAATAATCATAACCAAAACTGAATCAATTGTAAAATTCATTTGCCCCACCTTCAAGTACATTGAAAATAGATTTATTGTCTGAGAAGAAGTTCAAACTAGGAAAGGTTTGTATCTACTCATGGTTGCCGTTCAATGGTTGCAAACTATAGGGTACTGCATCTGATTCTCTCCCCAATATATTGATATTTACTCTTTCTAGAAGATATAAATGCTTTCTGAAAAATACAGTTGAGTTTGGTGCATTGATGGAGCAGTAGGCTGAAGATACTGAATTAGTGAGGCTCATTACATGCACTGAATCTTTATTCTCTCCTCAATATATTGATATTTACAATTCCAACAAAATATAAATACCTTCTGAAAAATGCAGTTGAGCTTGATTCAGTGATAGAGTAGAGGAATGAAAGTACTGAAATACTGAGGTTCTTTACTTTCCACTTATTTTTTCTGTCAGTTGGTGTTGATATGACAAAACTTTGTGTACCCAATGGAGATTAAAGTTTTGTTGCAATTGTAGGCAGAACAACAGGTAAAATCCTAAAGCACAAAACAGTCTGTTTACCATTACTACTTGGTACCTACGTAATTGGCTGATAACCTGATTTGCATATTAGGTTTCTTGCAGGTAGGGAAAATATTTAGTCAAATCACCAGTCATCAAGAACCAATACTAGCATGAGTAAATTCATTATGCTAGTTATAGATATACATTATTTGAATAATATTTCTCTTTGATTTTTGTACTAATTTAGAGAACACCCAGCTGAAGGTTATCCAAAAACTGAATACTGAAATGAGAATCTTGCTTCTTTAGTGAATACATCATTATTATCATCAAGTCATGCAAACAGCATAGATCCCTTTGACTCTGCCTGTTGACCATTACCCTTGATAAGTCTTGCTCAATTGGCCGGGGCAATAAAATACACTGACTGCTTCTCTGTAGTGGGGTAAGACCTCCTCAATGAGTGTGCCATATATGACACTAAACAATCTGATGGTGAGGTTCCAGTAATACTGGAGCTTTGGGGAATGTGGTGTTCTCTTTTATTGCCATTGCTCCCAGGTCCACTCTGGGCTGGAGTGGTTGCACCTGATAGGGTCCTATCAATGGGTTAAATAGAACTAAGCTGTGTGATTATACTAAACTGAATTGTTTGAAATAGAACTGTTTTTGATATTGAACCTGCATACTTCTGCTGAAATTGAATTGTTTGAAATAGAACTGTTTTTGGATGTTAAACTGAATAGTTTGAAATAGAATTGTTTTGACATTTAATTATGTGTAAACAAAAAACTATACTTATACTAAACTGAATGTTTTGAAACTTTTATCAAAATGACTTAATTTGGCATTAAATGACCCAAAAAAGGGTTGATACACTGTAAAATAAAACAACCAACCAAATTAATAAGTCCTCAAGACTGCATCTATAATTTACATACAGCTGATAAATGTAAGTTTTTTTTCTAGTCCATGTGAGAATATTGCTTATGAGCTTGCTCTTACTCCAGCCCAAAATGTCTTCCATGTCTTATTTTGATGTGATTAGAGTTAAGTGGATGAACAGCCAGTTTTGTTGGGTGCCTCTTCCAGGATTTGTTCAAAATGGCACGCAGCATTCTTGTTTAGTTCTGATTAAGCTTTTTCTTCAGGTGTTTTATTAAAGTGGTGCAACTGACATGGGTACTGCTTAAAAAAATTTCCTTTTATTTTACAAGAGAAATTAGCTTTCCATATGGTCTATAACCTGTCTATAGTAGTCCATGCCTTACTTATACATATATTGATATCACTTGATGAGATATTACTTCTGAGGTATGTGAAGTGATTAACTAATTCCTTTGGCTTGCCATTTAAGAAGGGGATGGCACAATCTTGATTGAAACATATAGACTATGTTTTATTTGAATTCATATAGAGACCGATACTTTCTGCTACCTGTTTTGGGATATGCAGCAAAGGTTCACCTTGAGCATGTGTATTTGAAAGAAGCACCAGATTATCTGTGTACTCTGGATCAGTAATAGTTTCTATCAGATATTGTCTGCTTCTGGCCATTTTTAATATGAAATCATTTTATTTTATTAGACCTTTTGATATTCATTGTTTATAATCAAGGCCAATTATAAGTAGAAATGATGCCAATCTATATCCTATCATTATTATCATCAAGACATCTCACCAAGTGATATCAATATACGTATAAGTAAAGCATGGACAACTATAGACAGGTTTCTAAGAAACCAGTGTCACCCTCTTGTGAGTGAACCATTGCTTTTATGTTTTTGTAGAGCTTAATTTGAGCAGTAACAGTTTCTTTGGCAAGACCATATACCAGAAATATATGCTCCATCTTTCCTCTGTGTATGGAATCAAATGCTGTGGAGAAATCTACCGACAATAGTATTGCCTTGAGATTTTTTGTACACACTCCTTTAATGATTTGACAAAAATCTGAGAAGTTGTGGATAGTTATAATCTGAGAAGTTGTGGATAGATTTCTCAAAAAGTTTTCTGATTTTTCCTAAGAACTTTCTCAACTTCAGGTTGGATATGATGAAGAACCAGGCTATTGTAAATCTCATTTACTATAGCAGTAGGAGTTAATCATCAATAGTTTGAAATGGAAGGAAATTTCGTATTTTGGTTTGGCGCACAATTTAATTCAACGCATAATTTCACCCAATCAGGATGACTTATTCTATTTACCCGGGCCTCCTTTATAGGCAGCAGAAATTGGGTAAGCTGCCAAACACACTCTCTTTGGCTGGAGAACGCCGTCCAGTGCAGATGTCCCACTGGCCATTCTTGAATAGCAGCAGCAGCATGGACACATGAGGGAACCTATCTAATTTATGGATTTCTTGCGCCTATCTCAGACCAAGGAATCCCAGTTGAATATGAATTAGATACATTCAATACGCCACCACAGGAACAACTTTATGTCACCCCCAAAATTGGCTATGTCGATGCGATGCCTTTATTCCACTCTCGACACCTAGCTCTCAATTCACCTCTGGGCCACTTTGATGGAGACAACGCACGCCTTCTCCCCAATTCACCAGACACACAAAACTCATGGTGACTCCAAAGTTCATTTCCTCCAATGGCAACATTGCTTTCTCTATACTACGGCGAACACAATCCCTCACACGTCCAACGATACACGCTGCCTTTCTCAACTTTCTCATAACTCCATTTCATCTCCTTACTCACTACGAGACTTGCTGCACAAACGCAAACCACATTTTCCATGCTGCAAATAAAAACTATTCTTAAAAACACATTTCGACTTTGTACATCTTGAACCTTCTCCTTTATATACCCAACAAGCTTTAGCGAGGAAACAACTCAATGTAAACACACAAACACGTTACAACTCTTCCTCTCTAACAGCAACACTTTCCTTCTCGCTAACAATAACAACAAAACTTCCAGCTAAAAGTTCTTTGAGATTCTTTGGCAAATTTTGAAAGGGGAGGATCCAGCCTTTCATCTATTTCTCTATAATGTTTCATTTATACACATTATTATATAAAACCTTGTATAATTGAAGATGTTAACAAATTCGTCTTTCATTCTTCTGAGGGTATTTCATCAATACTGTTATATAGCCAGAATGAAGAGGCAATAACACTTATTTACAAAATATAAACACTTTTCTATTTATGAAAGGTGTGGTGAAATGGCTATATGAGAGAGAGAGAGAGAGAGAGTGAGAGAGAGAGAGAGTTGGTCAGGAACTGCTTTGATTGATACCACATTGAAATTCATATCCAGAGAGCCTTGCTTCTTCATGCTTCTTTCCCTGGAGACTGATACAGGGCCTGCTTCTCAACCCAGAGACTGCACCCCCCAGCTATTGCCCAAAACAACTGACCAACAATTCTACTGACCACAGACTCTGAATGACAGCTGAGGTCAAAAACTTCCATCATTATAGACATTTCTGATGCCCATACATTTCTTCCCACACAATTAACATGGCATTTCTACTGTCCCTTGTTTACCTCAAGAACCAGCTGCACATTCTGTTTCTGAAGTCCTCAGTAACTGGCCGGTCAAAAATCAATATGTAACAATACATGCAGCTTTTCTTCTTTTAATTTTTTCAGTACTGTGTCAAGTTCATCCTCTATGAAGTGTCTAAGTTTGATGTCTAGTTGGCCATTAATAATTTCTTCAGTTGGTTTATCAGTGATTTCGGGAAGGATTCTTAGCAGATTCTTGAAATATTCTTTCCACTCCTGAAGTCTATCTTGTTGAGTGGCAGTGTGTGCTACATTTAATGGCAACCTCTGTTCAATAATCATATCCATGATATCCTAACACTGAGTAAATGAAAAGAAAGACAAGATAAGCTCATTTATGCATGCAAAAAACATTTGATATTTACACAATATACATGCAAGGAGTATTGAAAAGAATACACAGAAATGTTTTGAAAGATAAAAATATGCACTTATTGTTCCATGAACAAGTAAAAGGGTCACATAAATAGAAAAAGGCTTACTTGAGATTGATATTGAGTAAAACCATCTCCGCCATGTTGGTTTTACTGGGTGGAAGATAACATCTGAACTGTTCTGCTCAATGGGAATGTCCACTCTCCGAGGGACAATTATTTATGGTCTCCCTACATGCCTATCTTATTGTAATGCGTGTTGTAATGAGTAACATCTACCATTTGTACGTTAACAATTTGTCCCCAACTCAATGCATTTACTAAAATAGCATTCAGACCAAAATATTGAACTTAGTATTAAAAAGAGTTTATGGACCAATTTTAGGTATCTTCTGAAAATGTTTGGGGTTTCTAATCTCCCTTTGCCCTAGGATACAAAAGGAGGATTAATAATGTATTTTCAACTACAATGGACAAGTGTTATTAAATACTGATGCTGTATGTTTGCTTTGTTTCAGTTTTTTGGAAGAAGACTTGAATATCTTCTGCCTGAGCAAAATATTATGTTTCAATATCAAAAAATTCACATCCTGAATTCAGAAATTAAGAAAATGACTGAAAAAAATTAATCATTTAGACTTCTTGGAGGATGGAGTTCTGAATTTGCCTGAAGAGAAAGAAAAAAACAAAAGCAAAAAAAGAAAAAGTAGAAATGAATGGAACAAAAATGTCAATAGAATTAATGTCAGCAATAAAATCTTTTGTCTTTTACTTTTAGTTGATAAGACTTTATGAACTATTATATCATATATTAGTAATAAATACATACAGATATATATATATATTTGGAAAAAGGTAAACGGATGAAACATATATATTTGATATAGTTGATGATATATTTATTTATTTATTTTTGCTGAAATGTTTCAACTTTAAAATTTGCCTGCATAGAAAAGTATTCTATTAAAAAATTATTTTAAGTATGAGAATAAAAATGAAATAATCATTATAGAAGTCCAGAGTCATCATCAGGGCTGAACATATGCCAAATAAAGTTTCATCTGATGATTGTAGCTTCTATTTACCAATTATGCAACTATTAGTCATGAGACAAAATTAAGATGAGATCCTAATTTCTCTTAGTTTTTATACTGCTCTGCTGACTAGCATTTGAGCACTTTTTATTCATTAAACACTTTTTAAATGATTATTTATTCTCATCTGTTTACTTAGCAAAGCTTCAAATATTTGTTTATTTGTTTGAATACTTTGCATTGTTTGATAAGTTTAATAATAATCTCATAAAGTGCTAATAAAGTTTTGTCAGACAACTGTGTTTTCTATTTTATAGAAGACACATGAAACTATTAGTCATGAGACACAAGTAAGAATGGGAGATCATAATTCCCTTTAATTCATATATATATATGTGTGTGTATGTGCGTGTGTGTGTGTGTGTGTGTGTGTGTGTGTATAAGTTCTCATCTGAACTTAAAAAGAAATAATCTTTCTTTTCATATTGAATTTTTAAAAAAAGTTAAAAATACTTGTGAAATGATAAGCTTAGTATACTCTACCTACAAAATTAATATATGGTTGAGTTAAGAACTTTTCAGCATATCTTTTTGTATATATATATATATATATATATGTAAGCCATTATATACACTGATTCTGTTTAGCAATCTTTTTGGGCCAAGGGAAGTTAATATTACCTGTGCTAACTCTGCAAACTTACAGTAATTTTTTTTCCTTTTTTTGTCCTTCCATCCTTCTTGGTTTTTTGTCAGCCACTACCGAAAATTTGATTTCCTCACACATTAACTCAAGTATTACTGTTGGTAGGTGGGTTGGTTGGTTGGTTGGTTGGTTGGTTGGTTCATTCATTCGCTTGTTCGTTTTAAGGTGTATCAACTTTTTTCGGGTCATTTAATGCCAAATTAAATTTCAAACAATTCTGCATTAGTATAGCTTTTGTTTACAAACAGTTAAATGTCAAAACAGTTCAGTTAAATGTCAAAACAGTTCTATTTCAAACAATTCAGTTTAGCATAAGCACACAAATTTAGTTCTATTTGACCCATAGATAGGGCCCTATCAGGTTCTACCACACTTGCCCAGAGTGGACCTGAGTGCGATGGCAATGAAAAGATACTTCACATTCCCTTAAGCTCCAGCATTACTAGAACTTCACCATCAGATTGTTTAGTGTCATATACAGGATACTCATTGGTGGGGGTCTTACTCCTCTGCAGAGAAGCAGTTGGTGTTTTCTATAGCCCTGACTGTCTGGATGAAATTATTGCAGACCAAATTCTCTGAAAAGACAGAAAATGAAACAAAGACTCCTTTTTGAGAATTTTGAAATATTTTAATCACTTTTAATTCATTTTAAACACAAGTATGTAAAATCAAGGCTAAATTAGAATACCTTCTGTTCAGTAAAACAAAAACTGCAATAAATTCAGCAAATTCAGCAAATCTCACCTAATAGATAGATAGGTAGATAGATTGATAGATTGATGTATAAATGCTTATCCACTCTTTCTTATTTTTGTTCTTGTTTTCATTTACAAAAAGTGCAGATATTATTAAATCATCCTCGCCCATACTGTTGTATTAGTGATAGAAGAGATATAGTTCTTTCAACTGTTTTCCTACTGTGTTGGACGAATTGAAATCTAAAACCACAGAATTTTTAGAGAAAATATTGCAGAAAGTTATACACTAAAATCTACTTGTGTTATATAAAGAAAGAATCCCTTATTCATGAGGGCCAGATATCTGTGCATGTTTTGGAGTTCCCCAGTCACAATGCTGTGGTAAATACACCAAAATGCTTTCAAGATATCAACCAACTATTTCATGTTCTAAAAAGCAACTTTTGTACTGATCTGTGTATTTATATGAAACTAGAAAGCAGACAAAAAGTTTGATAAATAATGCAAGGAAAAGAAAAGGGAAAAATGATACTGTCAGATTATATGAATTTACAAAGGACATAATGGCTGCAGCCTGTAAATATCTTTGGAGTTTCCCAAGCTTCTAAGGTTAGCATTTTCATGCACCCTGGGTCAAACCAGAACAAAATCTTTTTGGCGACTATGCTGTTTACAAATGTTGTCCTTCTTTGTTTTTAAGCACTTGAAACCAGATAAAACTCAACTACTCAGCTAAAGTTTACTGATTTTTAATTAAAGAGTAGGATGAAATTTTGGGAAATATAATATACCAGAAATAAAAATAAAAAAGAGGGAAAAACAGAATATGATATACTAGAAATAAAAATAAAAAAGACAGAAAATCATAGAATCTGAAAGGGCATATTTACTGATGGTCTTAAAACCATGAAAGCCTCGTGTAGTGTTCAAGTTTTTTGAAAAACTATATTAAAAGAAATGAGAAAGAAAAAGAAAACTAATTTCATGGGAATATTTACTGATAGTCTTGGAACCACAAGATTCTGATTTATTGCTCAAGTTACATGAATTGCTTTATTATAGGAAATGAAAAAGAATAAGAATTTTGTTGGAATATTCACAGATGGAGAAGCTCAAGTTGCTCAAGTTACCTGAATTGTTATATAATAAAAAACTGAGAGAAAAAATTTAAAGGGAATATATTCATAGATGGTCTTCGGATCATAAGATGCACATAACATGTGATCATAAGATATTGTGCTCAAACTACCCAAATGACCGTATTTTATAAAATCAAAAGAAAAAAACAATGACATAATCTGGCAGGAGTAATCACTTAAAGCTTTGGAACAATACTTTAGATGCTGGTTTTGTATTTAAGGTACCAGAATGACTTATAAAAACCAAAACCAAAACTTGATAAGGGGACACTAAATAGTTCTCAGACCAACTATATATATATATATATATATATATATATATATATTGTCATCCACAGACAAACTGTTTCATTGTATCCCAACTTATCAGTGTAGCTAGACCCGCAGGTCGCTTTAAGCTGGGATTGAAACCCACCCAACTTTATGTTAGACTTATTATCATACCGCTTAGCCATCATTCGACATTATAGGAAAATATAAAATTAATCTCCTTTTATTTTCTTTCTGTTAAAATTTTAAAAAGTAGATAAGATTTTTATCACCTATACATCACATAAAGCAAACTCCATGAAATTTTTTTCTTGGCTTATGTCAGCATGTAATTAAAGAAATATTAAAAATTCCATCTCATGATTACCAAAATGTACTGCATGAAACCATATAATATAAGACATAGAAAAGTGCTATTAAAATTCCTAGTTACCACTCCCAGATTGTTCTAGTGTAAGGGTCTCAAATTCAAGAACTCAATCAGGCCATGATGTCCTAGGCAAGTGGTACAGTGGGACAAAATTGAGATGAGCGGGATGGGGTGGGGATAGGATTTAAATTATTTATTATGCTAACCTGCAATACAACTGATTGGCTGCCATTTTTTTATCTTTCATCAAATGAATACACATGTGATTGTAAGTGGGATATATAACGTATACAAAATGTGAAAAGATAAATTTTCCATTTTGAATTTTCTTTAATTCCATTTTTACTTTTGGTAAATTCCCTTTTATCTCTGTTTTCCATTTTATTCTATTTCTTGGGGAATTTGCAATACATTAAATACATTAAACGACTGAAAACAAAATCAGCAAAATCAAAAGTTTGATCACATTTAAAGTAATAGCAGATATTTTTTCTGTCTATCTAACAATCCACTTTCAGATATTTTCTATGACTTTCTATTAGTGTATATTGCCTGTCATCACAAGTACATCCACCATGCCAATATGGTTTATCAAATCTACCTTTCTCTCTTTATAAAACAATAAAAATTGCATATGTTCTGTTACTTGAGTTAATTTTCTATAATCTGTCATCCCTCCACCACAACATAATCTGAATTGCCCCTCAACACAATAGATCTTTGAAACAAACCAATGTAGATTTAACTAATGTTTGTATGAAGAATGTTTTTAAATGTAAATAGAATTGGATTATTTCTAATTTGATCTTGAAATATTTGGTCCCTGATAAAGCAATAAAATGGTCAGAGAAGATTTGTTCCTTTTCAGATTCTGTAGGGCTTCTTTGAAATAATTTGCAACAATTTAGAGTATTTGAGCTCCAATCTTTAAAATTCAATGGGACCCTTTAAAGAGGCTTATTTAGGTTTTGATGTGTCTTTTTTTATATGCATATAGATTTTTGATGAAACTTTTTCTATTTTGAAAGATTTTGTCAACTTAATTTTTGCTCAGTCTTATACTTTATTATTCATAGAAATGTAATAAATGCAAAATTGCTCAATATTGTACAATTTAAATGAAATATATTTTCAATTGATATGGAGCAAAGCAAACATATCTATTGAAATTCTATTAGCAAGCTTAAATCTGAACAAGTGTATTATATTCATTTAACTGATTCAGCCAGTGTTTTCTCATTTTATTTTCTTGCCATTACTTTTCTAGTTCTTTACAAAGTGTAGCATGCTCTTTAGTGATTGGCACTTTCAAACAATGATTCAATTCCTTATTCAATTGAATTTTAATGCATATTTACAAAGTGTTTGTCAGATGCTTTATTAAAAGTACTTTTTATATTCTAATGATGCATCACTTTATTCCCTAATGAATGAAAATCTTCCTGTTTGATATTTTTCTTCCAAATTTTCATTTAGGATATTTGGTATTTTATTTACAGCATCCATGGAAGTAATTTTTCCAGCAATTTTAGTCAATATCAGATTTTTATAAGAGGATTTGGTTAGCTTTCAGTCAGTATATGCTTTTGTTTACTAGAAAGTATAACTGTTTGTTTTTTTTGTGTGATCCTTCATTACTCCCAGGTCCACTTTGACCTGGAATCATAGTACATAGTACTTATGTACATAGTACATAGTACTTATGCACATACTTGTGTATAGTACTTATGTACATTGTACGTAGTACATTAATAAATATGTTTGAAAATTATTTGTAGTCAATTTGACCTTGTGCAAATAAAACCTCTAAAGAAAAAAACTACACAAAAAATGTAAGTATCAACTTACAATGAATGTAATTCCCAAACTTCAAGGTATGAAATAACCCTAGACAAGTTGACATGCTATTCAGTCAATCAATTGTTTAATGATGGTTTAGGGTATGTATTTATCCTATCTTGGGCAAGATATGACACAAGCTCCGTTTCTAAGCAGACTAAAGCTGGTTTAAGTTTAGTTTTCCTTCTCATAGACTGGTTGCCTAACCAATACTATAGAACTCAGTTTGGCCTCCTACTTGCCCATGGATGGGAAGAAAAGAGATGAATTTTCAAGGACTTTAGTGTGAAATTAAATGTAAAAGATCTCATCCAGGATTTAAACTCTGTTATCGAGTCTACTTCCACTGACATTAGCTGTTAAACTAAGCAAGCTTTACCATTGGAAGTAAATGCTTATCGATTGATTGGATCCTACAACAGTATTGTTGACAGGTATCTTGTATTGGGTGATGGTTAATGAGCTTGTGTAATACTAAGCTTGTCACAGTATCGAATGGGAAGAGTACAACACCATTGTACCATCTCAAACATCAATAGATGTTACTTCTGCAAACACAAGTTGACCCAGATGTTCCAGATACAAAGGTGTTTTATTATTCAGACTACATACAGTTTCCTGGCAGCCATCAAAATACAACAGAGAGAGAGAGAGAGAACTTGTAAGGGTCTATGAACAGAGACACACATGCCACTACACAAAGTCAACCACCCCCTGTCACTACCTCAAGGGCTCTGTGGATCTCAACTCTGTCTTAACTCTAACTCAGCTCACAACTCAAACTCAACTGACATCTGACTAATTTTCAAAATTCTCTAATCTTTACACATTCTAAAGTTAAGTATATCACTGGAGTGATGTCATCTCACCAAATGATTGATTATCAAGCATATTCCTAACTTTATTAAGCTTTTATTTTACCTGACAACCGGCTCATTGGCCTAGTGGGTAGAATGTTCACCAATGGTCTGGGAAACCTAGGTTCAATCCCAGGTCACGTCATGCCAAAGACTTTAAAAATGGTACTTGATACCTCCTTGCTTAACACTCAGCACTATAAGGTACATATCAAGGGTAAAGTGGAGCAATCCAGGAAAAGGAGTAGTGCCCTCCCTTACACTTCGGTATAGTAGCTATTAAAAAGGGAGCCTTCTGGTTGCCCTCAGCTATGGTCGCCACCTATATATTTTACCTCAGACAAACTCTGTGACACAATGCGAATGTATTTTATTTACATTTTTTTTTCCAGATCAAGATGATAAGAGTCAGTTTCATAACTTTGTGTGTAAGCACATGGCACTGAGTACACTTAAACGAAAAGACCCCTGAATAATCTGAAACCTGAAGAAACTAAATAATAAAATTGTTTATGTAATTGATAATCAGTAAAATAATCAATGTAATTAATTATCACCCTAATTATTTTACACTAGGCTCCCAAATCACAACTTGTGAGTTCACTTCTGACAGGATGACCTGTACTTTTGACTTTTTGCCAAACTAATCTCCCCTAGATAGTGAACCTTCTCCAGCTTCCAGTTTGGAATACCCTGTCCATTCTATGTATGCCTGCAATGGATTTGATATATTTTCAAAAAATCTCTGTGAAGTTAAGTCACAAGTAATTTTTCCACATTTGGTATCAATATCCTTCTAAAATTGATATTTACTGTTATAATAAGAATATAGAGAGACTTGGAGAATGGGTGTCATCATAAGGTAGCACGTGAACTCTCAGATGAAAATGCCTGAAATCCATTCTTGTCCACTTTTGTTTCTGTTCTTTGAACAACAAAGATGTCTTTAGCTCAGCTGACAATAAAGCCAACATGGTCATGACTTTTACTGTTCCTCAATTTCAAGTAACCCCCTTTTATGTACTGCTTGTTCATAGAACAATATCTGCATATTCTATCTGTTGGGACTCATATGTGTATTCTTTTTCAATACTCATTATTTTCATCATCAAGTTATACCAATAGCACAGAGTTCCCTGACTCTCTCTCAACATCTGTCCTAATTATCCATTTCCCTTAGTAAGTCTCCTAGACTGCATCCAGTGTCCGCACAGAATTGATGCATGTAAGTCTTTGCTGGTCAATCAACGTTGATGCAACCATGTGCTGAAGTCCATGAGAGAACATCACTTATGAGTTCATCCTTGCTTCTCTAGCCGTGTCCTGCATGTCTTCTTCGTCTAACTCGGATGGTTTCTGTGAAAGTAAGTAACCATACATCTACTCTTTTTTTGGATTGTTGCTTTCATGATTTGTTTAAAACTGCATCTAGCATTATTGTGCAGTTCACATTTAGCTTTTTCCCTGTGCATTTCATTAGCATCTATGTGGTGTATCCATACAGAACTATTGACACAGCCATATCTTTGAAGAAATCTCATTTCATTTTATCAGTGTATGTATATTGTAAATATCCTGTGTATATAAATGATCTTCTCGTGACTTTCTTTCCATTTATTCAATGCTAACATATCACAGATATACTAATGATAATATTGGTCCTTAGTTAGCCGAGACTCAACTAAATATCTTCCTTAACTTCAAGTAAACCCAACAATCATATAACTTCTTTTTCTTTCTGTTAATTTGATTTTGTTCCCATGGTTGGGATTTAAGGTTGGATCTGAAATCTGAAATTATCAAAATGAAAATTAACATTTCCATAATCCATAACTATTGTTATTACAATTACTTTCATACTTGTTGGTGATATTTTTATATGTGAAAAATTCAACTATTTTTATAAAGGTTATGATCAGCGTTATTCAACCATTTAAATAGTTCTGTAATTAAAATGTATTAGGCTTACTCTAAATTCTAAATTTTCACACAGAAGCAGCACTGACAACAGCAATAACAATGGCAAAAACAATAATATTGTATCAAAATCCATTGTATTGAATCAAAGAGCAGACAAAGGCTCCACTTGATACTGCTGTTGGTATTCTGTATAATACAAAAGAATAATTCTAATTAAACCTTTGGTCAATGAGATGTAACTGACCAATAAAATGTCTCAATCAGGAAAAATAAAAGAAAGAATCATTTCATTGGTTTCAAGTTATAAATAGCAAGGCTCCACATTATATTTAGAGAAAAATCCATGATAACAAAAATGTTTTCATCATATGTTGTATCTGTAACATCATCTCTATTTTTTTTAGTTGTTGATAAATAATAGCATTTTTATTTTACTTGTAAATTTACTTGATATTTGTTATTTCATAAAAGTTTTGCAGTAATCATATGAAAACAGATTTGTCAAAATCATTTTAATTTGAAAATACAACATTGAATGAAACAGAAAAATCTGCATATAAAAATATTCCATAAAACAAATCATAAAAGTGTAAGCAGTCAGCAAATAATTGTCTCCCTTGGATTTGATAGACATGTACATTGGACATGTAACACCCTCATGATCCATATCAGCCTCTTTCATAGAAAAGTAATGACATGCTCTTCCCTTCTCTATTCTTTAAACTATTAAAACGAGCCTTTTTTTTTCATCTCTATTCATTGAACAGAAAAAAGAATTTGTCTCCGTCTCCAAATATGGACTTTGTCTCCCTTCATGATTGAAATGTAGAGCCCACATGACTAAAAAATCAAGCCAAGTAAGACTATTACCCTTTTTGTATCCCTTTAAGATACTATTTACCAACCCCTCCGCTCGGGCAGGATATGACACAAGGTCAATTTTTAAGCGGAGTTTAACAGGTTTTGAATTCAGAGTTTTCCTTCTCCTAGACTAGTTGCCTCACCAAGGCTGAAGAACCTAGTCCGTCCTACTATTTACCCATAGCTGGAGGGAGAATAAGGGGGTTCCTACCTTTCCCAAGGGTATTTGTCCGAAAGTGAACGTAATAGTGCGACTGGAGTACGAACTCGCGTACTACGATTCCGCAGTTCATCGCTTTAACCATTACACCACGAGGACATCCCTTTAAGATATAGCTTATAAATGGATCATCATATGAACATTCTATTTGTTGGGACATGTTTATGCATTCTTTTTAATACTTCTTTTATGTTTTCAATGAAAATATTGAATTTTCCTACATGTGTAAACGAGGTTGTCTTTCCTTTATTTTATTCAGTATTAGTGTATCACTGGATATACCAAGGCTAATATAAAACCTTGGTGAGTGTAGACACAACTGAAAATCCTCCCTTGAACCATGCACCCCAATAAATTAATTCATAGACTAATTATGTCTTTTTTATGATATTTTTACCATACAAGTAAAATTTTACGGCAATTAATAGAATAGAATTTTGAGATGAATTCATTGTGTTTTCATTAATAGGAAATAATGATTTTCAATCTCAAATCTTATACTTTCATCTATCAAAAGACATTTAAACAATAATTTGTTGGATAAAACAAAGGCTTAAATTTAATGGGATTTCGTTTATTTTAATGAATACATACAAACTATTGATCTATTTGTTGGGATATATGTTGCAAATTGGTTGTTTTTCACTTTATGAAACTCAAGTAAAAATTTCCAACATTCCTTGGGTCAAAAAATACAAAATATCCCATTGCCTGAGACAAAGGAGCTAAGAAGTAAAATTTCTTCTGACAAAAGACCAAAGAAATAACATGAGACCAAAGGTAAATATAATCTGGGACAAAAGATTCAAAAAGTAACATTGTTTGAGACAAAAGATACAAGAAGTAAGATGACCAAATACAAAAGATGAAGTAACAGTTCCATGGAGAGAAAGCCTGAGGGGTAATATTACCTGAATTAAAAGACCAAAAATTGCCAGAAGAAACAAAAAATTCTATTGCTAGCAACAAAAGCTACAAGGGGAAACAGTGTTGAGGACAAAAGACCAAAGAAGTAATTTTTTGAGGCCAAAAGACCTTAGAGTTAACAAATCCTGGGAAAAAGGAAAACAAAAGTAGCATTACCTCAAACAAAAGACTTGGGAGGCAACATTGTCTTGGATTAAAGCCTTGAGAGCTTGTATTTACTGGGATAAAAGATTCAAAAGATAATTTTAGTTCAAACTAGAGACATGACAAATGATATTGTCTGGAATAAAATATTTAATAGGTAATATTACCAGATAAAAAAGACCCAAGAGGAAACATTCATTGGAACAAAAGCACTGAGAGATAATATTAGATAAAACAAAAGGTCCAAAAAGTAACATTACATATGATAAAAGACCTCAGCGGTAACTTTTCCCACTAAAAAAGCTCCAAAAGGTAACATTACCAATGAGAAAAATCTCAAGAAGTGCAATAGCCTGAAACAGCAAAAGCCTTGTGAAGTAAAGCAGCCAGGGAGAAACATAATGTTGTAAAAAAGTAAAAAAGACCAAAGAAGTAATGCTAGGTAAGACAAAAGAACTAAGAAGTAACAATAACTGTGAGAAAAGATTTTCAAGCAAGAAAAAAGTCCAAAGAGGTAATATTATATAGGAAAAAGAAACAAGACAAAAATCACAAAATGTAATATTGCTTAGTATAAATGATCCAGGAGGTAACATTACATAGGACAAAAACTAAACGCTAACATTACCGGACACAGAAAAGGAAATATTGCTTTGGATAAAATTCATGAGATGTACCATTTTATATAATGTAAGACCAGTGAGCTAATTTTACCTGGGACAAAAATCCTAGAGGTAATATTATCTTAGACAAAAGAAAAGAGTCAACAATACTTAGAACAAAAGATATGAACATTAACATTGCCAGAAAGAAAAGATTATAGAGATAGGACAAAAGACCTGACAGGAATTTTGCCTGTATAAAAGAACTAAGAGGTAACATTATGTAGGACAAAACATTCAGGAGCTAACATTGGTCGTGACAGAAGAACCAAGATGTAATATTACTAATAGGTAACATTACAAGAGGTAACATTACAAGAGGTAACAAGAACCAAGATGTAACATTACAAGAATTAGCATTACCAAGATGTAACATTATAAAAGAAAAATGTTCAGAAAGGTGCTTTGGAACAAAGACCTAATCATCACCTTAGACAAAAGATCTGAGAGACAACATTGCTTAGGACAAACACCCAAGAGGTAACATTGCCCGAGTAAAAACTCACAAGATATAAGTTTACCTAATACAAAAGATCTGAGATATAAAACTACCAGGGAAAAGCACAAGATTTAACACTGCCTAAGACCTGGAAGGTAACATTGCATGGAAGAAAAGATTTCAAAGGGAACATTGTCTTTGACAAAATCTCAAGAGGTTACATTAACTAGGACGCAAGATAAGATATTACTTGGGGCAAAAGACCTATAAGGTAATGTTGTGTGGGATAAAAGATCCAAGAGATAACATAGCTGAGAACAAAAATCCTAAGAATTTGCATTGTTTGGGAAACAAGACCAAAGACAGACAAACTAAGAGGAGACATTGCCTCTGACAAAAAATCCAAGAGGTAAAATTGTCTTGGACAAAAGACCTGATAAGTAACCTTGCTTAAGACAAAAAACCTAACAGGTCTTATTGTCTGAGACAAAAATCCCAAGAGGTTATATTGATTAAGACAAAAGACCTAAGAGAAAACATATAGTATAAAAGACCCAAGAGTTAAAATTGGGACAAAAGACCATAGAAATAGATTCAATTGTAGCAGAATAATTATGAGTACATAATTTCAATCCGAAGGGGTTATTTTAATCTATTTAGCTTTTGAAAAGATCTTGTTAAATGAATAATTGAAAATGTAAATTTTTCCCTTCAAGTTTTTGTGATAAATTCAAATCATCTCATTTGTTTAAGCAATGAATGTTAATTTTTTGTCTTATTCATCTCAATAAAGAAAGATAACAAAATATCTGATTAAAAGAAAGCAAATTGGTTAGTTTAGATTATTATTTTATGAGCGACATTTTAAAAAGTAAACATTTTAGATTTTTAGCATTATTTTTAGATATATAATTAAAAAATTCTAACATTTGCTTACTCCATTTTATATACCCAAGGTCAAATATAAAAAGGTCAAGGTTGTTATCAGTTTTAGGATAGAAAACTATTTAAACAACTAAGCAATTCAGTTAAAAAAGTTATCAATAAAACAAACATCTTTTTATAATGATTACAAAAGAACATTGGAAATGAATGAGAAAATATGGTTATCACAATTTAATTTTAAAGGCTGAATAAGCAAATTTATTATTCTAATTAAGCAAATTAACTGAGATATAAAATGTATGTTACTGGCTCTAAAAGATAAGTAGTAGCAAAAAAAAAACAGCTTACTGCAGCTACTTTGGTATCTGCTGACAGGGTCGTAGGTATCTTTGGCCATGTGCCCGGACCCACCAAAAAAAAGGCCTTGTGCCACACTTCCACATTCGGGGGGCGTGCAACAAATACTGCAGCTACTTTGGTATCTCAATTTAAACTATATATCCACATATATATACAAGGGAGGCAATAAAAATTGTCTCTCTTGAATAATGAGCATATCCATTGACAGTTACATGTCAATCCCCTAATCCATCTGTCACCTTTTTATTTCCATGATAAAAATGTTCTTTTTTGCCTCTGTTTCTTATACAATCAAAATATGCCTTTTTTATCCCTCTTGAACAGTAGAGACCTTATCTCCTCTTCTGAAGATGAACGTTTTCTCTTGTATTGTCATTAAATTAAAACTTAAAGCTCAGTGTGGCTCACCATACATTGCACTTCATCACGAAAGCCTTTTTTTGTTGTTTTTGCAGCCTTTTCATATTCTGTTTGTTCATAGAACAATATGTGCACATTTTATCTGTAGGGACACTTTGTGTATTATTGTCAACATTTCTTGTATGTATTAAATGTTTCTTTTATGTGTAAATGAGTCTATTATGTCTTTTCTTTTTTTATCATTAGTATTAGTGCATCAATGGATATACTAATGCTAATAATGGACCTTGGTAAGAGACAAATCTTTCTCTCTCTCTCTCTTCTCTCTCTCTCTCTCTCTCTCTCTCTCTCTCTCTCTCTCTCTCTCTCTCTCTCTTTCTCTATACATATATATATATATGTAGAGAAAGGAAAAATTTCGTATTTTGGTTTGGCGTGCAATTTAATTCGACACTTAATTTCACCCAATCAGGATGACCTATCCTATTCAGCCCAGACCTTCATTTCCAGCTAACAGATTGGTTAAGCTGCCAAACACACTCTCTCTGGCTTGAGAACGCTGCCCAGTGCAGACGTCTCACTGGGGGCTCTTCTAACAGCAGCATGGACACACGAGGGAACCTATCTAATTTATGGATTCCTTGCAAGGAATCCCAGTCGAATATAAATTAGATACATTCAACAAGCCCCGCACAGGCACAACTTTATGTCACCCCAAATTGGCTATGTCAATCCGACGCGTAATCCCGCTCTCGACACCTACTTCTCAATTCACCTCTGGGCCACCTTAATGGAGATAGCACAAACTCTCTGCACCAAATACCAGACACGAAACTACATGGTGACTCTAAAGCACAATCCCTCACACGTCCGACAACACACTCTGCCATCTCAACCTTCTCAACATCTCATAAATCTATTTCGTCTAAATACTCACAACCTTTCATGAGTCTCGCAGCACCAAAAGCAAACCCAATATTCCATGCTGCAAAATAAATGCCTATTTCTAAAAACACCTTTCGATTATCGCCATCTTACATCTTCATCCTTCCATTTAATACCTAACAACAATTAGCAAAACATCTAACACTCTTAGCGAGGAAACAACTCAATGTAAACACGCACACACGTTACAACCATTCCTTGCTGACAACAACAAAAACTCCGGCTAAAAACATCCTACAAAAACTCTGGCTACAAAATGGTTCCCCCTCGCTAAACATTAATAACCATTTCACTTAAGGTTAAAAATTCTTTGCTAAATATATATAGTGATGTGAGGCTCAAATGAAAGACTAAAACCCCTAGGTCCATAGAATTACTGAAATAAGAAAATTAGAGTATTCATTATAGTAAAATATTTCTTATCTGTATGTTCTTGGTATTAACTTAAAGAAACTACTTTTAAAGTATGAAATTATACAGATATTAAGATGTCTGGATTACAAGTTTGCATCTGAATGAATGTGGTTCTATTCCAATTCATTCCATCTTTGGGTTCTCCTACTGACCCCCTAAATAAATAGCATTCCCATTTCTTTTAATGTTCAGTCTTAATTTTTGCTTTCTGTAAAGCATTTTTGTTTGCAAAATAATGAAAATTTGTTTGCAAAATATTGTGAATTTGGGCCACAAATATGGTTAAGTTGAAAACAGAAGAAAGTTAGTATCAGGAAAAAACATGAACACATTGTAATTTTATAGTATTATATTATTGTTGCAAACAAATTGTTCTGTTTGCAGCTATATAACATTACACTAGAATAAACATATGATAGTCCACTTAACTGAAGTCCTCTGTTGTATATACCAAAGTTTAATGTACTTCTCTCGTTCACTGCTGGAATTTTAACAGAGACAATTTTATTGTCTGCTCGTTACTGAGCATGGTTGTGAAAAGAGAACTAGACATGTCTTTGAAATATGGCACCAACTTATGGAAACCAGTGATTAGTTAGTTTGAAAAGATGTACCAACCACTTATATGTGTCATAAATAACCTTCAGGGAGTAAGGTCGACAACAGGAAACAACCCACTTACCTTAGTTATATATATATATATTTTTATATCTGTTGATCATAAAAAGATATTTTTCATTTCTCATCTCACTGTTCACAGAAAAAAGATAATGATATTGAATATATCCCCTACTAACAATTTCTACATACAAAATAAATGGAAGCATGAAAATGGAAGATATTGCTAATCCCAATTTTTCAGGAGCGATAATGCTTCCAAGCTATAGTGGTGTCAGTACTACTGTAAGGTAGCACCACTCAGACTCCATAAAAACAACTGGAGAAAAAAAAACTAGATGGGAACTACAGAAGGATGCTGCATGCTGTTTTGAACAAATCCTGAAAACAGCAAGCTAAAAATCAACAGTCGTACAGACACTTACCTCTCATCTCACAAACCATCCAAGAAGACATGGTAACACCAGTGTTGGCCAACTAGCAAAAACCTACATTCATCAGCTCTGTGCTGACACAGGATGTGGTCTAGAGGACCTACAAGTGTGATGGTTAATAAGGATGGATGATGAGAAAGAGTCGAAGGAATCCATACTATAGTCACGTTGTTACATAGCCAGATATACGGATGTGTGAAATAAACATAGGGAATCCGAAATACACGACATTCACGAAATTGGTTCAGGCACAAAACTTTTATTCACCTTTTTGAGTTTAAAGGTTTTTCGACATGAGGAGAGAGAGACACAATCTTTCTATGCCGACTGCTTTTACATCGCCAGGTCTCAACCCAACCTACGCGCGGCGCACGTAGTGCACTGATTCGTCTGGCCTCGCCCTGCTCTGAATGTCAACTCTCCCATTCGGAGGCAGGGACTCAACTAACTGCTTTTTCTCAAATCCCCAAATCCTCAGCCCACGCTTCCGGGCATAACGAAATTCACCTTCCTAGTCCCATTTCCTATCTGGGAATTTTATTCAGAAATCTGTGAATGACACATCCTCCCCATGCGCACGTGAACACCTGCGTTAATGTTGCACCTAACTAATCCATGCGCTAAGCGAAAGGTTCTCAGCCTAACTAAACTGAAAGGCAAGATACATAAAACGAAATCCCTCGGCAATTATATTACGTGTTGATAATTAGGATAATGAATCACAATTAAACTATATCTTAGTTCAACACATACATAAATGAATATAGTTATAAAAAAAATCAATAAGTCTCTTCCTACCAGTCTCAAAAAAATGTACAGGAACCAAATTACTTGACATTATTATTATTTCTGTGTTGTATGTCAAAGCATTTGTAAATAAAAAAAATTAAAAAAGAAAATGTAAACAAAGTCTTAGTATTTGTTTTTATTTACAAATCTAACACAAAGCAAATTAACCTACTCAAAGAATGAAATAGAAAATGTCTGTATAGAAAGTATTACACTTTATTCTCTTCAAGATGACAACTGTTTTCATCTGTACATTTTTCACTTATATATTTTATACCATAATTATTTGTGTATGAAACACTATTTTTCCAAAATTTTCAGGTCAAAAGTCATGAGTCCATATTATACACAAGAACTATATAATCAGCTTTTTTCTAGTGACAAGCCACACCATATTCAGGATGGGATGACCAAAAGTGAGTTATATCTATCATTCAATCTAATGTGTTTTATGCCATGACAGAAAAATATTCTCTGGAATATGTGTTGGTTTATAATTTTGTTTTGCTTAATGTGAACTTATTTTTACAGCTAGTTTGTTGCATTTTTGAGTGAAAATGCTTGTGAATCTAATTCGATGTTTCCAAAACATTATATAAACTACATAAATTCTAATTTTTAGTCTGTAAAGCCAATAAAAATTTGAACAAATGCTAAATTTAGCATAAATTTTGCTGGTAAAATTATGAAATTTTTATGTAGAGTACACATAAGTGTGCATGTTTGCCAATGGTCTGGGACACCGGAGTTCAATCTCAGGTTGAATCATACCAAAGACTCAAAAAATGGTACTTGATGCCACCTTGCTTTACACTCAGCTTTATAAGGTAAGGATCAAGGGAAAAGTGAAGCAATCCATAGAATGGAGTAGCACCCTCTCCTACACCTCGGAGTAGTAGCTATTGAAAAGAGAGCCATCAAGTCACCCTTGACTAAGGACTAATATATCATACACAAATAATTAAGATAGGAAGAAACATGCAATTTCCACGGGTTTAAATCCTATACTCTGATCCAAGTCATACTGATATTCAAATCCTTGGCACATCTCACAGATATTACACTGATCCTAGGCAGAAGTGTTAATATTATGGTATCCATCATTCTAGAAAAACCATAGATCTTCAACGAGAGATTGACACAGACCTGAGCAAGCTTGTAATGAAAACCTACAGTTATTCATGCTGCTAATCTCCCCTCTACGTGGTGCTGTGCAAGGGAAGGACAAGGAGCTGTACAACTTGGCATTAATTTGGTTTCTTTGTTTTAAATGGCATTTCAACCTTTATGGTTTATTCAATATCAAAGCCATCCTTGTAGAAGAATAGTAGTAGTACTATTTAACCCATAGCTGGGTTGGCATTTGTCTTGCTACAGGAGGTGAATTGCCTTAGGTACTCCAGCTCTTGGTTTTGCCATTCTGACACAGTATGTTAACCTGAAACAAATATAGGAAATTTCACTTCAGGTTCCTCTCACTTAGACTAGCTGCTCTTCTAAGGTTAAAGATTCCAAACTATCACACTATTTACTAATGGTTGTGGGAAGAAGAGATGGAGTTTCCCAAGTGAAACAACTTCATCCAAGAATTGAACCTGGCTTGCCAAGATCATATTCTATGATGATATCAGTTATACCACTCATTTCTCCTTAGTGTCAAATTATATATAAATAACCTTGTGACATAAGTGACATAAAAAACTATGATTGGATATAAATAATTATTTGCAAATTCAAAGGATTATATCCCATCAATATTTTGGTTGGGCATAGTAGATATTTGAAAAAGCGGTACAGCTGGTCATTTTCCAAACTAGCTTGAATCAAAGCCAATAAAATTGATCTTATCCTTCTTTATAATGAGATTTTATTGCATCTGTTTTTGTCTTAAGCATATTGTACAGATTGTCTTTGTGTCTATTGTTATCAGGATTTGGCTTATTCTGTCAACAGTCTCCTTTGGGCATTGCAATGTTTACAACTGTTCTGTTACTGTAAATATTTAACTTATTTTTAGTTTTCAGATTTATCATATTTGCCAGTCAAGCTGAAAAAGAGAAATGGCATTTTTTGCTAGTTTGAAAAGAGAGAGGTTTTGTTATTTTATTTATTCAAACAAGACTGATAGTGCTTCATGTAAAATCTCTTTGATTGAAATATTTCTAAGTAGCTTTGTTACCTCTGCTCCTCCTTTTGGATCATTTAGACATTTGAGAGGTTTTTTTAGGCTATGTGCAAATAGTTTCTGAACTATGAAAAAGAACTATCATTTTTTTTTCACTATTACCCAGTGCAGATGACTAGCCATTTTGTCCTTGATTGGAGAAAATTTTGATAAAAGAATTTTAAAAGGGTTATAAACTCTATACCTACAAAGAGGATTGAAAAAACAGGGACAATTCTGCAGGAATGGTCTCTAACCCAGGTGTTTTATCAATTGTGAAAATAGAAATTGACCCTATTATGTCATAAATTTAAAAAATAATGCTTCCATATTTTACTGCCAAAAGCTAATGGGTCTGAATACCAATTATCCCCTTTCTCTAGTCAATAGCAGTCCAGTAGTACAAGAGACAAAACTTTAGATTCTCCTGCTTCTCCAAAATATCAGTTCCAAAATTCATGATAGTAACCAAGTTTTATCATTACAGGAATTCAAGATTCACATGCCAGTTAGCAATTAAAGAAAAGAACACTTATTACATTTCTTGTACACAGTACATGTATGAAAATCAATTCTCAGAAAAAAAATATAATTTGTAAATTATTTGTTATCGCCAAAAATGATATATAAAAAGACAACACCTGTTCAACTCAACCTCCTCTTATTTTTTAAAATGTTTACTTCTTTTATTCTATCATTCATTTCAGCATTAATCTTTTACCATAATACCTGGAAGACTACTCTGCTACAATATTATACAATATTTTGTTACAAACTCTTTACTCATAAGTTCCCACTACTTTTGTAACACTGCTTTCAGAACCCCAACTTGGGGCCTCCACAAAAAATTGAGGACTTTAGATGTTAAATCCTCCCTTAAATTTTGAGATAGATATAATGGTAAAACAAAAATTTTTAATTGTAATTTTTCCTTCATTGTAGGAAAAATAACTTGAACAAACATAACAGCTTTTGTTGTATGATTATAAATGCATAATTGAACATGATGGCCAATTTACGATTATCTTGTAAACTTTCATAAATACTTTATTTACTAGGGACTAAAATGACTGGATAGCAATATACTTTATACTAATCATTGCCAGCTAATGAAAAATGAGCCTTTTCTCTTTTCCCTTTTTTATTATTAGGAAGAAGGCTTTCAGAAATTCATGGGCTCTTCCTTGTCTTTCCAGGCTCCAGGTGAAGAATCCCCCTTCTTAATTTTCTATATTTTCAATATTTATCATGAGAGTGGGATTTGAAAAAAAAATTCTTATTTTCATTTTTTTAAAGAATTATTTTAATTTTTAAAAAATCAGAATAAGAAATTAAATTGCTTAAACATGATTTGAACATAAAAATTATTTGATATCATATTAGGTTAGGTATTTATTCTTTCTATGTCTGTAGTTCTTATTTACTTCATATATATATATATATATATATATAGATAGATAGATAGATAGATAGATAGATAGATAGAAGCAGATTACAGAAAATAAATCCGACAGTATGAAGAAAATAGAAAAACAAAGTTATACAAATGTGTTGAATTTATTATGATGATAAAGTCACTTTGTTTTTCTATTTTCTTCATATATATATATATATATATATATATATATATATAGTATAGTATTCTTCGTGTTTTTGGTTTACATCAGAAATGCAAAACAGGATGGAAATAAATTTATAATCCTAAAATAACCGGTCTTTGGTTTTTTTCTTTAAAGAATATATATATATATATATAATTATTTGAGTTTTTCTACATTTTAGCAATTTGAGGGAATAGATAAAATGTAGAAAATTGCTAGAATGCAGAAAAACTCAAAAAAATGTTTAGTCTGAAGAAGTTCTAGAAATAAAGAACGAAATATTACCAGTAAATATGTTACAAGTGTTTGATTTATCCATGTTTTCACTTATTCACCTACCTAGGAAGTAGCGTCTCATCAACCGAAAACGACATCGACACACGACTGACGAAAGCATGGTCGGCTATAGATAGGCTCTCAATCATATGGAAATCAGACCTGACCAATAAAATGAAACGCAGTTTCTTCCAGGCAGCAGTTGTATTGATACTGCTATATGGATGCACTACAGGGACGCTAACTAAACGGCTAGAGAAGAAACTTGACGGCAACTACACAAGAATGTTGAGAGCAATATTGAACAAGTCCTGGCGACAACACCCCACAAGACACCAACTATACGGCCACTTGCCTCCCACCACAAAAACTATACAGGTTAGACGAGCCAGACACGCCGGACACTGCTGGAGAAGCAAGGACGAGCTCGTAAGTGATGTACTCCTATGGACCCCCACATATGGCCAAGCAAAAGCAGGACGACCGGCCCGAACTTACATACAGCAGCTATGTGAGGGCACAGGATGTAACCCAGAAGACCTGCCGGAGGCGATGAATGATAGGGAGAAGTGGCGAGAGATGGTCAGGGATATCCATGCTGGCGGCATGACATGATGATGATGATTATCATCTTGTCAAATTCACCAAAATTTACTGTTTACTATATATATAAATGTATATACAACAATATATTTTAAACAAAGCCATCATAAGCCTAATAAGCTAATGAAATGAACTTCTTTTTGAGAGAGAGAGAGAGAGACCATCAGAAATTGATGAACCCTCCTTGGTTCAGATAAAAATTTTTTCTCAACACAAAAATGAGAAATAACATCATATTCACTCACCATTGAATACTTATAGAATTTTATTGATCAAATTTAACAGGAAATCCTATTTTTATGTTATCACAACAGTCTGCAGCATAATGTTTAATGTTACCATGAAAGTAGAAATTCTCATTACTCTGTTGTATGACCAAGTTGCATGTCTAAAATATATTTTATATATTTGTAGACATTTAAATTGTATAGATGTTTACAAGGTTTGATTCTAGTTGGGCATAAACTGACAACAGTGGGGTACCAACTGAATATCAATCTCATGAACAATAGCTTGAAAATTTAATCTGCTTTCCATTACACTATGATTGGCACCCACATACATGTATACTGCCAAATACTTACACATACCTATACACTGATATATATACATGTATCTATTGCTGGTTAAAATGTAACAAGAATGGCATTATAAAAAGTACTTTTTCATTTTTGTTTTGATTTTTCACTTTAAAATATTCCTGCATATTGTTTAAGGGAAGGTCATGAAGAATAAAATGCCTTTGAACTAAGCAGATGTGTTTTGTCATTATTAAGAGGCATCGTTCAATGATCAACAAAGGTTGTTCTTTTTCTTTATTTTTTGTTTTATCATGAACAACATTCTTTGACATTAACCAATTCAATCAAGCTACTGGTCATACATCTCTCTCTCTCTCTCTCTCTCTCTCTCTCTCTCTCTCATGCACACACATGCACACATACACATGCAGACACACACACACACACACAAGACAAATACACTCACAGACATGGATACACACTTACAGAGTCAAGCACAAACTCTTAGAATTTCTTTTTTCAACATTTAATGTTATTTTTGTTATATATCCATCCATAACCAATTTTTGACATATTACAATGAATTTTGTATGTACATTTAATTGCTCTTTTTTTTTAATTGAACATTTAAGGTCATAAAAAACTCTTGAATCTATCTTCAGATTCCAAACTATTTGATGCAAAAATGTCAAAAATAAGAGCCAATCTGCTCTTGAGGTCAAATTTATTTCTATAAAATCTTAAATGTTTAACTTGGTATTATGAAGAATAACATTGATCAGACTATTGTCTTTTTCTTGATTGTTATATTCACAATGTTTCATTCACTGTACCCATTAGACTTTTTCAGGTATATTTTGTTGTCAGTAATCTTCCAAACCTTTTGTTCAATTCACTGTTCATGACTTGAAATATTTTGTATCAGTTAATTCCCCTTTTTGTTGTGGAGGTAATATTGAGTTTGTAGAAAATGGAATTACAAGCTGGGCTCAAAGTCTGAGGCTGTTTCAATTCTTCACACACACAAACACACACACACACACACACACACACACACACTCACTCTCTCTCTCTCTCTCTCTCTCTCTCTCTCTCTCTCTCTTTGTTGGATCTTTTGATACAAAGATGACTCTTTCAGGTATCACTGCATCATTGGTGGCTTTGCTTATGGAATCTTAACCTGATGTACAACATCCCCCATATGTTTTGTAAAGGATCCAATTTTCCACTGTTGTCTGCACCCACATAGGGAGCACCCCTCACAGACACAGGTATAATCCATCTCATAAATGATCACATCTTGGCAACATGTTAACTTCCATCTCTTATGCTCAGCCATGGATATCTACTCATCTACATTTTTACCAAACGAGTGAGAAGACAAAAGAAAAAACAATATATCTGTGTCAACAATGCTATTATGTGAATCCATCTCTTCTTTCAATTACGATTAAAATATTTAGACAGACTGAGATACCAAGCCATGTTTGGGTAACCAGACTTGGAAAAGGATAACTCTAAATTCAAATTATTTGCCAACAAATCATAGGCTATCATTCACTGTGTCCCAAGGTGCCCATGGTGTAATGGTTATCGTCGCAGGAATTGGACACAGCGACACGAGTTCAAATCCTGGACGAGACTGATTGCATTTCACATAGCACTAATACCCTTGGGAAAGGTATGAATCCAATTATTCTCCCTCCAGCTATGGGTAAATAGTAGGGCAGACTATGTTCTTCAGCCTTGGTGAGGCAACTAGTCTAGGAGAAGGAAAACTCTGAATTCAAACCTGTTAAACTCCGCTTAAAAAAATTGACCTTGTGTCATATCCTGCCCAAGCAGAGGGGTTAGGTAAATATGATCATTCACTGTGTCTTACAAACCTTTAGAAGAAAGTCCAGAGTAAAAACTAAAAAAGAGCCCCATACTTGATTGGCAGATCAAATATATTAAGATATTCACCCACAAACTCATCTTTCACTATTAAGGGTTTCATACTAAAATGATCATCTGGTAAGTTATCAAATAGTCAAGTATGTGTGTGTGTGTGTGTGTGTGTGTGTGTGTGTGTGTGTGTGTGTGTGTGTGTGTGTGTGTGTGTGTATTTTTATTCTAAAATATAACCAACAGCAGTTTCACTACTAGTCAACATTAAGACCAGTGAAGATATTTCTCTCCCTCTTGGTTTTCTTCACAGCTGGAACTCTAACAAGTCATATTAAGAGAAGTAATGCATTTATTATCAGGGTTAAACTTGCTGGCCAGGGTAAATGATAGTGTCAGCATTTAGGGCAGATTAGCAGAAACTGGGTGATAATCAAATGATTGATTTGCCTTATAATTTTATTACAACCCACTCACAGTGACAGAAATTTGCTCTAAATGGAGAATATTATAAAAATCCTTCTGAGAATTAATTATTCATGTGGTATTGAACAGCTATTCAATAGTTAGGAGCTCCATCCATATGGATTGTGGTGGATATACACTTGAAGAGATACTGAGCACATGAATAATATTAAGGAGAAATATTCAAAGTGATGCTGGTTGAATGCAATTCATGTGGAATGTAGATGATATACAATACCAATTTCCAATGAGAAGCAGGAAATGTTAGTATCAGTGTATTTAACCTATAACCATGAAAGATATAAGAGCTGTTGGCAGTCAATGGCAAGGAATTTCTTATAATTAAAATCATATAATTCAAGGAAAGTTTTATAGCTATTTATAACCAGTAGTAAATTAGCCTATAAGGATAACTGGAAATTTCCTGATGGGTCACTTCTTTCATGATATATGAGTTCTTTTTGTGGATATCCTTAATTCCTAATTTCAAGAGGGTGTCCACATGCACAAGGCTGCAGAATCATAGTAAGCAAGTTCAAACTCCAGTTGTGCTATTATGTTAACTTTCAGACAAATACCCTTGGGAAAGGTATGAACTCATTTATCCTCCTAGCTATGAGTTAAATAGTACCATTACTGTTTTTCTAGAAGGCAGGCTTTGGCATTAAATAACCAACAAAGGTTGATATGCCATTAAACAAAGAAACCAATTGTAATTTTGATTACACCAGGAAAAAAATTCCAAAATATGCTGGATGAATAACTTGATTGCTTTATGATTGAGATTTTATAAAAAGATTACAGATTTTTTAATAGTTTATATATTATGCACACATTAAGATAGATAATATATCATAATATATATAGAAACTATATTGAACTGATATGGTATTTCATTTGTGTAAAACTCTTGCATTTAGCTGAGTTCTTTTTTTTTCAAAGATTAAGTAGGATTTTGGGGATCTTGGGAGAGGGTCTTTCACAAGTTTTCTTGATATAAGTTTTTGACCTAATTTGCCACTGTTTATCAGATATGTAAATGAAAAATATTTACTTGAAAATATGTGTTATTGGATTTCTTCAATTTGAAACAGATTTCCTTTCTTCCCTATTCATTTGATTTATCTATGATGTAATTTCTTTTGAAATTATGAAATTGTATATATATATATATATATATATATATATATATATATATATATATATATATATATATACGAGGATCATTAAATAAGTTTCCAGACTTTTTTCGTATGGGCACCTTTATTGATAGTACACACATGGAACTCTAGTCCCCTTTAAAGTAATCTCCTCCGGTTGCATTGATCTTGTTGTACCGTTCCAACAACTTCTGGAAGGCCCCATGGAACTCCTCTTGTGCGAGTGTGTCAATGACCTTCCTCACAGCCTCTTTCATCTCCTCAATTGTCTCATAATGACAGCCTCTAAGCTTAGGGAAGAACCAAAAGTCACAGGGAGCAAGGTCTGGACTATAGGGATGGTGAGGAACTGTCTTGATGCCCATCTTGGTCAAATAGTCCGTGACAAGGATGGAGTTGTGGACTGGTGCATTTTCCTGGTGGAAATGCCACTGACCTGATTTGAAGAGTGCTGGCCACTTCCGACGGAATCTCTTCTTGAACTCCCTTAAAACATCAACATACTAACCCTAACCCTAACCCTATGGCCAGACTCCATGCCTTCCTTGAATCTCTTATGCCACTCAAAAACTGATTCTCGATTCATGCAAGATGGTTGAAAAGCATTCCGAAGCGTTCCATACATTTCTGTGGCATTTTTTCCAAGTTTAAAACAGAATTTTATTGCATATCATTCTTTAAAGTGTCCTCACATCCAGATTGCATTTTTGAAATTCACCAGCTGTGATAATCAGGCTTCAGTAGGATGTATTCCAATTGCTGCTGCAGCTGTTGATTTGAATCTGAAATCATAAAAATTGGTCAGTCATCTCATAAGATGTATAGCAGTAACATAGTGAATTTTCAAGAGTCTACATCAATTTTAAATGCCTGTGCAAAAAATGTCTGAAAACTTATTGAATGCACCACAAATATATATATATATATATATATATATATATATATATATATATATTGTCATCCACAGACAGACTGTTTCATTGTATGACAACTCTTCAGTATGGCAATACACGTAGGACACTTCAAGCTGGGATTGAAACCCGCCCAATTTCATGTTAGACTTAATATCATACCACTCAGCTCACAGGCAGCATACATCAGCTCAGGAATTATATGGCATTATGTGGTAGCTTTCGTTTGTTTACATTTTCCCTTACCAGATATCAGAGCGCTCAATTCATTCAAAGAGCTTTGTATTACATGAGTGGCAGCCATTAATTCAGAGTGCTTAACCCCAGGTGGAGGTAAGTGTATATTTTGTCATCCACAGACAGACTGTTTCATTGTATCACAAGATACCAAGTTTCCTAAAAGTTTACAGAAATTCTGTTACTATGGTCTGCCATCAAGATGGTTTTGATGGAATCTTCATAACATTTCTTTGACTATCCTTCAAATTTTACCACATGTAACTCTCCATACCATAGGTGTCTGAACATGTAATGCTTTTTCATTCAAAACACATGGCTTATCATAGGTAGGCCTTAATGAGCACACATTCTGTATTCATGGAGTTGGTTTGGTCCAGGGCTTTGAGGTTGAGAACTGTCTGACCATTTGATTCTATGTATGAAGCAAAAAGCTCATATGTGAAAGTTTTCAGCTTCTTGATTACCTTGTAGTGTCTAGAATTAACATCCGTTATATAATTGTATGCATTTGTCCAACTCTTTCACAATTGGTCAGTTTTTAAAGCAGAGTACAGCTGGTTTGAATTTAGGTTTTTTTTTTCTCATAAATCAATTGCTGTATTAAAGTTAAGATGTACAGTCAGCCCAACTATTTACTCATTAATGGGAAGAGAAGAAATATATTTATCTCTTTTCTAAAGACATTAGCATGAAGTGAAATGCAAACAGTGGCATCAAAGAATTGAACTTGGTTCAGTGAATTCATTTCCTATGACAATAACTATTGTATCACACATACTTCCAATAAATGATTATATGCATAATTTTAAGATTATAAAAATTTTTGAATCATTTCTAAAGATTATTGAAAAATTATCAAAATTTTCAAATAATTACTAAGAAATACATAGAATTATTAATATTTTAAAAGAATTACAAAAATATATGAAATTATTAAAATTTTCAAATTATTCCTAAAAATATAAAAAATATTGAAAATTTTGAAATCATTACTAAAAAATATTGAAAATTTTGAAATCATTACTAAAAAATATTGAAAATTATTAATATCTTACATGTATTTCTACAAATATGTAAAATTATCAGAATCTAAAAATTACTATCAAAAATATAATAAATTATTAAAACTTTAAAAATATTACTAAAATATGTAAAATAACTAAAATTTTAAAACTATTCTTAAAAAATATATGTAATTATCAAAGTTTTAAAATTATTACTAAAAATACTGACAGTAAAGAAAATGTGTGTATAATTCAATTTTTATCATCTCTGATACACTCTGATCTTTACTTTCATCAATATATGATGAAACAAGTGAATTACAATAAAAAGCAACTAAAATTTAAAAGATAGAAGAAAATGCTCTTCAGATTAATAATAGCGATTAAATTTAATAAATTGAAAAAATTTACTTTGTAATAATCTTACAAGTAGAGAGGAATTGTCTTGTGTTGAAAATTGGAATACTATAGTTTTCTATTATATGCAATACCTGCAAGGTAAGCTACTTAACTTCGCAATCATCTTTTTTAAATATATGTTATATATATTCTTTACGGCAATTGCTTATGTAAAGGTTTGTCTGGCATAGAAGGAAAATACTGCAGCACATTTTCTATCCCAAATTATTTTTAACCACTGTTCTATGTCAATTGTTTATATTCATAAAATTTAGTTTTAGTTTGGTGCAGAACAACACTCACGGGACGCTCAATTCTGACCAAACTTAAACTTAGCAATGTCTTTCAGTGTGGTTATGGTCTGCATTTTTCTTATCAGACTTTACAAAGTCTTCATCTTGAGTGTTATTTTCATAATGTTTCAGCCGATATGTCCTCTATCCTACTTCAGGTGTTTCTTTTCAAATTCAGGAGCCTAAATGGAACTTTAAACCATGTCCTTTATTTAATCCATGGAGGTCACTTGCTCTGATTCTGTTAATCATAACCAGGTACAAGTATTAAGCATTCCTGTACTGTTACTCGTCTGCAGTCAGGATTGAACCTGCAACTTCCCGATGATTGTCTCTTAAAGGCTTAGGGAACCAATGCCTATAACCATTACACTATGTGTTCTGCTTTTGGTTCCCTAAACTTCTAAGAGACAACTATCTGGAGGTTGCAAGTTCAATCCTGACTGCAGGTGAGTAACAATACTGGAATACTTAACACTTGTACCCAGTTATGGTTAACAGAATCAGAGCAAGCAACTCCCATGGATTAAATAAAGGACATTGTTCAAAGTTCTATGTAGGCTCCAAAGTTTGACAAGAAACACCTGAAGAAGGCCAGAGGACATATTGGGCACAACATTATGGAAATAACAATAAAGATGAAGACAATTGTCCAAAAACCCTTAATGATAAAAATCATCAAGCTTCATCTCAGAAATTCAGACAACTAGTAAAATGTGTATTTCACCAATTTACCATGTTGAGTGAACCATCTTTTGAAAATCAGTATCTAAAATCATTATCAGTATCTAAAATCATTTCATTTGCCATGTTGAGTGAACCATCTTTTGAAAATCAGCATCTAAAGTTATCATCTAATGAAGATTTTGTAGCAAGTATAGCTTCAACAGCTGTACTGGCTACAAAATCTTCATTAGATAATGACGTTAGAATTAGACATGGTTTTTGGAGATGAGCTATCATTACCTTAATCTTGAGGACCTTAGCAAGCACCTTATAATACTACCACAGTGGAGAAATGTTAGATGAAAATCATCAAATATTTCTTCTGGTATTCACAAATTTCCTGTCAACATTCATGAAGCCAGAAATGAATCATTAATTCAGTGATGTGAGATTTGAATTAATTGAGCAGATGACCAGATTATTAAATGAATAAGGTATTAATGGATGGATAAAAAGCTTTTCCTTTGCCATATAGTCATTATTTTTAATAGTAGTCACTTTCAATTTAATTTTTTAGAAATTGCTATTATTTTTATTAAATGTGTGTGTGTGTGTGTGTGTGTGTGTGTGTGTGTGTGTGTGTGTGTGTGTGTGTGTGTGTGTGTGTGTGCACCTATGTCTATAAAGAATGTCCAATTCTAGCTATGCTACTGATACTAAGGTTTTAAAATATTAGAAATGCTGAATACATATAGTGTTAGAAAAGCTTAATGATTAATTTCAATGATGTGCCAAACCATCTGAGTTGTTTTATGTCTAGAGATTTAGAGGAATTGTGTGCATTGTACATTTACATTCATATTTTTTGTGTAACTTTTTAAAGGTTTTTTTTCATATGGTTTTATGATATCAAGTATTCCTATCTGATATAATTAATTTGCAAACAGATCTATTTGATCCATTGATGGGACCCAAGCAGGTACTACCACTCTAAGTCAGAGTGGACTTAGGAGTAATAACAATAAAGTGGTACTCCACACTCCCCAGGTATTCAGAACTGGAGATTCCCCATCAAATTCAGTTTAGTATCATGCTGAGGGTACTTCTTTTGGGAGGTTTCTTACCCCTCTCTCAGGGATACAGTCAATATATTCTAAGCCCCACTGATTATCCGATAGAAAATATTGTCCAGGAAAATATCAAATATGAAATTCAAAATATGTAGAATACTTTTATTTTAGAATACAAAATCTTTGCAGCATTCAGTATGAACTGACATGTAAGCTTTTGAAAAAGCAAATTAAAAAGGTAATTGCATTAAAATTTAGTGGTCTATGATGGAAATTGTTACAGACTATATATTGAACTAATGTGTTGAAGCTTCTACTCTGGAATAAATACTGCACAAAGATTTCTCTGGAGACTTATCTTTATAAAAAAAAGGAAATATTTTTAGCATCCAAATTAGATAAAATGTTGATTGATTTTTTAAAATATTCTTCCACAATTTTTTCTTGTAAATTAATTATTTCATCAACAAATACCTCCATTGAAAACATTTGTACATTCTTGTCAACACAAATTGAACACAGGATGTGTTCTAGTAGAATGTCACTCACCCTTTGGCTCTTATTTTTGTCATCCTCCCATTATCTTGCTATTTTGCTGGATTCAGAGAAAGGTTTTAATAAAAAAGTTTTTTTTTCTCATCGGAAGACCAGGACTTTCATCAGAAGGTTGGTTTGGTTTGGTTTCTTTGTTTAATGGCATACCAACCTTCATGGGTTATTTAATGCCAAAGGTATTGTTCCAGAAGAACAGCAGTGATGCTATTCACCCATAGCTGGGGGGATAAGGGGGTTCCTTCCTTTCCCAAGGGTATTTGTCCGAAAGTGAACGTAATAGTGCGACTGGAGTTCGAACTCGCATACTACGATCCCGCAGTCCATCGCTTTAACAATTACACCACGAGGACACCCCCTCAGAAGTTTGGATTTTTAACAATAAATAATAATCAGAGGGAGGCTATGCTGGTGCAAGTTATAATTAATTGAACAGAATTTGAATTTCTAAACTTCCAAAGAAAAAATTTACAGATTAACAAACACAACAATTCTCATTTAATCTAATGTAATTAGGTTTATAGGAAGCTATTCATAGTACTGTATGAATTTTAAAAAATGCAGCATTCATACTACTGTATTATTTTTTTTTTAAATACAGCATTTTTATTTCTTAGTTAAGACTAACGATAAAAAAATCTAAGTCAATAAATTTCTTAAATGTATAGAATCCACACTTTTTTTTATTTTTTAAATTAACTAAAAACACGTAAATCAGAATATTCGTGAAAAAAGGATCCAAACCTCACTTAGAATATTTTTAAGCCAATCAGCAAACACAAAGATTAGAATATTCTAGAAAAAAATGGATCAAACACTAACTTGCCAAAAGATTTTTCATTGAACCAAAAAAATAGGTGCCTCAATAAATAAGTAATTTCTTCGATTCTCATAGGTTAGATCAGGTCACAAGTTGAGTTTACTCATACGTCCGCACATTTGAACTTTAGTTGACCTGCAATAAGATCTACTAAAGCAAACTTAAAATATATCATATTGATCCACTCAAATAGTATAAAAACCAAAAATTTTTTGAGTTCAAGGGAAGAGACGACACAGAGACGACACACATTGAAGAGAAAATCAGACGTATTCAAATACACTAACATGCCAACAGTTGGCTTGAATGACAAATAGATTACGTGACTTATAAATACCAGATCTCACACATACCCACACACATATACATGTATGTAAGTACAAGTTGACCTTTCTTTTTCTCCCAATTATTAGTGATTAAAAATATTCTTGTTTTTATATACACACACATATATCTATATTGTGCAAAATTTATTCACTTTACTGCCTTTGTATTTTATTTATTTGTCCAGTTGTGATAAAGTAAAAAATTGTTTGTTTTTTAACATTCTTGTTTTTGTCACTTTTCTTTCATCTACATTATTTGTACAAGTTGTGTTGTATATTGTGGAACTGGCAGTTGGAGTCACCTCTTAGAGAAATACTCATTCTTCCACAAGTGTCACTCACTGAAATATTTTACAATTGTTTTATTGTTATTATAACCAAAAACAATTAAAGCATTGATCTGTTCTTTAGTATTTATGGGTACTTCAGCTAGTTTTATATATCTAGATATATTTTACATATTTATATTCTATATAAAAAAATCAAAACTAAAAAATAAGGACAAAGATGAAATAATAATTAAATAAAGATAATTCACTAAACAGAAAATGGACAAAAAGTAAATATCAACTTTTTATCATGAACAATGTATCAAAATATAATCTTAGATTGTTTGCAGTAATAAAATTCATTTATCAGATATAATAATGAAAAATCAATTAATACTTTTTTATTTATTCAATTATAAAACCATATGAATATGTTCTATGAGGTTATTGTGGTGCCATGCTAAATAATTCTCCAAGAATGCAAAACTTTACATTGTGTTACATGGTACCAGTAACAAAAAAGTACCCAAATTTGATTTGTTGGTTGTGCTTAGAATGAAATCACTGCATCCCCTGCAGAAATACCCCCACCACCAAAAAGGAGTGTAATGGGTATAATACTAAACTGCATCAGGGGATGAGGCTCCAGTTCTGGAGATATGGAGAGTGTGGAGTATGCCTTGTGATAGTATATGTTAGGGACCCATTTATGAGTCAAGTAGACCTGTTTGCAAATTATTTGTATTAAATAAGAATACTTGATACCATATGACTGTATGCAAAAAAACTACACAAAATATGTAGATATAAACATACAATGTACCCAATACTCTAACTTCTAGGCATGAAACAAGCACAGATGGGTTAAGGTGCCTTTAGAATCAATCAATTAATCAATCAACTAAACTTGATTTATTCCTGAGTGCTCCAGATGTATTGCTTTCTCATAAAAATAATGGTCTCCAGCTGCTTTACTATTTCTCCAAATCTGAAGGAAGAAGTGGATTCATGCCTTTTTCAAGGCCATTAGTGTAAAATAAATACAAACTCATTGCAATGTTTGAGCTGGAGTAAAATGTAATATCCTCTCTCTCTCTCTCTCTCTCTCTCTCTCTCTCTTTCTCTCTCTCCCTCTCTCTCTCTCTCTCTGATATGATCATACTTTTGAATAAGTTGTAGCAAAATTTCAGGTGATCCTGTCCCCAGGGAATCCGATCGTGCAGGCACATCACTTTCTCCATTGAACTAGTTAAGTTTGGAGGAGTCTGACACCAGCTTGATATAGGTCATGTAGGCTTGGGCTATTTTTGGCCATGCCCATGCATAAGTGCATAGGACTCATATTTAACCATGTTTCACTTCAGGGGATGTTATTAAATAGAATCCAGAGTGAATTCAGTTTACAAAGTCTATTATCTAGCTTGATAGTAGTAAATACTTAGTTGTGTCCCTTGTCTTCATAGTAACCTTTTGTGTTGTAATAAACATGGTGGTGAATCTTATGTTCGTCTTAACTGTTAGTCCACCTCTCACCTCTATAAGTGACAAACAGGATTGACAATATCTGAAGTATCAATAGTGAAAATCCAGAAAATTAGAGTGATAATAACTTTGATTTATCAGACAATACAATGAAAAATTAATAGGAAAAATACTATCTTTAATTTTGAGTTCATAAACTATTGATAAGACAAATATCGCTAGAAAAAGTCTAAGAAGATGTCCTGTTTATTGGACATTGTTTTTAAATCATGACATTTCAATCAGAAGATCTTCAAATGATCTTCTTATGTATCTTATCATGTATAAATGCATGAATAATGAAAAATTGATATTGTGTTTCTATGACAACTCACTGAAATATTATGATAAAAAAATGACAGTCACTGATGTATAGATTAGTTGAAAGAAACTTGCATGTTATTTAATAAAATGTTTGCAGGCTTGCTCTAGCCAGAGGGTTTTCATTTGGAAGCCTACAGATTCATATTAAGTCTCTACATTCTAAGGAAATCCATTCTTCAACTTTATTGAAAAGATTTAATTTGATTTTGTATTCTGCTGCTGGGCATCTCAAATGAATAGAACAAGAAATAAACTGGAAATAATTTATGGCATGAGGGAAACTTATCAATTTAGAAAGTTGGAAATTTCGGGAAATAATGATTTATCAGAGAGAGAGAGAGAGAGAGAGAGAGAGAGAGAGAGAGTATGTGTGAGAGAGAAGGAAGAGTGAAGGGAAAAAGAAAGGAAAATACAGGGAAATAGAAGTGATTGAAGGGAGAGAGAGAAACAAATGGAGAGAGATAAATGTGGGATTACATGTATACATATCTCTTCCTCAAACCACACACACACACATACACACAAACACATACACACACACATGCACACACAGATATTTACAGGTTTTTTTTTTTAAAAAGACTGGAACTATCTTTATGACAACTTGTGAACTCTATTAAATCTGAAAATTGTTTAGATACATGATCTGCACTAGTTTTCTTAGGGATTTGTTGGACAAGTGAGAATTTCAGCAATCAAGAAAGATGGCCAGACTAATTTCTTTTGAATCATGTCTCAAAAAATTTATCACCCAAATGCAAAATTGTCAACATGTTAGGTAACATTCAGATTAAATTTATCTTTCACATATTTCAGCAATGCATTCAGCTATATTCAAGATCAGAGACATTGAAGGTTTAGGACAAAACTCTGGATGTTAAACAATTCATATATAGATATTTTTGGGTTTAACAAAATAAAAAAATTCAGTCTATTCCTTTTTCTAAACATGTGTGGTAAATATTTTTCATATGTATTTAGAATCAAAGCAACCATTTCAGATTTGTTTAATAATATATATATATATATATATATATATATATATATATATATATATATATAGTAAAGTTGTCGATCTTTGTCAAGGGTTACCCAAAGGCTCCCTTTTCAATAGCTACTACACCAAGGTGTAAGGGGGGCACTACTCCATTCCCTAGATTGCTCCATTTTACCCTTGATACGTACCTTATAATGCTGAGTGTTAAAGGAGGCAGCATCAAGTGCCATTTTTTGTGTCTTTGGTACGCCATTAGCCTAATGAGGTACGGATCAAGGGTAAAATGGAGTAATCCATGGAATGAAGTAGTGCTCTTCCCTACACCTTGGTGTAGTAGCTATTGAAAAGGGAGCCTTCGGGTCACCCTCGACTGTGTTGCCAACTTTACTTTCTTTATAATATATATATATATATATATATATATACTTGGAAGAAAAACTTAACACACCATTTGACTATCATAAATTTATTTCAGCTGGTCACTGGATAAGAGTAACCAACCTCTTTAGATAACCATCACATAATGGAAAGAAAAAATAAAAATATTCTATTAATGGAGATTTATAAGAATTCTCTTTTACATTTTCAAATTGAATCATTCCCAACTCATCTTCTTTGGATATGAACAAAAGTGATAAGACAAATGGGAATATTTCTTTTGTGTTAATTATTTTTTTATTGTTTTCTTGTTTCAACCATAGGTCGTCATCAGGAGAAAAGTTTTTGAGAAGAAAATGTTTTTTAGAAAGTTTTTAAATAGTTTTTAAAAAAGATTATACGCTATAGAAGAAGGGACAGAAAATTAACTGGTGATATAGTATATCCATCCGCTGAGTAATCCCAAATTTTCAAGACTGATGATTGGTGTTCCTTGTAACATTTCCATGACAACCTAGTTAACAGTTCAGTTTTTCCAAAGTTTTCTAAATTTTTTTCCTCCTCATTATCTGATGAAACTCTTGATAAAAGAAAACATACTAAATGATTATATAATTCATCAAATTTTGGTTTACACATCATATTTTTTTTTATATATACATATATATACATAAATCTAAGTTCAAACAGACCTGTGAAGTCTGATGATTGCACAGGTGAGAAACTTACAGTCACCAAGCATCATTGACTCTGTCTTTATGTTTGTTCGTTTGTTTGTTTGTTTGTTTGGGTTTTATGGTATATCAACCTATGTAGGTTATTTAATGCCAAATTCATTTTTATACAAATGAAAAGTTCTATTTCAAACAATTCAGTTTAGCATAACTACAAAGTTTAATTGTCAAAAACATTTCTATTTCAAGCTATTCAGTTTAGTCAAGCTTTTCTAATTCAAACAATTCAATTTAGAATAAGTATAGTTTTTGTCCACACATATTTAAATATCAAAAGAGTTCTATTTCAAACAATTCAGTTTAGCATAAGTACGTAGTTTACATGTTGAAAAGCAGTTCTATTTCAAGCATTTCAGTTTAGCATAAGTACACAGTTTAAATATCAAAACAGTTCTATCTCAAGCAATTCAGTTCAGTGTAAGTATGAAGTTTAGTTCTATTTGACCCATAGATAGGACCCTATCAGGTACTACACTCTGGGCCAGGGTGGATCTGGAAGTGATGGTAATGAAGGCTGCTCTGCATTTCCCAAAGCTCCAGCATTGCAGGAACCTCACCATCAGATTGTTTAGTGTCAGATTCAGGACACTCGTTAGTGGGGGTATTACCCCTCTGCAGAGTTGCAGTTTTTTTTTTACAGCCCCAGCTGACTTCATGAATATATAACCGGCTTGTTGGCCTTGTGGGTAGAGTGACAATGATCTGGGAGACCGGGGTTCAATCTCTGGTCAAGTACTTGATACCACCTTACTTAACACTCAGCATTATAAGGTACATATCAAGGGTAAAGTGGAGAAATCCAGGGAAAGGAGTAGCGCCCTTCCCTACACCTCGGTGTAGTAACTATTGAAAAGGGAGCCTTCCGGTCACCCTTGACTACAGTCGCCAACAATATATATATATATATATGTTTGTGTGTGTATGTATGTGTGTGTGTGTGTGTGTGTATATATATGTATATATATAGAGAGAGATAGGTTAGGTTTGGTTATTTTGTTTTAATGGCATATCAACCTTTATGGGTTATTCAATGCCAAAGCCATCTTTGGAGAAAAACAGTAGTGGTACTATTTAATATATTGCTGGAAGAGATAAGGGAGTTCATAACTTTCCCAAGAGTACTAGCCTGAGATAGATATAGATAGATAGATATAAATAAATGAGGTTTGATTAATAAGTAAGATCTCCAATCACATAAAACAAGAAGGATTATGAAAAACATCAAAATGAAGTAAATTTCTTTTTTATTCAAAATTATAACTTTATTTTTTCAGTAGAGTCACTAATTATTATAGCAACAGATTTTTCTAAAATTTCAGTCCCTTTATTCATTCCACATATTAAAAGAAATTCTGGGTTTTTTTCTTTGCCCAATGCAATTTCATTTTTGGCACTGAATAAAAAATGTTGACCTTCAATTTCTGAAACCACCAAAGATTTGATGTCACATTATTGCTAGATGGATTAAATGCAATAAATGTGTTGTTGAGGCTTCCCTCTATTTGTTTCTTTTATTAACTGAAATTGTTTGATGCAAAATAATGTTCTTCTTTCTAGTTTTATTCTTTTGAATCACTTTACTAAATCTAGCCCAGTCGGCTGGGGCTGCAGAATACACTGGCTGCATCTCTACAGAGGGGTAAGACCCCACCCAAAGAGTGTCCTGGATATGACACTAAACAATCTGAGGTTGAGGCTTCAGTAATGCTGAAGCACTGGGGAATGCAGAGCACTCCTTCATTGCCATTGCTCCCAGGTCCACTCCGGCCCAGAGTGGTAGCACCTAATAGGTTCCTATCTATGGGTCAAATAGTACTAAACTGTGTACTTATACCAAACTGAATTAATTGAAAATGAACAGTTTGACCATTTTACTGTGTGTAAACATATGACTAATATTTAATTGAATTGTTAGTGATACATAGCAATACTAGGAACAACTTAACTTTGTAGACTTGTGCTAAACTGAATTGTTTGAAATTGTTTAATCATTTAACTATGTAAACAAATGACTGATGTTTAATTAATCAACTGTATATAAACAAAAAAGTGTGTACTTATGCTAAACTGAATTGTTTGAAATAAAACTGTTTGATCATTTGACTGCATGTAAAACCATTTAACTTTGTGAAAAAAATGAGCATAGGCTTGTTTAAAAATGTTATCTACAAAATTTGTTTAGAAATCATGTACTTAATACATATGTATATAAGGCATTTGCCATTGAATGACCTACAATAAAACCAAACCTGACTAAAACCAATTTACCCAATTATTTATAATTCTCTTTGGCAAAAATTTTGTCTGAATGAGCATGATGTTTTAAATTACTTTCTTGATGACTTGGGATTTCAATTTTAAAATAACATCATGGTAAAAAAAATCACAAAAATAGACCTATTTATTCAAATTTACAAAAACCAACCTGTAACGATATTAGTATTACTGTAAGATTACACTTGGACTTTAACAAAATCCCGAGAGAAAAAGTTAAATGGGAACTATATAAAGATACTGCATGCTATTTTGAGCAAATCCTGGAAGCAGCACTCTAATAAAAATGCAGTTGTACAGACACTTAACTTCCATCTCACAAGATATTCAAGTAAGATAAGCAAGATATGCTGGGCACTGTAGGAGAATTATGGACAAACTCATAAGTGTTGTTCTTTGATGGACATGCAACTGTTGGCAGACTTGCAAAAACTGTGTAGACACTGGATGGCATCTCAAGGACCTGCCAAGTGCCATGACTGATATTTTCTTTACAACTTCATATTAACTCAGAGAAATCATGTGAAAACTGACCACCATTTTTATTTCAATTCTAAAGACAACTATAAAAACAAGGGACATAACTAAGTATTTACAACTATCAGGCTAAATAACTCAGACTGTGACACTACACATGACAACACCAGTGTTGGCAGACTAGCAGAAACTGTGCAGACACTGGATTCCATCTAGAAGGCATGTCAAGTACAATGACTGATAGAGATGGATGGCAAGAGAGAGTCAAGGGGATCTGTGCTGTTGACATACTTTGATGATGATAACAATGATGAAAAGAAATGCTAATATATGATGATAATGATGATGAAAATAAATGTGTAAAACTTATATCTTGTGCTTTAGATCCCAAACAATTTGACATAATGGAAACAAATAACTTTTGGTTTATATAAACATGGAAACTGTACAATGAGAACTCGTGTTTCTTTTATTCAAATACATATAGAAAGAAATAATGAGCTTCAACAGTATAGCAAATTCAAACGTCAAGAGACTGAGCATCAACAATATACTTAAATTCATGACTACCAATGACATGTGTTCCATTCATCTGAAGTTGTCCACATTGTACCACATTTTTCTGACCCAACCAATTACTTGTGCTGTTGTGGAGTGATCTTTTAACTGACTCAAGCTCATAAAGTCATACCTTCATTCTAGAATGGGTGAAGATAAACTGTCTGGTTTAGCTTTGTTCGACATTGAAAGATACTTGGCTACTAATATTGATTATGATAAAGTAATAGATGACTTTGCCTGGACGAAAGTGACTAATGTATGTATTTACCCAACCCATCCACTGCAAGTACAATGTGTCATAAAGTCAAATTTTATATGGAATACTCATGGTTTGAATTCAGAACTTTCCGTCTCTCAGACTGGTTGCCAAACCAAAGCTAGAGAACACAGTCTGCCCTACAATTTATTTATAACTAAAAGAGGAAATGGATTCAAGGTTTTCCCAAGAGCATTAGTACAAAGTAAAACACAAACAGCTTTTTCCAGGATCTTTTAACTGACTCAAGCTCATAAAGTCATACCTTCATTCTAGAATGGGTAAAGATAGATTGTCTGATTTAGCTTTGCTGACATTGAAAGACACTTGGCTACTAATATTGATTATGATAAAGTATTAGATAACTTTGCCTGGTTGAAAGTGACTACTGTATGTATTTACCCAACCCATCCACTACAAGTACGATGTGTCACAAAGAATACTCATAGTTTGAATTCAGAACTTTCTGTCTCTCAGGCTGGTTGCCAAAGAACACAGTCTGCCCTACAATTTATTCATAACTAAGAATAATAAGAGAGGAAATGGATTCAAGGTCTTCCCAAGGGCATTAGTACAAAGTAAAACACAAACAGCTTTTCCAGGATTTGAACATTGGTAGCTGATTCCATTTCCTATGATAATAACCTTTATGTTATGTGCAAAAGAGGCAGTTGTATTTGCTTCATACATTTTATTTTTTATTTTACATTTAAAACTGTGAATTAATTAAATATGTGTTTTTATCAAGATATTGTTTTTAAATTAAATGAAGTCTTTACAGTTGAACTTTTTTTTTAATCTTTTGATTTGAACAACAAAATGAAATGTTTAGACTACAATTGTTACATTATTTCAGTGGTCAATGTGCCATTTCCATGCTTTCCATTATTGGAAAAGAGAAGTTTGATAATTGTTACCTTCCCACTGTATCCAACTGCATGAAGTCCTCCATGAACTATTTTGGTTGACACTGAATTGGTAAGTTGTTGGTGAAGATCTGGAGTCAATTTTCCAGTTTTAATTTTATGATATTTCAGTAACATACATTTTAATTCTTTTTGGCATCTTATCATTGATGTTCACCTTGTGACCAGAGCTTTGCTTATAAAAATTGATTTTTATTAGATTTTCCTATTCCAACATTACCTTAGGTATCATCATCCTCAATAAGATAAGCTGACAGCATGGATTCCCATGACTCTCACTCACCATTCATCCCTATCAGTTGTCACTCCTGGCAAGTCCTCTAGACAGTCTCCAGTATCCTCACAAAACTGATGCATGTAAGTTTTTGCTGTTTGGTCAACACTAGTGTGTCCATGTGTAGGAGTCCAATATAGAATGGTACTTATGAGCTTATCATTAATTCTCCAACAGTGCCTAGCATGCTCATCTTACTTGGAATTATTTGTGAGATAGGAGGTAAGTGTTTGCACAACGGCTTTTTTGTCAGGTGCTGCTTCCAGGATTGGCTCAAAAGAACAAGCAGCATCTTTGTATATTTCTCATTTAGCTTCTTCACAAGGCATTTTTGTTAAAGTTCAAGAGGTGCAGCATTACAGTAGTACTGATATGGTTACTGCTTGATGACTGAAGCTCCAGCTATACATGCCCCAATAATATACCTTCTTTTAAAATCTGATATATCACACATTGTCTTTAGATAGTTAAGATGGTATTGACCACAGGTGTTTCCATTATTTTGTCAACCTTCAAATGAGAGATTTGTCTATTTCAACATTTTTGTTTTTATCTGTTTTGTTTTATTAGATTTGAGTTTACCCTTTTTTGATAAACCCATTTGATCCCTATGAATATGCATAACAAATTTGGTATTGTCAATTTAGTAACTCGGCTTCCATCTTGACTTTATAGGGAACAGACAAACAGCTATTCAGAATTAGTGATATCAAAGACAGACAGACCAATAAAGAATTGACTATTGAGTCTTCAATTCATCTTCTGTCTATTTTTTTCATAAAAATCCTTAAACTCTTCATCCAAATTTTTCTTTGTTAAGGTTAGTTTGTGGTAAATTGAATAAATCAGGAATGCAATGAAGGTTATCTTAATATTTTTTTTTTTTTCATAAAATTTAAGTAAATAAAATACTTTAAATAAATATTGAAGTAAAAGAAGCTTTGGTTGTTGAATATTAGTTTGTTACAAGTCTTTCTTGAGATTATTTTTCATTCTGTGGAAACAACCAACTTCATTTTTTTCATTCTTGTATGCAAAAATCTCATTTTAATCAAGTGCGTTTCTTTGATTTCCTAAAGTACATAACTGCACCTACAACAAATTCATGTTTGCTCATATAGTAACAATAATTTTCTCACATGACATGAAATAACCAATGAAAATGATGGATTTATCTGAATGGACACATTAAACACTGGAAACCTGTGGTGTTTACACAGTATAAATCCAAACACACATATTTGTTTTTAGTACAAAAAACCATTGGCTTCAGAGAGAGAGTTTTGTTTGATTTATTCAATGATAATTCTTTATTCATTTATATATTATGCTTTCCTTCTCCATAATCATACTCAATCATTTATTTTAATAAAGTTCCTAACTCAGATAAATGATTCTATCCTCTTTTTTAACTTTATTCTCAATACAAGTTGTTAAAACATTCAGACTATAACCGTATTTAGCAAGACAAATGAACAATACATAAAACATTAATTTTCTTCAAAATAGTTGTCTTGACATTCAACGCACTCACTCAGAGGAGGTTTTTTTGTGGTCAAAGTAGCTCTGTAACTCCTCTCAGGATATTATGTGAAGCTATGCCATTGTATTTCTACATCTTTCACATCCTTAAATCATAGCTGAGAGATGAATTTTCAGTTAAAGAAACAAAAATGAGTGGTAAAGAGCTTGATCAAGTGAGAATGTAAGGTGCTGCATATGCAAAATCCAGTGTTTCACCAAAAACTGCTGTTCAAAAAATATCAATGTTGATGATCAGAAAGCAGTGAGAATTGGCACATCTAAATATCATTATTAACCATCTAGATATTATCACTCAATTATAGAAGCTGTTCAACTGTGTATATTTCCATATTTGAATTTACAATTTAAATTTTTTGAATAAAAATAAATTAAGATGCATAAAGTAAGATGCATTCTTAGAAAAATCTTGTCATTTTATAGAATGTTCAGAAAAAATTAAATTAATGATTATACCTCCAAGTGTGATATCAAACCAATGATCTTTATAAATAATTAGAAAGGATTTGTTTGTCTGTTCTCTTCAGATGTTACAATGTTTTTATATAGAGTGACCAAATTTGCCAAGCATATGCTTACTGGACTCCAGGAAAGGTTTTAGCATGAACCTTTTATATTTGTCATGTAGAAGTCAATTCCCATTGAGATAAAGTCTCTAATAAAAAAAATCAATTTACCATCAGGGAACTATTTTACTGCAAGATATAACTTATGCTGATTTTAAATTTAAAAATTTTAGAAGATAAAAATTAATTGTTATATTTAATCAAATGTTACTTATTACTCAGGCAGTTCTTAAAGCAGGTGAAAAATTATTATATAGTTTCTGGACAAAAAACAGAAATGCTTAAATCAATAAATTTCTCATGTGTGATACACTTAAAATGTTTTTTTTTTTACAAAACTATATGAAACTTTTCACAGAACAAAGTCAGCTTCATAAGATAATTTTAAAAGAAAACTAGCTAAACTAGTTACACTGGGGAAGAGGTCAAAATTTGAAATGTTGCAGTAAAACAATTCCTGGCTTCTCATGATGAACTGGGTACTCATGATGAATTGTTCAGAATAGTTTCCATCGGAGTTGTTATGTTATATAGACCTGAAAAATCCAATAATTTTTGGTTGAAAATTACTTATAAATACCCAAATATCTTCAAACAATCTATTTAAGATAATTTTTTAAACAATGTCCAAGGCCAAGTTTCCTCAGCATAGAAGAGTACTTCAGCTAGTATATTATTATATATAATCAGACAAATTAATTGGAATTTATGAATAGGATTGCACTTAGTATTATAGGTCAGTTTGTTTTTTTCTAAAAGGAGATTAGGAGTGAATTTGTTTTAAGAAACTTAAGAAGATTTACTTGGCTGCTTTTAGGAGACAAATTGGATTTTATAAAAATAAAGTATTTTATTTACTAATCATATTTGCTACAAGCTGAAGTGCTGCTATGTGACAGTTTTATTTCTAATAAAGAATAAGCTGTGTTTCGATAATAATTTAATGTTGGGTTTCACAAGTTCAATTTAAAAAATATTTCAAATTAAGTATTCTTGTATATTTGCTGTCTAGCTACTTTCAACAGAACAACTCATTTTTCTCAAAACTCTTCTTTCATTTCATCTAAAATAAGTCATTCTTGCTTTTTAATTATCAATTAATGAATTTTATTTAATTTTGAAACTCACCTCTTCTTTAGAATACCCTTTTTGGGACAATTTTTTTAAACTTAAAAGAAGAAGAAGAAAAAGAAAGAAAAGTTCTCTTTATACTTTGCTACTTGAAACCTTACCTCTTTTATTTTCAGATGCCCTGTACTTGAGTTCATGAAATTCACAAAAAGAATTAACCACAAAATGCATTGAACCATTGCAGACACATCAATCCCATCATTCCATTAAAAGAAAAGTTATGAATAGTTGTTATATTAAGCCTTGTGTTCAACTGAAAATATCAAAGAGTTAAATAAAATAAATCAAGTTTTGCAAATATAGCATGGTATACATTTCCACAAATATTTTCTTTCAATATAAAAATTTATTGAATATATTGCACATCATAAAAAAATGATATTTTACCATTGGCCAAAAAGTGAACTCAGATTAAGACTGATTTTCTTCTCTTCCTTATTTCTTTCAGTCAGTTGAGATCATCATTATTGTCATTATCAAGTCCTGCTGATAGCATAGATTCTCTCTTGCTATCAGTCCCAATCTTTCATTGCTCCTGGCAGGTCATCTAGGCTGAATCCAGAGTCAGTACAGTGCTGTTGTATTTAAGTCCTTGCTTAACAGCCAACACTGGCACAGCCATGTCTAGGAGTCCATAAGAGAAAATCTTTTATGAGTTAATTCTTACTTATCCACCAATAACTAGCATACCTTGTTCACCTTGTACAGTTTGTGAGATGGGAGTTAAGTGACAGTACATCTGCTGTTTTATGTAGTGCTGCTTCCAGAATTCATTCAAAACAGCTCATAACATTCTTGTATAGTTCCCATCTTACTTTTGTGTAGTTCCCATCTTAACCTTCTTCCATGTGTTTTGTTAGAGTCCAGATGGTGCATCCATATAGTAGAACTGACACTGACACAACTTGGGAGAAATCCTGTTTTATTTTATCAGAGATTAGATTTTCTTATGATTGATAACCTATCAATAGCAGTCCATACCTTTCCAATGCATATGTTGATATCACTTTCAATAGATGTGGTATTGCTGCTGAGGTATATAAACTGATCTACTAATTGCCACTTAAGGTGGAGGTAGCTCCTTCTTGTTTGCATTCATGTAGAAGCCAATGCATCCTGCTGTTTTTTTTCCAGACTATGCCGCATGGATTTTGGCTTGGGCAGGTGTATTTCAAGAAGCACTTTATCATCTGTCAATTCTGCACCTGTCATTGTTTCAACTGAAAATTGTCCACTTATTGTCTTATTTAATGTGAAACAATTTTCTTTTATCATGTTCATAGTACGTATATGGTACTAATGTATCTCCTTGCAAGATTCCAGTGACAATGTTGAAGAAGTTGGTGTCACCATCAGGAGATTGAACCATTGCTTTTGTGTAGCATCATTATGGCCATAACAGTTTAAGAAGACCATATGCTAGTAGTATTTACTCCATCTTTCCACAGTGTATGAAATCAAATGCTTTTGAGAAATCTACAAATACAAGTGTTGCCTCGAGATTTTTGGCCCATACTCCTTTCATAATTTGATGAATAGTCAGGATCTGAGATGTTATGGATCAACTTCTCTGGAAGCTGTTCTAATTTTTCCTAAGAATTTTCTCAACTTCAATTTAGATACAATTGAGAAGCAGGCCATTATAAACCTTAGCAGCAATAACAGTAAGATTTATGACTCTCTAGTTCTTAGTAATCCCGAGGAAGCAGCCTATTGTCCATTTCTCTACTGTGTTTTGTTTATACATAAGAGTTGCATCATCAAAGAAGTATGTCGTCAAATTTTGTTGTCTTCTATACTTCAGGGAGTATTTTGTTGAGGTCTGCAGCTCTTCTGCTTTTTATATTTTTGTGTATGGCATCAAATTCTTCCTCCATAAACTATTTGTTGTTTAGTTGGCAATTAGTTTTTCAATAGGTTTATCAGCAATTTCAGGATTGTTTCCAAGCAGATTCTTGAAATGCTCTTTCCAATTCTGAAGTCTCTCTTCTTGGCTGACAGCTTTTAGTTTTGCTCCTGAGGTGCTTTTCTTTCAGTGTACTTCATATACTGCCTGCCATGCTAATCATGATTATCTATCTTCTACTGAATTTCAGATTTTATTGGTTTTGCCTTAGTTGTATTCTAGTTGTTCTTTTTGTATGTTAGTTCTATCTTGGCTTTCTTGAGTTTCTGCATATTGGCGTTTGTTGGGTTTCTTTTATTAAGTAAGGAAATTTTTTCTATGTCTCTTGTATTTTCCTTATTGCTTTTGACTCCTAGGGAACTCTACATTTGGTTCTTGGTTTAGGTGGTATGTACTTGGCTTATGCTTTTATATGGGTGGTAACAAAGTTTTCATATTTATCATTCAGAGTATGTTTCAGATGCTTCTTGAAGAGTATCAAATTTGTTTCTAGCAGTTACCATATGCTGATTTCTAATATCACAATTGGTAAGTAAGAACCAATCATATTGGGAAGCTTTAACTATTTGTAACTTATAAACTCAGGCATATCTTTGCTGAGATGATTTTGTGATTGGAAGATATTCCTTCAAAAGAGGAGTATGCCTCACCATTCACACCTATTTATCCACTTCTTGTTTAGGAATTTGTAATCTAGCTGTGCATAGTAGTTATGTTAAATGGGTGAAGATCAATAGTTTTCACTTCCCTTTTTGAAATTTAGTATTTAACTATGCTAGCTTGTTCCCACAGGAAAAAAATCTGTTAGATATTTATCATTTCTGTTTGGCAACTTTTGCAAGTAGAATTTATCATTTCCATCTTTGCCTATTTGAGCATTCATGTCTCCACTGGTGATCCGAATGTTGTGTTTGGGAATGTGTCATACAAGGGAAGATAGCTCATTATAAATAGTGGTAATGTTCATTTTGTCACTGGCCTAGATGGGAGTGTAGCAAGAAATTATCATGTTGTTGGGGTTGCCATTAGATGTAGCACACATCATCTTTGATTCGATTCTCTCTATGCTATTTAGAGATTTTCAGGCATGAGGACAGAGAAGCACTCTTACACCTCCAATGGCTACAATGACAAAGTTTTTCCATGCAGATAGTGACACGAATGTCCATCTATTACCAGTATCATGGTATTTTACTTCTAGTTCACTATCATAATATCTATGTTCTTGTATGCATATGTCTATATTCTGCTTGGCAGCAGATGTTGTCTGCTCAGGTAGCTGATTCCTATAAATAAAGTCTTCTTTGCAGAAATCGAAATCAATCTATATTATAATGATCTGATGTAGCATGATTTTTGCAAGTGCAATGAAGTTAAAATATTCTAAGAGAAGAAACCAATTACAACTTCATATTAATTTGTTGGAGGGTTGTATTTGTTCTCTCCCCCCCCAAATTATTTAATTTATCTATGTTTATCTGACCAAGAGGATTGACTCTTGGAATGTAATTTTTATCAATTTGAAATTTTGATTTCAATGGCCAAAATGTGTAAGACAAAAACTGTCTTTGAATAGCTTTACAAATTTATAACCTTAAAAACTTAAAGATCAATATGTACTACACTAAGTAATGTAAGTAAATAACATTGTAATTAAATCTTTAAAGAAAATCTTATCAACATCAAATAAAAGAAATAAAAAGATTACTAATTGCTATATAAAATAATGTCATCTTTATTTTGACAGCATCGTTATTTCATGGATATTATTATTGTCTTTTTTCCTCTCTTGTCAGGATTTTTTCCAGCTTTGAGCTGAAGTAACAGGTAGAATGATAAAATATAAAATATATTGCTGAATACTCATCTCATTCATCATACATTTAAATTCACGATAAAATTCTAAATCGTGTTGGCTGGGATTGTAGATTACACTGACTGCATCTCTGCAGAGGGGTAAGACTTCCTCAACAAGTGTCCTGGATATTGCACCAAACAATCTGATGGTGAGGCTCCAGTAATGCTGGAGCTTTGAGGAATGCAGGGTACCCCTCCATTGCCATCGTTTCCTGGTCCATTCTGGCCAAGAGTGGCAGCACCTGATAGGGTCCTATCTATGAGTCAAACAGAACTATTTGACATTTAAACTTAGTAGTAACAAATGACTTCTGATCAATAGAATTGTTTGAAATAGAACTGTTTGATCATTTAACTGAGCGTAAACAAATGACTGATGTTTAAGTGAATTGTTAGTGATTCATAGCAATACTTGGAACCATTTAACTTTGTTGACTTATACTAAATTGAATTGTTTGAAATAGGACTGTTTGATCATTTAACAGTGTGAATCTATAAAATGAGTTTACATATCATATATTTAATACATATGTAAAAACAAGATTTGGCATTAAATAAACAACAATGGTTGATATGACATGAAATCAAACCAAAATTGAACAAGCAAAAGAGAAAAATTTCAAACTGAGCCAAGATCTAAAATTTTTAAATGCTTTTTTTTAAGATCAATGATTTTGTTTCTGCATCTTTTAAAAGTCTGCCAATGGTGATTCAGTTGTTTTTAAAAATTGTTATAATTATAATTATATTATAAATCATATAAATAAGGAAATTACTTGCCATTGAATTTGATGGCTATCTTTGGCAACCTTTAAGCAACTCCTTATAATTAACAATATTTTCCAACTAATTTGTGTGTTATGAGATTTTATGCAAAGTATCCTAACAACCAAACTTCATAAAATATTTTTCATAACCAAAAAGCAATTCAATACTATTATACCATTTAATACCATAATTCACTTTATAATAATGTATCTCATTTTCCACCAGGTCATTAAAAGTAAATATGCTGCTTTGACTTTATTTTCACTATATTTTTTATTTACTGTTTTCAATGAAAATAAATAAAAGTTTCCTAATTCAGTTGTCTTAAGTTAAGCAGCTTTTAATAAACCTTACAAAATATATTAATAGTTTTTTAAAAAACTCTATGTATACTATTTTAATGAGTGTTTAAACATATGGTAATTAAAACATAATATGCAGTACTATCATAATTTATTTTGTAATGATTCAATTTCTGTATGCATGTTACCATAACACAGCATAAAAAGGCAAAAAGCAAATGGAAGCAAAATTTTTTCAACACAATAATGTTAAAATTCTTACAGTAATTACTTAAGGTAATTTCCAATCAAATTTGCAACTTTTATAATAATAGCCTTCATTCATATTCACTTGAAGAATTATAATTTTTCAAGAAAGATAACTTTTAAATGTTCATCATTTTCATCATGGGTTTCCAAACTCTCTCTTGCCATCTGTCCCAATCATTCAAAACTCTTGACAGGTCTTATGCAAGGTATCCAGTGTCCACTCAGCATATATATATATATATATATATATGTATTTGATAGAGTGTCCATGTGGAGGAGTCCAAAGAAGAACATTACTTAAGTATTTGTCTCTGCTTCTCCTGCTCCACCTACCATGTCTTGTTCATCTCACTAGGATGGTTTGTTAGATGAAAGGCATGTGGCCAGACAACAACTGTTTTATTCAAAATAGCCTGCAGCAACCTTGAGTATTTCCCATCATGATTTTTCTTCAAGCATTTAGTTAAAGTCTATGTGGTGCAATGATGCAGTATTTCTGTATGGAATCACCAACCTAATTCTTCCATTTTACAGCTTGGAAGAATTCCTGAATTATTTTATCTGAGATTAGATTTCCATATGATCAATAGTAGTCTGAGCCTTCCCTACATGTATGTTAATATTGCTTTCAGTGGATGAGATATTGTTCCCAAGATATGTGGATCTCTCAACTAATTTCAAAGGCTTCCTATTCAATGTGGAAATTGTATAAAACACTTTATTATTGTTGTTGTAGACCTGGCAAAGGAATGGCTCCACCAGGCTATCCATGCCCATGGCATGCTTCATGAGTAGCACCCCTATGACCAAAACAGGTTATGGGACCAATGAGAAAGAGTCAAGTACACGTGTATTGTTGGCAGAATGAGGTAATGGATTTAACCTGTCTCAAAGATATGCAAGCAAGTAATGGTTCTATAAAGATAAGTGTTTTGTTTTGTTGGAAACATATAGAATTTCTTGTTGCAGACCATTTGTGCCTCTTTAGTGGAGATAGTGTGTTCTAGCTAGGTAACACAATCCCGTTCATGCATGGGTGACACAAAACTATTTTCATGAGCATTCAACTGACTTCTTGGTACTCTATTTGCCCCAAAACTTTCCAAATAAAAACTGAAATAAGCATGTATGGGACATATTGCAGACCTCCCTAATTCCCCATCAGCCATATCTAAATGCCTAAATGATATATCTATGCAACAACTTCACACCATATTGTTTACCTGCAGTTATTTAGGCAAAGGGAGGAGCTGCACATTATTACATAGCTGTCTATAATTTTGGAGCACTTTTAGTTTGTATTTTTGTGATTATCCTTCATATTCAGTACCTTTTTTGAGATGACTTAAAGTGTAGTAACTTTTTGAAATTATATTAGGCATACACAAGTGGACTACTTCAGAGGTGACAAAATATATATGCAGGGTAGATACAAGGTCAATTTTTTAAAGCAAAGTATGTATTTACCCAAGCCCTCCATAACCACAGGATGTGAAACAAGGCAAATTTCTTAAGCATAACCAAGTGTAAAGAACCCTGTCAACTCTACTATTTACCTATAATCAGTGGAAGAAAAGATGAATTAATGCCTTTTCCAAGGGCATTAGCACGAAGTGAAACACAAACAGCTACACCTAGAATTTTAACTCCGGTCACTGATTCCATATCCTTAGCAGAGTACAGCTGTTATTGAATTCAGAATTTTCCTTCTCCTAATCTACTTACTGTAACAAGGTGATAAACCCCTGTCTGCCTTCCTATCTTATCCATAACTGAGATAGATTCAGACCTTTCACAGTGAACAAGCACTTTCTTTTACATATACATACATTGTGGTGCAGGAAAAAATACGATAAGTTCCACCTTATTACTTATGAGGAAAATGTTTAAACACAATCATTGGCTAATTATGATAAAAAAATCAAATTACCATAAAGTGATTGTATTCTGATGCTTCCATGATATTTATACTATCTGAATAATGAAGAATTTCAACTCATTTGATTAAGCATTTTAAAGGAAAAGCAGTTTGAAGCAATTTGAAGTCAATTTTCTTTCAAATTGATGACATGGTAATGAGCCTCGCCTATTTGGAATAGGTGTACATCTTAAGTGCCAGTCCAATGTGGTACATTGGAATAGAGCCAGCAATTGTTATCTGACCCAATAAAAAATAAATTTCAACCAAAAAGGTATCATTCACCTTTCATTTGGCAGACTTTTATCGTGATATGCTGAGTGCATTGTTTTATCATGTATCTTTCTCACAGTTTGAAAATCTTAGTCTTTTATTTTATTCATCAGGTTTCAGTTAAAAAAATAATGTTAACATCTGTGCATTGTGCGCTTAGTTTTAGTCAGCTTACTATAATTCACCAAATATCTTCTTTCTTTGTCTTTTGGGTAATCCCCATGATGTAATGGCTAAAGTGCTAGACTGTGGCCACAAAGTTGCAAGTTCAAACTCGATTCTTATAAGTATGTTCACTTCTGAAAAAATCATCATCATCATCATCATCATGTCATGCTGCTAGCATGGATATCCCTGACCTTCTCTCGCCACTTCTCCCTATCATTCATTGCCTTTGGCATATCTTCAGGGCTACATCCCGTATCCTCACATAGCTGCTGTATATATGTTCGAGCTGGTCGTCCTGCTTTTGCTTGGCCATATGTGGGGGTCCATAGGAGTACATCACTTATGAGCTCGTCCCTGCTTCTCCAGCTGTGTTCTGCATGTCTGGTTCATCTAACTTGGATAGGTTTCGTGATGGGAGGCAGGTGGCCATATAGTTGCTGCCTTGTGGGGTGTTACTGCCAGGACTTGTTTAATATTGCTCACAACATTCTTGTGTAATTGCCATCTAGCTTCTTCTCCAGCCGTTCAGTTAGCGTCCAAGTAGTGCATCCATATAGCAGTATCGACAAGCCTGGAAGAAACTGCATTATTGATTAAAGTACCACTGCTGTTCTTCTACAAGGACAGCTCTGGTGATTAAATAACCTACAAAAGTTGATATACCAAAAAAACCAAACTTTTTTTGTGTTTGTCAGTCAGATCATAAATCAAGAACAGCTCTCACTATAACCAATAATTTTTTCGCTGAGAACTAATATGACTTCAGAGCATAATAGTTTTTTTTTTAAGTCTATGTTTTTTGAGAAGGTTTATATTTACAATGTAAATATACTTCTAAAATGGACATTTTGCTGATTAACTGATAGATAGATTTTAATGGCATGTCAACCTGTCTAGGGTTATTTCATGCCTGGAAGTCATGGAATTGCATTCATTGTACATTCATACATTTTTTGTGTAGTTGTTTTTTAAGAGATTTTTTGTGCACAATCTTATTGAATACAAATGATATTTAAATAGATCTATCTGACCCAAAGATAGAACACAAACAGGTACATCTACTTTTGATCAGTGTGATCCTGGAAGTAATGGCATGGACATTTTGTTTGTCAAAGAAAATAATGCAATTATCTATGCATTGAGTGTGATTTTAGTTGTATAACTTTCTACAAGCAACAAATAGTTTTTTATCTGAGTTTCTGGGATAAGAAATTATCATTATGAATACAAATGTAGATGGATTGGAATCTTTAGTTGTCATAGTCCCATATTTTCTTAAAACTCAAACAATTCCACCATCTGATGATATGGTAAGTAGTGAAAAAAGTCATATATACTTTAATTCAGTTAAAGAGGCAGATAAATAATATTTGGTCAATGATGCCAAGTTAACAGCATCAGATTTGCTAATGAGGCACATGGAATTGTAGCTGAAGTGTATCTATTTACCTATCAATCAAGAGTTCAATCTATTGGTTAGGTAGGGAATAAAAGTCTTATTTACTGATCCAATTGAAGAGACACAGAAGCAACCTCATAAGGACAAATGAACTGATACAAGACATTTTGTTAGAGGAGCAATAGAATTCAAACAATGTATCCTCGTTTTAAAATTCCCCAAAAGTTTTTGATTACAACAGACACTTGACAAAGGTCAGTGAGCACAACTGCCTAAACCAATCAACCTGTTTTCTTAATGGCACATTTATTTCACAAGGAAAATGATGTTTATCAAAATTTTATTTGCCTCATTTCATTCTCATTTGTTCATTCACACATTATTTCTCTCTCTCTCAAAAAGATTTGGGAATACTATTGTCAAAGAGCAATAACTATTATATCACACTATTATTATTATTGGTGATAATCTATTATACCAAGACTTCAGTTTTTGTTGAAAAAATCTTTTTACTGAAGATAAAAAAATCAACTTTTCCCTATTTCTAAGGCAGATGCTTACACATATGGTCTTCTGTGGTGAAAATGAATGGTTAGTGTGTTTGCTAATGGCCCGGGAGACCTGGGTTCAATCATAGGTCAAGTCATACCAAAGACTCAAAAAATGGTACTTGATGCCCCCTTGCTTAACACTCAGCATTATAAGGTATGGATCAAGGGTAAAATGGATCAATCCTGGGAAAGCAGTAGCACCCTCCCCTACACCTCGGTATAATAACAATCGAAAAAGGAGCCTTTGGGTCACCCTTGACTACAGTCACCAACTTTACTCACTTTTACCTTCAATGAAAAATTACCTTAAGTTTTTTTGTAGTTCAGAATCTAATGATGATCTCTGTCTCATGCAGCCTACTTCATAAAAAAGGTTGCCAATATTTGGTCTAAACTTTGTAACTATAGTGATTAAGATGAGGACTCAAATTATTTTCGATAACAATAATAAATATTTATCCATTCTTTTTTCTACCAAGTCATTTTGTGTGCAACATTATAGAGACAGTTGTGTATTTCAAAATTTATCTTATTTACTGCAGCACTGGAATAAAAATATATCCTTTGTAAATTTATTTGTTTGTTATTTAATGGCATATCAAACTTCTCAGGTGATTTAATGCCAAATTGATCCTTTTAGAAGGACAGTAGCAGTACTATTTAAACCATAGATGGAAAGATAAGAGGGTTCATAAAGTGTATTTATCTGAAAGAGAATCTAATAGCATGACTGGAGTTTGAACTCGCATACTACAATTCTGCAATCCAGCATTTTAACCATTACACCACAGGGACACCATCTCTTTGTAAAATAACTGTACCAAATCAGTTTGATAATCATCAATTGAAAGATGCAAAGTCAGTACTCTAAAATAATTACCATAGTTCTCAACAAAATGACAAGATTATTCATGTATGGATTGGAAATTCACCCCAGGATCAACATGAAATAGTCTTTGATGGTTTGGTTTGGTTTGTTGGGTTTTATGGCATATCAACCTTTGTAGGTTATTTAATGCCAAATCCATTTTTATGTAAATAATCTTTTCAATTTAAAACAATTCAGTTTAGCATAAGTACACAGTTTGATTGTCAAAAACATTTCTATTTCAAACTATTCAAGCAGTTATATGTAACAATTCAGATAAGTATAAATACAGTTTTAATGTTGAAAAGCAGTTCTATTTCAAATAATTCAGTTAGCCATAAGCACGCAGTTTAAATGTAAGTACGGTTTAGTTGACAAAAACATTTCTATTTCAAGCTATTCAGTTTACTCAAACAATTCAGTTTAGCATAAGTATGCTGTTAGTTCTATTTAACCCATAGATAGGGCCCTATCAGGTGCAACCACTCCAGGCCAGAGTGGACCTGGGAGCAATGGCAATGAAGGGGTACTCCACATTCCCCAAAGCTCCAGCACTGCTGGAACCTCACCATCAGATTGTTTAGTGTCATATCCAGGACACTCATTGGGGGTAGTCTTACCCCTCTGCAGAGAAGAAGTTGGTGTATTCTACAGCCCCAACCGACTGGGCAAAATAGTCTTTGATCCAGATTCCGTAAATTTTTAACTACGAAAACAAAGCTTTTTTACTGCAACATCATAGTAAGCAAGTTTGAACTCCAGTATTGTTATGACATTTACTTTCAGATTAATACTCCAAGGAAAGGTATGAGCCCCCCACTCCTTTATATCTCAGCTATGGGTTAAATACTGTTTTTCTACAAGGATGGCTTTGACATTAGATAACCCACAAAGGTTGATATGCCATTAGACAAGGAAAACAAACAGAAAACAAACTGAAACTCTATTGTTCTTGTAACATAATTTTCACAGTAAGTGAAAGCGTGAAAGAAAGAGAGAAAGTGAGAGAGAAAGAGAGAGAGAGAGAGAGAAAGAGAGACAGACAGATTACGCAGTCTAATCTATATAGTTATTCTCTCTTTTATGGTGTCTCAAAAGAAGCCCTATCTTTTACAAATCTCTTTTTCTTGATATAAATAGCACTTAAAAGAAATATTCAGAGTCAAGGGATTAGTAATAGAATTTGATTCCTGACTGAGAATTTTTTCATTGGTTAGAAAAAAAGAGAAGTGGTAAGGAAGAGAGAAAGGGAAATTGACCTGCAACACATATCAGAAAAAATAGATAATATTTCATCCTTCTTCACTCAAGTAACTTTAAAAATTATCTTATTATCATTGCATCAATAGATTGGTTATCATAAAAGGAAATGAGTAAAAAGCTAATCTAATAAAGAAAATTAATACTCTGTCCCATAATAGTTGTACATTTGTATATGAATTCCATAAACTTAATGCAATGACTTTTATGAGACAGAGGAAGATCTTTACATTGATATGTTTATTAGATAATTCCATTATTTGTAGTTAAATATGAATTTTTGATAACACTGATAATGGCTTCTGATTAGCAAGAAAATAATATCTTAAAATTTATCTTTGTAAACTAAAGGAAGTAATAATATGCTTGTAATTTCAGCCATAAATGTATGTTTATAACTGTAATCCAACAAAAATGGAAATCATAGTGAGATTTTTATTAGAGCAATACATTTAAAGGCCTTAACTCAAATGATAAGGTTGTTTGGTTGGGTGTGTTATATGGCATATCAATCTTTGTAGGTTATCTAATGCTAAATTCTGATTATACATAAATGTATTGAATTTATGATTTGTAAACAAATAGTTTGAAGATTACATTATTTTTAATGAGCCAGATCTCATTTATTTGCATTCTGTTAAATGGTTTCAAGTATTGCTATCTAACATTAATAATTCTATTCAACATTTTTTCATTCATTTGTATACAGTTAAATGGTTCCAAGTATTGCTAGCTATGTAATATTGATAATTCAATTTAACACCAGTCATTTGTTTGCACAGTTTAATGGTCTCAAGTATAGCAAATGATTAAATAGCTCTATTTGAACCTAACAGGTATTACTTCTCCAAGTCAGAGTGGACCAGGGAGTAATGGCAATGAAGACATAATCCAATGTCCCAAAAGCACTTGGACTTGAGCCTCACTATCAGATGGTTTAGTGTCATATTCAGGACACTCATTGGTAGGCGACTTATTCCTCTGCAGAGATGCAGTTGGCATTGTCTACAACCCCAGCCAAATTGGCTGAAGTTCAAGGATAAGGCAATTTCCGATTCCATTTGCAACTGAACGATTATTTTGGTGGATTTACAGAAGTTCAGAACATTATCTTTTATTAAATATAGCAATAAAATACTAATTAGAATCCTTCATAAATAGTAGCATCAATTACAATAGCCCAACAAGTTCAAATTTATCTTTAAGACTTGTAAATAAAACATGTAATATAAACACTGTAAATATTATTTTGAATCATGCATTAGATCCCATATCAAATATAAAGATTCTAGAAAATAGATCTTTAAATCTTGAATAAATGTTTTTCCTTCAACTAATGTTTATAGATAGTTCATCTTTCACATGATTATCCTTGGAAATCATGATGTATGCCAAACATCAATTGCCTGAGTAGCAGTTATCTCCATATCCCATAACCTATAGAGCTCTTCTTCATGGCATTTCTAAAGGGCAATGAAAGGGTTACTGACAATACCCATCTCTCAAAGTAATATGTAACAGATTTTACTTGGTTACAGGATTCCAGTAGGAAAGAATTATCCCTGACCAGACTTATACATCTGATTTTACATTCAGAGTTTTCTTTCTCCTAGACTGGTTGCTCTTCCAAAGCTAAAAAACCCAATCTGTCCTATTATCTATCCATTAATAAGAGAAGAAGACAAGGGTCCCTGTCTTTCATGAAGTGAAATGCAAGCACCCTTATCCAAGATTTGAACTCAGCTCACAGGGTCCACTTCCTATTATGATAACTATCACTCCACCACCACCTTCCTATTCATGTTACTCTCTGCAGTTAGATAAGCAGTAAATATGCTATAATTGTACCTACTAACCATAAGATATATTTACAAGCATACAGATGAATTGAAAGATTTGTCCTTATTTAAGAAACCCATTCTCTGATTCAAGTATCGGGTAGTAACTTTAAAAGTCATCATATCACCATTGTATCAATATTCTGGTCATCTTAATAGAGAAATGAGTAAAAACTTTTATTTGAGAAAGAAAGGTAATTCTCTGTTCGATAACAGTTCTTACATCTGTGTATGATTTGGTTTGGTTTGGTTTTTGTTTTATTGCATATCAACAATCATTGGTTATTTAATGCCAAATCCATTTTTATACATAAACAGTTCTATTTTAAAGAATTCCATTTCACAGTTTAAAAGTCAAAAGGAATTTTATTTCAAATAATTCAGTTTAGCATAATTACAGTTTTTTGTTCACATACAGTTAAATGTAAAACAGTCCTATTTCAAACAATTCAGTTTATCATAAGTAAATTATTTAATTCTATTTAAACCATTGATAGGACCCTATCAGGTATGACCACACTGAGCCAGAGTGGGCCTGGGAGCAATGGCAATAAAGGAGTACTCTGCATTCCCCAAAGCTGCTGCATTAGTGGACCCTTACTAACAGTTTCATATCCAGAACACTTGTTGGGGGAGTCTTACCCCTCTGCAGAGATGCATTTGGTGTATTCTGCAGCCCCAGCCGACTGGGCCAATGTGTGTATGAATTTTATACACAAAGCATAATAACTATAATGGAGCCAAAGTAGAATTTTACTTTGATTTCTTTAGTAGACGATTTTTGTTGTTCGTTGTCAGATATAAACTTTTGATAACATTTATGAAATATTTTCAAGTTCTAGTACAGAGGAACTTATATAAAAATTTATTTATAACAATAAAATAAGACTAACCTTGTGTGGCAAATTAACTGCAACTTCGGCACTTTTAGAGAGAAGGGAGAAGTGGGCCTAGACAATAAGGCACCAAGAGCTGCCTCTACCATTTTCATCAAACTCCAAAATTATAGTGTGTACTTGAGTGCTCACCTATGAAGTAGTAAAAAGATAGCCAGCAGAGAGTTATTTGTCACTTGCTCCTTTAAGCAGTAAAAAGTAACTAAATTGGCAAGGAGCTATCCGAGAGATTCAACAAAAAGTCTACAAAACAGAAAATTCACTTAAATTCAACAGAAAAACAAAATCAAAAAATTCAATTAAAAGTCAACTTAACAGAAAACTCTACTAAAATTAAATGAAAGCTGAAAAATCAACCTAAAATTCAACAAAACCACAAAAGCTATGGAAATTCAAAGAACTTTGTTTAAAGGACAATCTCTCTTGAATAAGTTCCCAACAAATTTGCAACACTTTTCCATTCTATCTTTTCTTTTCTTTTTTTTTGTATTATATAAAATTGTTTTTTAAAACTTTCTTTTCTGTATTATCTTTTTGCTGGAAAACTTTGGATCATACTGTTTGAATTTAACCACTAAAGCCCCCCCCCCAATATTTTTCCAATATATTAAAAATTTGTTAGTTTACCCATATATTGCGGAATTTTTCCGTTGTTATTTTCCTTTGGTTATTAAAGAACTAATGTTTTAGCAAAAAACGTCACTAGATGCTATCAGCATTAATAAAGAAATTTAAATCTTAATGAATGATAAATGGTCAGCTAGAAACAATAACTAGTGTTTTCAGAAGAGTTATTATCATTCAAAAAACTAATTAGACAATTAAATTCTTTCAAAACTTACCAAAGATTTTTTTACATGGAGTTGCTCATAGATATTTTTGCTTTTATGGTGGATCATATCTGGGAGAGAAAGGCAAATACTAAATTTTCTTGGATGTAGTCAAAATTATAGAAAGTGAAAAAAATTAAAGAAGCAGCTAATTTAAAATGTTAGAGAAATATATGTCATACCAGTATGAAAGTCAACTTCATCAGAAATCCTGTTTGATACCATTTTGTACTTACATGCCAAAGAAATTTTTCTTAAAGAGGTGTCCATTAAACTTGAAGATGTTGAGAGAATGTACCAGTCATTATAAGAACACCAAAAACAAAAGGAGGTTTAACTGTCCAATGAATTCTTTGAAATCAAGAAACAGCATTCATGAAAGGTTCACACAGTAAAAGTTTTTCATTAATCTTCAATAAACCAATATTTTCAAAAGAGATAAACAGTCGTAAGTTGGCAAACCATCATAGCATAAAAGAAGAAAATCAACAATAAATTTTGAAGTTTGAGTAAAATGAGCAAGTCTGCCAAGTGCATTGAACCAGTCAGATGAGGCTGTTATGGTTTGTTATCAACAATGTTGTCTCCTTTACATCTGGCCATGTCTCACAAAAATGTATCTGCAGCAAATTATAAAGATAAAAGGTTCTGGGATAAGGCTGGCTGGTGGTCAGAGAATAAAAATTGCAAAAGAGGACCCGTTATTGGCAAAGCCCTTTGCCAAATAGAACTCTCAAAGGTGAGTGTGGAATGTCCAGCCATCCGGAACCATTCCAAAATTGAGCCAAAATGTTACTGTCATATTTTTCTCACTATTTTTTGGTCTGTCACTTTTTTAATTTCTTTCATATTTATTTTTACCATCTTTTATTACTTTTGCTTTAGATTATCTTTAAAAATATGAAGTTAGTGAGAATTCCATGTTGAAAACATTTTTTGAGGTAATAAACACTTTTTTGTCAAATCCCTATTTTTATCAAATTGATAACTATAAATGGACTGATTACTAAAAATGAAATTATAAAAACCCTACCCAGACAGTAATAAACATAGTTTTTTTCTAATTCTCTCATCTAATTTGTGCCATTTAGATGTACAAATGTTACAAGTCAGAGATAAAAGGCCAACATTTCAATGATCAAATGTTAAAACTACAATCTGATCATATGTCTTCCATTTAAACTGCTGAATTTTTCTTGTGTTTTATCCAATGCTTTCAATGGGAAAATCTTGGCTTTATAATAAACATTATAAATAGCTTCAAAAATACATAAATATGAATAAGAATATCAATATAAATAATAAATAAATAAATGAATAGCCTTTTTACCCCTGGCCTTAGTCATTTTTTTATTTATTTATCTATAGTAGTTGTATAGCTGTCAGATAAACTCATCTATTTCCTTTTCTAAACAATACAAACTGCTTGATTTATTCCTTTTTATGACTATTTTATCAGTTGCTATTTGATTGATGTTGTCTGTTATTCCAGTAAACAAAAACTTGATCCCAGAAATCAGCCATTCTAGTAGTATCATCTTTTTGTGTCTGTGGGATGGCTCAGCAACAAACAGAATCCTTTTGCCACATTTTAATTATTCAAGACTAATTTTGAAGCATTTATCATTTCCTAATACAGTTTTTTTTGCTAAAGAAACAAATCTAAATATTAAATGCAAATCACTTGTGATATCATTTATAGTTAAACTTTCTTAACCTTTATATCCTGAATAAAAAGTCGATTCAATTACAATAAAATGGAAATTTAAGACGTAAAGGTCACTATTACAATTTTCAGCTTTTGAAAAATGATGCAATATCAGTATCTATCCTCTATGAATTTTAGTTCGCTCAAAGTTTGTCAAAAGTTATTTCCCTTTTGTTTTGATTAATGGATTAATTTTAATGGCATATAAACATATCTGGGGTTATTTTATCTGAGTGGTTAGTGAATTGCATATATCGTACATTTATCATATTCAATTTTTTTATGTAGTTTCTTGAAGTTAGGTTATTTGGTTTAATGACATATAAACCCTTCATGGTTATTTATTGCCAAATCCTGTTTATTCATACATATTATTAGTAAACTAATAGTTCGTAAGTTACATTATTTTTAATTAAGACAGAGCACACTTGTTTGCACATAGTTGAATTGTATCACATATTGTTATCCAACTCAGATAATTTTATTTGGTTCCAATATTGATATATGGTTTCAAATATCTAATAATAGTCCTTAGTAAATGATTGAAGAGTTCTCTTTGACCTATAAATCAGACATGAACAGCGACTACTACTTAAGGTTACAGTGGAGCTAAGAGTAATGGTAATGAAGTAGATCTCCATATTTCAGGACTAGTGTCTCACCATCCGATGGAGTTTAGCGTCATAGCCAGGACACTATTTCAAGTATAGCTATGAAACACAAATAATTCTATTTGATATTAATTATTTGTTGGCACAGAGTTAAATGGTTTCAAGTGTTCCTATCAAACACTAAATTCTATTTAATATTAATTATTTGTTTGCACACAGTTAATTGTTTTTAAGCATTGCTATTGAGCACAAATAATTCTAGTTGATATTACATATTTGTTTGCACACAGTTTAAATGGTTTCAAGCATTGCTATTCCAGCAAAATTGACTCACCGCCATAATCTTCCAGCACCTTGAAGATAAAATAGGATTGGTTACTTGTTTGCTAATAGAGCAATTTGAAGAATATGGTCAGGATAATCTAATTGGTGCTAGGGCTTGACATGACTAGACAACTGATCAGATTAGGCCACTCTGACAGCCCATCTTGCATAGTAAGGGCCAAAGTGGACTGTCGTAGGTTACATAACTACTTAGGTTGCTGGGTTACAAACTGCTCAACTACCAGGATCTTATCCTCAAGAATTATGGGTTACCACTAACAGCCGACAGGTAACCTTGATGGGGGTTGGGTAAGACTGCAATGGTACAGTCGACATATTCTACAGTCCCAAATGGGTGGGTTGTTTCTTGAGTGTTTTTGCATGCAGTTATATCCTATCAAGTTTTCCTATCTGATGTAAACAATCTGCAAACAAATCTATTTGACTCATAGATGGGACTCAAGCAGGTACAATCACTCCAAGTCAGAGTGAACCTCAGAGTAATGGCAATGTAAGGGTATTCCATGTGTCTCAGATCTCCAGAGCTGAAACCTTACCACCAGATGCAGTTATGTACAATATCCAGGATACCTGTTTTGGGGATATGGGTGACATATTTTAAGCCCCATAGACTAGGTGCTTTTATTTTGAGTGAATTTAATAATTCACTTAACTTTTTATCAGATCAATTTTTTAAATATGTCCTTTTATTTTAAAACATTTTCTTTTTATTTTGATGATTAAGAGTATAAAAATCTGTAAAGTATTTTTTCTTTTACTCAACATGTGGGTTAAAAAACAATATCTTCTGGATTAATAAAAGATGACTCAAGCAGTAAAAAATTAAGGGACAGCATATTTGATTTATTTTTTAATGATGAATTTTGCAATCAAAAATACTTTTGGATCTTCCGAGATTATATACTATGAATGTCAATAGATCTAATAAAAGAAAATGATTTCACATCAAAAATGACAAGACACAGATGATATTCAGCAGAAACTAAGACAGACTCAGACTCAGCAGGATGCATTGGGCTCTACATAAATGCAAATAAAATAGAGATTATGTGTTTTAAACAAGGAGTCACCTCTACCTTAAGTGGCAATCCTCTAAGATTAGTTGACCAGTTCACATATGTTGGCAGTAATACCTCATCTACTGAAAGTGATCTTAACATACACATAACAATGGTGTGAACTGCTACTGAAAGGTTATCAATCATATAGAAATCTGATCTTGCTTATAAAATAAACTGGGATTTCTTCCAAAGTCATGTCAGTACTACTGTATAAATGGACCACATGGATGCTAATGATATATATGGAGAAAAAGCTTGATGAGATCTACACAAGAGATCTACATCTATACCTGTTTTAGGGATATGAGTGACATATTCTAAGCCCCATAGACTAGGTGATTTTATTTTGTGTGAATTATTAAAGTTAACCTTTTATCAGATCAATTTTTTTTTTTTTTGTCCAAGGTGCTGTTTTGATCAAATCCTGAAAGCAACGCTTCATAAAACAGCACCTCTATAGCCACTTACCTCCCATCTCACAAGCCATCCAAGACAAGCTGGACACTGCCTGATAGGTAAGTAAAGACTCATAAGTGAAATTCTCTCATGGACTCCTGCACATAGCTGTGCTAGTGTTAGCTGACCAATAAAGACTTAAATTCGTGAGTTCTCTGTGGGGACACTAGATGCAGTCTAGAAGACTTGCTAAGAGCTATGAACAATAGGTATGGATGGTGAGGAAGAGTCAGGTATACTTACTGTCAGAATGACTTGATGATTATGATTGTTTGGTGATCGGGATACCACAAGTAATTCCTATTTATGGCAACAGGAATTTTTCTGGCAGTGCTAATCCCTCCGAGTAAAATGCAAAATAATCTGTTCTGGATTGCATAATACAAATAGCAAGAAATAATACCTGATATGCCTGACATAGATTTCCTTCTTTAGAACTTCAAAAATGACATCCTCTTATTTCACCTTGTAGGCTTTTGTAATATAATAGCTACCTCTCCCCACCAGTGAATCTGGTGCCTACCTGTATGACCAACAACTGCAGGAACACTTGCAGTACATATGAGAAATAGTCACCTGCAAGGATTTTTGAAAAGGGTCAACAGGTTATTAACCAGACCAGAAAGGACTTAAATTTCAGAGCTAGTGAAACTCTCATCCCCAAATATTGGGGTGGGTTACAATTTAGCAATTCCTTCATTAACACTTCAGATCTTCTTGATTTTAAATTGATCTTGAGAGAAATTAAAACAGAGAAATAAAGAGAGAGTTCAACTTTTCTTTCATTGTCATCTCTTCATCTTGCAAGAGGAGTCTTACCCAAAATTGGCAGTTGTCTTTGCTAACTTTAGGCAAGACTCTTATACACTTTAATTCACACAGCAAAAAATATTTTCAATTAAAATCCCTTTTCTTTTGAGCTTAAAAAAATGCATAGACTTCAATAGGTTGAAAAATTCAAAAACAAATAATGAGAAAGACTTATTTTACTTATTGCTCTATTGATGAAGCTTACAATGTTCTAACTCTTTGCTCAACAAGAACATAAAAGTTCCCTACCCAAAAAAGGTTGTCCTGGGTATGACATAAAACTGTATCCAATGGTGAGGCCCAAGTTCTCAAGATCTGAGGTGTATGAAGTCCTTTATTGCAATTACTCCCAGTTCCACTCTGACCCAGAGTGCAAATACCTGTTAGGGTTCCATCTATGGGTCAAATAGAAAAATGATTTGTATTGGATTGTAGTACTTCATACCATATAACTGAAGATTATTTGTATTATAAATAGTTGCTTTACGTTGTAACTATTTGCTAAAGATTATTATAATTAGTAGTACAGTTTCAAGCAAATTGTTTGTATTGGATAGGTGTACTCGATATCACATAACCATGTGCAAAGAAACCTCTAAAGAAACAACTACACAAAAAATGTAAATATGATGTACAATAAATGCAATTCCCTAACCTCTGGGCATAAAATAACACTGGACTAGTTGAGAACTGTTAAAATCGATTAATCAATCACTGAATCTGTTTTTTACTCAGTTTTGTCTTAATTTTGCTTCAGCCCAAAATCAAAATTGATTTTTAACAAGTTAACTTATAATGTTCTAAAAAGAATAAAATATTTTAAAATATCAGACCAATACTCAGGAAAATCTAATAAGGGAGTAATTTTTTGAGTTATTCTAAGATATTTCAAAATATTTTTACAAAATCTTTTGAAAATCAAAAATCAAAGATCTTTCCTTAAACCAGAACCATACTGTGAAGAAACAGCACCAGGCTCAAAATATTCAAAAGAAAAAGAAATAAATATTCTCACTTCTCTGACTGTTAAAATGCATAAGTTTAATAGAACATTAAGACTGTATTTCAGTTAAATCTACCAATGTATTAAATCTAGTATATGTATTTTCAGTGATGTGGATATGTAGATGTCCAGTTTGTAGAAGCAGATGAAGATGATAATTAGATATACTGTAAGGTAAAACATATATTTAATAACAAATGATTAAATAACAAGCAACATTAAATAACAAATATAAACAAATAACCAATTTTTACACCCTGGCAAAAAAAGTTTACGACAGTACAATGTTGTAATGTTGTTGCGGTTGAAATGGAGAAAAGTGAAAATTTTCTAAACGCAAAGTAATGACTGAGTAAATGGCAGAGTCAATCAAAGTATTTACCCATCGCTAGAGGATGGTGAACAAACGGATTCATACATGAAGTGAAACACGAACAACCACATCCAGGATTTGAACTTTGGTCACTGATGTCATTTCCTCTAATGATAAACATTACACAACTCAACGTGCCTCACCATTAGAGTTGCTGTAAAGTAGAACTTCACAAGGAGTGTTAGTATTACCATGTGTTGACATAAAAGTAGATATGGGGTAACATCTGCTAAATAAATTTTCCTAAATTGGCTTTAAAATCTGTCTTTCTTTTTGTAAGTTAATAACACAAACTAAGTTTAACTTATAGCTTTATATTTTCTTTTTTAACTGTGTAAATCTTTGCTAGTACTATATCATAAAATCTACATGTAGTCGAGATTAGCAAGAAAAAAACAAGAACAGAAATTTTTCAAGTCACAAGAGTTTATTAAAGGATTCTTTGTCTTTGGCAATGCTGGGTATCCTTTAAAATTCATGTATATGTATGCAAATAACTGAATGTTACTTTTAAAAGAATTCAGATTCAGAACATTAACCTCCTGCTGAGGATTTCTCAAACTTGACAAGTTGTGAGTAGGAATATGTCTAATGTAGTAGAATGCTAATAAGAAAAAATAGAAGAACTGATAGAATTGGTTGTAGCACAGGTATTAATTTACTTGTACACTGACACACAGGTAAGAGTATATTTGTGCAAGAGAATTTGTATAAGTTTATGGCTGTATGATTAGTGGGGGTAAATATTTGCATATCTGTGGAAGAAGGTTGGAGAAAAAATAGGTGGCAAATGAAAAAGTTTATTTATGTGCATATGTAAAAATATAGTAACTGCTGTCACTGATCACCTCATAGATACCAAGATGTCAGTCGAATGATGGCCAAAGAGATTTGATTCAAGAAATGTATTTATCTAAACCCCTCTGCTAGGGCATGAGACACAAGGTCAATTTTTCTGCAGAATACTGTTGGTTTAAATTCAAAGTCTTCCTTCTCCTAGACTGGATACCATACCATGGCTAAAGACCCCAATTGCAAGGGGAGAGATAAGATGGATTCTTGCTTTTCCCAAGGACATTAGCAAAAGAGTGAAATGCAAACAGCTTTTTCTAGTATTTGAACTCGGTTCATCAGATCCATTTCCTAAGATGATAACTATTATCTCATGTGCCTTATGTTATATACTCATTTGCCGTATCATAACGATTCAATAATAGTAAAGACAGACACACACAGAAAGACGCATGAAGAAAGGAAGCAAGAGGGAAAACGCAGGAAGATTTCTTTAACAAAATATTCACCTCTCACTTTATTGCAAGGGTTCGAAAGGGTTGTTGAAGGGTTGCATGTGAGAGGATGCTGGAGACCAAACATAAACTTCATATTTTGACCCCACTGTTATGACCGTCACGTTGTGTCTTTCTTGTTCTCTTAGATGCTCAACCAGAGGTCTTGGGGTCCACTCCATCGGGGCTTTTCCGAGGGCCCCCTCGGTCGGGTGTGGCCTTCCCTACCACATCTGGTCTCTACTGTCTGGGAGTCTGCTGGCAACTGCTTGGGACCCAAACTCAACTGAGTTAGATAATAACTCAACACCCACACGATTGCCTACTGGATCTTTGAATAGGATGTTTAATCATCATCAAGCGGAAATAACTGTCATGCAGTTCAGAGGTTACTCTCTTCCGGTGCATGACTGTAGTGGCACAATGAGACCTTCACCTTGTCCCATATCATAAGCCTTAATCCGCCCACGCGATCTTTTTCGATTACTGGCCGTTGGAATGTGTCACTTCTTTCCGGTGTATCACCTTGGAATAGCATTTTCAGTCCGGGGCGAGGGTCAAAATATAACACTTAGATTAAATTGTAGTTACTAACAGCACGTTAGGCCACACACACATGCACAAGCACAAGCACACACACAAATAAACATGCACACATATATGGGCAATATAACACAGGAATTAAAACAACACATAACAACTAATGGTTTCAGGCAATAGTATAACCTAAAAGAATTTGTATCATTTGATATGACTTCTTTTGAAGACTAATTGGATGACTAAACTCTAATAAATCTGTCATTCTTTTAGTTTGTTAATAACTCAAACTAAAAGTAACTTATATCTTTATGTTTTCTATTTTAACTGTGTGAATCTTTGTCAGTATTATATCATAAAATCTACATTTAGTAGAATAAAGAAAACATTATTTGGTTCACTTCACAATTAAGAGGCATAGAGGCTAATGTGCTGGACTATGATATCATACTAAGCAAGTTCAAACTCCAGACACACTAAGACCCCCACCACAAATGAGTGTCCTGGATATGACACTAAACAATCTGATGGTGAGGTTCCAGTGATGCTGGAGCTTTGGGGAATGTAGAGCACCCTTTCATTGCCATTGCTCCTAGGTCCACTCTAGCCGGGCATAGTAGCACCTGATAGGGCCCTATCTATGGGTTAGATAGAAATAATAGCATGCTTATGCTAAACTGAATTGTTAGACAAAACTGAATAGCTTGAAATAGAAATGTTTTTGACAATTACACCGTACTTACATTTAAACTACATGCTTATGCTAAACTATATTATTTGAAATGGGACTGTTTTTTGACATTGAAACTGTACTTACATTAAACTTAATTGTTTAATATAGAAGTATTTTGGCATTTAACTTTGTGTAAACAAAATCTGTACTTATACTAAACTGAATTAGCTGAATTAGAACTGCTTGACTAAACTGAATAGCTTAAAATAGAAATGTTTTTCACAATTAAACTGTACTTACATTTAAACTGCATACTTATCCTAAACTGAATTGTTTAAAATAGAAGTATTTTCATAAAAAATGGATTTGGCGTTAAATAATCTATGAAGGTTGATATGCCATAAAACCCAAACAACCAAACCATCCAGCCACACTACTGAGTTCACTTTTGGACTAATGCACCCTTATACACCCAACTATGGGTTAAATAGTAGCACTACCATTCTTCTATAAAGATGGCTTTGGCATTAAATAACCCACAAAGTTTGATATGCCATTAAACAAAGAAACAAAACCAATGCAAACCAATCTACAATAAAATCACACAAATAAACTTGTGCAAGATATTTCTCAAATTCATAGACTAATATTTCCCATAATCAAATAAGCTCCACAAAATATTGATCAGGAACACTTTTTAAGTTAACAACAGTTATATGTAAAACATATCTCAAATCATGCAAAAACATTAAGTATATACCAACAGTGTCTGTATGTAATTGTAGATCAAAGTCCTAGTGCTTTGTGGATGGAATTGTCTCCACCCAAGTGTTATCTACCAAACCACCATCAAAGTTAAAGAAGAAAAAGAAAAAGTTTACATTGGTTCAATGGAAAGTCTCTGGGAATAGCAAAGCTATTTCCATAAACTGTTGATCATCGATAGAAAATATGCTCACAGCATGGACTTTTCTAAATATATATGGAACTCAGAAACAAAAACAAAAGTACCCAAAATCATAAAAAATAAAAAAAACTGTACCAGTAGATAACAATATATGAAAATGTTTGTTCTGAGTAGAAATGGTCTATCATCAAAGTATTTTTAATAAAGAGCAGAACTAGTATCAAAATTCAGACAAGGAAATGAATTTTACACAACTATTTACCATACTATCATGACTTAACTGATTAGAAACAACTTAGTAATTATTGATTAGATATATTTTAGATATTCAATATTTGATTATTCAAAATTTCAAAATTGAACTCTAGGAATCTTTGAACATCGATAACATTAACTGGGAAATGGAGTGAAATTCCTATGAAAAGATAGATAAAATAAAATGCTGATAGATAAATAGATAGATAGATAAGTAACTACCCAACAGTATGCAGCTCAGTCAGCGGGGGCTGTAGAATACAACTGCATCTCTGCAGAGGGGTAAAATCCCCCAACAAGCATCCTGCATATGATATTAAACTATGTGATGGTGAGGCTACAGACTTAGAGATCTATGAAATGCAGAGTACCCCTTCATTGCCACTACTCCCAGATTCACTCTGGCCTAAAGTGGTAGCACCTGATAGGGTCCTATTTATGAGTCAACTAGAACAAACTCTGTGGGCAAACAAATGACTGGTGTTAAATTGGGACTGATATATAGCAATACTTGAAACCATTTAACTGTGTGCAAAAGAATGAGCTTAGGCTTGTTTAAAAATGTTATCAACAAAACGTGCATACAAATCCTATATACTCTAAATATATATGTATAAATAGTATTTGGCATTAAATAACTTACGATGGTTGACATGCTATAAAATCTAACCAAATCAAACTAAACCAAACCAACAGTATGTGGTATGGACATTTGCTAGTAGCTTTTGTGAGCAGCAGAGAACACTTTGTTCTGGCTCTTAATGCTACTACTTTGAAGGAAATAGAGAAAACTATATTTTTTATTTATGGGTATATGTAAATTGAGATGCATATGGTGCTATAGGAAGTGAACTAAGCTACCCAAGTTCAAATCCTTAAAGAGACTATTTGCATTTCTAACAGTGCTAATACCCCTGAGAACAGGATGAATCTAACTATTCTTTTGCCAGCTATGAGCAAATTGAAGGACAGACTGGGCTCTTTAGCCTTGACATGGCAGCCAGTCTAGAAGGAAAACTGAATTTAAACCAGACCTGAAGAAAGATGGGTTCCACCAGGCAATTCTTGCCCAAGACAAGCAACATGAGTTGAGTCTTCAGAACCACACTAGGTTATAGGATGAGTCTTTTCTGTATACAAATATACAAGAAGTACAGCTATACATTCTTGTTTCTTTTAAATAGTGCTTGTACATTTTTTTATAAACAAATATTTATTTCAATAGTGAAATGCAAGTATACTGTATGTATGCAGTAACCTGCACACAAAATGTGGAGGTGGATTTGTTCTATTTTAGTCTGAACAACAAAGAGCTCTTGCAAGTGTCAGGATAGCCTGCATCAGTAAAAGATAAGAATTCATAATATGCTTAATGCAGAGAAACAAACCTTTTGGAAAACAGCAAAGCAATACTGCATATATATATTTTTTAATGTGCATATGAGAATTAACAACAGCTGCAGACATAATACTGTCACTGTTACATTCTAACACTAACCCCTTTTCCCTTGCATTGTTTATAAAAACCTCTCTCTCTCTCTCTCTCTCTCTCTCTCTCTCTCTATCTCTCTCTCTCTTCATTCTAGCTTTCTCTTTTTTTTCATAGAAGCACTGTTATGTGCATTTGTTTTATGATATTTACTGCCTGCCTGACACTGGATAAAGCAAAAGTGTTCCATGACAAACAACTAGAAGGCCTAGAGGAGCAGTAAACTCACTCTCTCAAGCATTCAACTGAAGCATAATAATGCTTGTGCCCACTTGGACAGGTTTCACTCTGACTGCTTAGTTTGCACTTCACTTTCTGAGAAGGTCTATTGTGCAAAATGTCACAGTGAAGCTTATGTCAATACAAGCAGAAGTTAATATTGTGCTTCAAGTAAGATATAAGGAGCCAATTAGGCCTTTGAATCCATTTAATGGTCTCAAGTACCATTCTCTGTTTTGCCTTTCATTGATTGAGATAAGTGAATTTTAAGGTTTTTCTTTTAAAAATACTTAATTTTCATTCAAATAATCACTAATTAAAAGGGATAACTATTCTGTATGGTCAAAAGTGAAAATACTAATTAAATATGGAAACCCCAACATTTCCATTTACAATGTGGAATAACTTGATCTTCCAAATGATGAAGTAGAATGAAAGAAACATTCAACTGTTTCATAAAAATGTTTATTAAAATTATTAGGTTTCTCTTTTTTTGTAAATTTATCTATCATTGCATTAATCAAGGATGACTAGTTCTAAGGATTTATTATTATTGTTCTCCGTAGAGTTTTCCCCTAGCATTAGCTGATAGTTTCTTATTGCAGTTTGAGAGACAGCAAGTCTTCTCAAGTCTCCAGGACTCTTCTCAGTAGTCTGGCTGATCTTAATTATGCTGAAGTCTGGATGGTCTAGACTTGTCCTCTTATTTCCAAGTTTTTTACCAATCCTTTGGGGATTGTTCCAAATGCACCAATTACAATTATTATAACCATCACCTTCATGTTACATAGTCTTTTTTGTTCTCTTGTAAGATATTTTTCTTGTCTAGATATTTCTTTCTCTTTTTGATTACATTTAATTTTATTCTGTGGTTTACAGGGATGGTAAAATCCACTATTTGGCAGGTTCTCTTTTTTTTGTTGACTATCTGGCCAAGATTAGGTGATCCATTTGTATCTCAAAATCCCAGTATCAGATTTAATTTACTATCTAAACATGATGTTAAACTAACCCCTTACTTTGTAACAACAACAGACAGTGAAAATATGTGTGTATATGTAAAGATCCAGGCTAATATATGCTCAAATATATGTACATATGTATGCATGAGTGACAGCACATACACAAACATACTAACATTCAAAAGCACCAAAATTTTGGCACACATATACATGAACAAAACCCCCCTTCAAACAAAAAATTAACCATATTAATCAGTCTTTTTTTTTAAAAAACCTTCACTCAATCTGATGAATGTGTAAAGCATGAAACCCAGGATCACAGACACTATCATGTAATATATATATATATATATATATATATATATGTGTGTGGTGCATTCAATAAGTTACCATACTTTTTTGTACAGGCATTTAAAATTGTTGTAGACTTTTTGAAAATTCAGTATGTTATTGCTATTCTTCTTATGAGATGATTGGCCAATTTTTATGATTTCAGGTTCAAATGAACTGCTACAGCAGCAATTGGAATAAACCCTACTAAATCCTGATTGTCACTGCTGGTGAATTTCAAAAATGCAATCTGGACATGAGGACACTTTAGAAGAACGATATGCAATAAAATTTTGTTTTAAACTGGGGGAAAATGCCACAGAAACGTATGGAATGCTTCAGCCTGCTTTTTGGAGCATCTTGCATGAATCGAGCATCAGTTTTTGTGTGGCATAAGAGATTCAAGGAAGGCAGGGAGTCTGTAAGGGATGATGAGAGGTGTGGGAAGAGTAAAGAAATCAATACACCAGAGTTGATTGGCCAATGGGTTAGGGTTAGGGTTACTATGTTGAGGTTTTAAGGGAGTTCAGGAAGAGATTGAGTCGGAAGAGGCCAGCACTCTTCAGATTGGGTCAGTGGCATTTCCACCAGGACAAAGCACCAGTCCACAACTCCATCCTTGTCACAGACTATTTGACCAAGATGGGCATCAAGACAGTTTCTCACCCTCCCTATAGTCCAGAGCTTGCTCCCTGTAACTTTTGGTTATTCCCTAAGCTCAGAGGCTGTCATTATGAGACAATTGAGGAGATGAAAGAGGCTGTGAGGAAGGTCATTGATATGGTCACACAAAAGGACTTCCATGGGGCCTTCCATAAGTTGTTGGAACGGTACAACAAGTGTATTGCAGCCGGAGGAGATTACTTTAAAGGGGACTAGAGTTTCATATGTGTACTATCAATAAAAGTGCCCATATGAAAAAAGTCTGGAAACTTATTTAATGATCCTCGTATATATATATATATATATATATATATATATATATATATATATATGTATATCTTCTTTTTTTTTCTATTCTATTATATATATATATGATGTTTCAAATTTTGAACCCACAGTCGCCCTGACGGAGATACTCTACTAAATAAGAAATCTAAATTCATCAGCAGATCATGATCATCATCCAGGCATACAGGCAAAACCTTTTTTCTTTGAATCTCTTTTGCCATCCATCCTTATTGGTCAGTGTCTGCACAGAGCTGATGAATGTAAGTTTTGGCTGTTCACCTAACACTGGTGTGTCCATTTGAAAAGGTCCATAGGAGAGCATTGATTGTAAATTTGTTCTTATCTTCCTCATAGTACTCTGTATATTTTGACTAACTTGGGGGTTTTGCGAGATGGAAAGTAAGTGGCTATGCAACTGCTGTTTTGTGGGGCACTGTTTCCAGGATTTGTTCAGAAAAGCATACAGCATCCTTTGTAGTTCACATCTAGATTTTTCTCAAAGCATTTAAAGTCTAAGTAGTGCAACCATATGATACTATTGACACACCAACAACTTGGAAGAATTCCTATTTTATTTTATCAGTTATTAACTTTGTCAATAGCAATCCATGCTTTACCTATGTGTATGTTGACATCACTTTTAGCTGATGAGATATTACTGCCAAGGTATATGAACTGGTCTACTAAATTCAGAGGCTGGGCATTTGATGAGACAATGGCAATATTTTAATTAAAACACATAACTATTTTATCTTAGTCCATATAGAGACCAATGCCTCTTGCTAGCAGCTCCAGCCTATGCAGCTGATATTTGGATTTTTAAGAAGATCTAGATCATCTTGATAGTCGGTATCAGTAATAGTTTCCATGGAAAATCGTTTACTTCTTATCTTTTGCAGTGTGAAACCATACAGACATGTTAACAAACATTTTTTAAATTCAGTAGCTCCAGATTGATGATTCTTTTTTCTAATACAAAAATGAAAAATCAATAAATTGTAGGTTATTTAAGACATTATATTTATGCACTTTCCAAGCACTGAATACAACTGTTGCTCTTACAACTTTATTTATGGAGGATTAATTGTGCTGGAACTTGCAAGATATAAATAGAAAGTGAATTTGACTTTTGAAAAGAATTTCATTATTCTCCTGATGATCAACAATATTTTATGAAACTGAGAGTAAAACAAAGAAAGTGTTCATGTATGAAATCCCCTTTTAATTCATTCTTAATGAATGATTTTAATTTTGGATTCTACAGTTTTAACATCTATAGATATTTTGATATTCAGCCCTATATCAAGAAAAGTAACAAGTGATTTGTTTTTGAATTCATATATACATATGAATTGAAAAAAAGATGTATATATATATATATATGTGTGTGTGTGTGTGTGTGTGTGTGTGTGTGCATGTATATATATATATATATATATTCATTTACAGTCACAATAATTGGCACATTTAGAGTTTTTGTTTAGCTTGTACAAAATCTTTAAAAATAAATGGGATTGTATAGAATTTGTTGCATCACCATTCAATAAGATGTCCAAATTAATTTAACAAAAATGTATTATTTTCCATCTTATAAGCAGTAATTTTAAAGAAAAAATTGAAATAGAAAATATATCACTAGTTCAGAAACAAATTTGTTTTTCCTTCGCTGCACACACTTTGATAAATATTTTTGTAGATTTATTCATCTTTATTCTATTTGTCAACAGGTAGTTTCTTTTCTTCTTTTGCAATTTGTTTTGCAAGATTTTGAATATTTTCTGGATTTCTTACACAATTGTCATTTTTTAACACTCTCCAAAGATTTTCAGTTGAAAAAACATCAGTATTAATTCCTGATCAATTTTAAACAGTCCCTTTTTTGCCTTATGAGCCATTTTTGAGAGTTTTTGGATGTATGTTTTGTATCTTTTTCATGCTGAAGAACCCATGGTATTTGAACAAAAAACCAATATCCTTACACTGTGTTGTACATTTTCTCTAATCAGTTGTCATCTGATTTCTTCATTTCTTTAACACAGACACAACCTCCAGTATATGAACAACAAAGATGTCTCACAACATTATTAATCCCTCACCATACATTTGGTATTTTGTTTCTTATAAGCTTCAATGAAACAGTAATTCTCACATCACAAATTGTCACATTCTTTACCAAGAACCAAAGATCCCCATAGCTGAAAAAGGCAAAAAAAGATAATCATAATCTTTTGGAATTAATATTGACAGATAAAATCAATAATTGTGACAACAAGAGAACCTGAAATTTTAAAACTTTGTTTGTCTTTCTCTTGAAGAGCTTCAAAAATGCAACACTGATACTTGAACCTTTCAACAAATTTTATGAATATGAAAGGGAGTTGTAGTAATACATTTCATAAAAAATAAATCTCAAAAAGATTCTACTTTCATTTGAATCAAGTAATGTTTTTTCAAAAAGTTGAGAATCATAACAAATATTCTATTTAGCTATAACAAAATTGTTTGATTGTTTAGGAACCAGACATTTTGATATGACATTTTTGGAATAGGAAAGTTTTCACTTGAAATCAGATAGAATTCATTAATATTCAGGTCTGGATTTGAGGAAGATCAAATATGTTTGTCCTTGATTGATTGAAGAGAGAAAAATTACTTCCCGTTAATTTTTCATTGTCTACTTATTATTTAAGATCTACCACCAATAAAATACCTTCCACAAATATGAACAAGCTCATATAGTTCTCATTATAAAAGAAGGTTGTATTTATATATGTACCAGCACTTCTACTTATCAATGGAGTTTGAGGGAAATTTTTGTAATGGGAAAGTTTTTGTAAGAAATCAAATAGAATTCATCTGTTAGGTTGGTGACCTGAGAACACAGGAGCATCAGTTGACTGAAATCCTTTCAAATTACTCATAAAAACAGGCGAAAGAAAAAAGAAAGCATCAGAAAAAAATTGTGAAGAGAGACTAAAAAAGAAAGAACACAAATTGAGAGAGAAAAGAAGAAAAAAATGAATGCATAATTGAGAAATAAAGAGATCAAATAGTGAAGTCAATCTAGTCATACACTCACATACACACACACACACACATACACACACACACATACACACACACACACACACTCTCTCTATCTATCTATCTATCTATCTATCTATCTATCTTTAATTTTGAGTGGTATCACGTAAAACCTTAATAATCCAATTTCTCATTACTCATCCCTTGGAACATTGTTGGCATATAAAGAGGAAACTTGCAACTACCTGTCTTTTGTCCAACTTTGACCTGCCCTACACCCAAAACCAAGTGCTGTTCTTGTGAGACTAATGATTGCTTCTAAACAGTGAATTTTTGGGGATTACCTCTCTTGTCTAACAAGAATGCTAATGACTGCTGGATGGCATAGTCAAAGCAGTATATAAGAGAAGTGTGCAAAAGCCCCTCTGTCTCTTATTCCCAGCATGCTTTGATACAAAACCGTATTCTTGTTTTTGACACAAGAACATTTTCATCCCATAAAATACCTCATGTCTCATTGAAAATGACACTATAAAATCAAATATTTCTTGATTACATAAGTCTTTCTCCAAATCTTCCATTTCACTTATATATATGTACCCGAAGGCCATTTCTTCATACACCTCATTATAAATTTGTTTTGCAGCTCATTTCATTTTCTATTCATTCTATTAAATTTGATCAGGCAATAAAATATGTTGTTGTTAATAGAACATGATTGTTCTTGTTTTTATTTCATGTGAGGAAACAATGTTAAACAAACTACAATTCCTTGATGACTTAACTTACTGCAACATTATTTATTCAAAATCTTCTAAGATTTCCAATGTCTTTCAAATACTTATTAATTTTTAAATATTGTAATTCCTTCAGCTAACTGATACAAAAAGACAAGCGGAGCAAAATCTATTCAATAAATTCATATTAATGTGCCTAAATGAATATATATGAAAACAAATCATTTTGCTGTAAATTAATTCAGAAATAAATTGTGTGGATATTTTAAACATAAAAGCATCATCTTGAAGCTAAAAATGAGTCGATTATGTTGGAATATAACCCCATTTCATTTTAGCTACAAAGAAGTGAATATACTTTGGACATCCTGTTAACATCATAATAATTAGCAGTAGATACAGTTAATAGGAGAAATAACAGAATATATATAATTTTCATACATACTAATTTGTGTATCAATTATTATAATGCTAATGAATATGGAAACATTTTGGAATGAATGGCAATTTCTTGATCCTAATCAATAACTTTCAATTATTAGGAGGAGTGAAGTTCATTGCCCTAATTCTTTAATTGATTAAACAACTCCTATCATCTTTTATTAAGAAGGATTTATTCTTGTTTATGCAATGAAAGAGAAAATGATTTGATAAAGGAAATGTATGCATTCTATGATTGTAGCAGACATTCCACTAGAATCAGTGAATAGCAAAAAGAAAATCTGTTGGCTTAGTGTAAAATTATAATTTTATTTCTCTTCCATTCTTGAAAACTTTCCCATTTTATTTCTAATCAGTTTTCATTCAAAATACCCTAAAATGAGACAACATTAGGGTTCAGTGTTCAAGTTGTGATAAAAAGCCAGGAATGCAGATTCTCAAAGTAGGCAGGTTCTCTTCACTTGGGACATCAATACATGACTTATATATCCCTCCTTTGTTATGAAGATAAGCTTGATTAGTATCCATTAAACCACAGGATATATATATATATATATATATATATATATATATGTAAATTAATTCGCAAGTTGGGACTATCCTACTACAGTTTTGCCTAAAACTGCTCCTCAGGGTATCTAATACCTAAGAGTCGGTATTAGGTACCCTAAGGAGCCGTTTTAGGTAAAACTGTAAAAGGATAGTCCCGACTCATGAATTAATTTTTGTAATTTACTCTACCTAGTATTGAGCACACTTTGTAATTGTAGCATTGCAGCATTTTGTGGTGGGTTTTTGTTCTTTTGACCAACTGATTGCGTATCTCTTGATTTTTTTCAATTGGTGTGACAAGGTTGGCCTTTTCTTTTTTTTCTCTCGATAACCTTCTTTTTCCCCCGGGCAGTGATTTGAGATATATTGTTATCTCTAAATTCTAGCGTTTTTTCTTTTTCTTTGTCACCATAAATGCTGGTAGGTAGTAATTTAGTAAATATATATATATATATATATACAGAAAGAGAGAGAGAGAGAGAGAGAGATCAATTATGAGTTCTGGATGTCAGATTCTCCTCTATGTTACATTTTAAAGCATCAAAAATGACAACTTATTGTGATCGACTCCGAGATCTTTCTTCAAAGGAATGAGCCACCAATACATTTTGGTAGAACTGTCAGATATTGTTTCATTTCCTTATAATTTGGCGACTTTGAAACCCACTAAAAAATAATTCTTTGAAATTAACAGTCTTTATTTTTTTAATCATCATCATCATCAGGTCATGCTGACAGCATAGATTTCCTTAACACTCTCTCTCTCTCTCTGTCTCACCATCAGTCCCTTATAATCCATCACTCTCAGCAGGTCCCCTACATTCAGTAAGCACAGAGCTGATGTAAGTCCTTGCCGGTCAGCCAACACTAGCGCATCACTATGTGAGAGTTCATAGAAGAACATTGCTTATAAGTTTGTCCTTGATTCTCAAGCAGAGCTCCACATGTCTTGTTCGTCTTACTGGTTTTTGAGACAGGAGTTAAGTGGCAATATAGCTGCAATTTTATGTGGTGTTGCTTCTAGGATTTGTTCAAAACAACATTCTTGTGAAGTTACCCCCTAGCTTTCTCTCAATGCATTTTATTTGCATCCATGTGGTCCATCTATATCGTAGTACTGATACAACAACTGCTTAGAAATCCTATTTTATTTCATTGGAGAGATCAGATTCCTCTATAATCAATAACTTATCAATAGCAGTCCATTATAGTATGTATTTTTCATGGTTATTGGTCATTCTTTTCTTTTTCAAGTTGAGATCTATGTTAGGGATACAGAAAATATTTATATTAATTGAGAATTTTATACAATCTTTATTTTAACTCAAAAAATCTATTTGTTATAAGAAAATACTCTTATTCTCTATTAAGGACAAATCAAAAGAGAAATATGATCATCAAATCATTAAACACCTATAATATTCTTTCTTTGAAGTTGACCTAAAACATAGATATTCACATTCATAATTAATTATCTTCATAGGAGTCTGATAGTATTTTAACCAACTCCTTTACTTTAGTATCATCAAAATTCAATGTTACTGAAATGAAAATTTATGCATCTTTTGAATTATCTTAATGAAAATCATTTTTGAGAATACAACATTTATACATTTACTTCTTTTTTGGATTGAACATTACAAACTCAGGTTTTTAATCATTTGTTGTGTACTTTAATGTAATATTGACAAAAAATTCCAAGTAATACTAAATGAAAACTTTATGTTTTTATAACTAAATTGAAATATTAACCAGTTTTTAGTTATCTATATAACAAAATACACTTAATAAATTGAACATATGAACTAAACTACCAAAAAGAATTTTTGCATGTTCAAAACTTGAGAATAAACAATATTTGGGGGGCAAAAGTAAGTAATCGGACATTGGCATAATGGTTAGAGTGTTCGCCAATAGCCCTGGAGACCTGGATTCAGTCCCAGGTCAAGTCATACCAAAGACTCAGAAAATGGTACTTGATGCTACCTTGCTTAACACAGTATTATAAGGTAAGGATCAAGGGTAAAGTGGAGCAATCCAGGGAAAGGAGTAGCGCCCTCCCCTACACCTTGGTGTAGTAGCTATCGAAAAGGGAGCCTTCAGGTCACCCTTGACTACAGTCGCCAACTTTACTTTTACTTAGGGGCAAGAAATTCTATTTTTTGTGACTTCATCAATGTTGCATTTTATAACTCTTGCATTAATGATGAATGAAGAATAATTTTTGCTATTTAAAGAATAGATAAACTTGAATATTTGTTAATAAGCATTGATATTTATAAGCCATCGCTGCATTTGTCGATTTTCAATTACATCAGTATTAAAACCTGGTTAAGGAAATTCGAGGAACATATTTACCCAACCCCTCCACCACAAGCAGGATGCACCTCAAAGTCAATGTTTTTTAAGCCGAGTACAACTAGTCAGAATTCAGAGTTTTCTTTCTTCTTTACCAGTTTCCATACAAAGATAAGAGAGCCTAGTCTGCCCTTCTAGTTACCCATAGCAGATGAAAGAATAGTTGGATTCATATCTTTCCCATGAGTATTAGCACTATGTAAAATAACTTCATTCAGAATTTGAATTCAGGTCATATTATGCCAAAGGTGATTGCATGGAAATTTGATTTATATATTTACCCAACACCTCCACATGAGCAGGATGTGACATAAAGTCACTTTTTAATGAAGTTTAACAGGTTTGAATACAGAGATTTTATTTTCTTAGATGAGCCATCATATCAAAGTTAAAGCACCCAGACGGCCCTACTATTTACTCATAGCTGGAGGAAGAAAAGTTGAATGTATACCTTTCCCAATAATATAAGTGCCATGTGAAAGGCAAACAGCTTTGTCCAGGAATTGAACTAGGGACATCATGTCCATTTCTGATGACATTAAACATTACAACCACCTTCTGAAAAGCTGGTGCATGCATGATTGCTTTTTATGTATTGTTAAAGTTTATGAAACAAAAAAGAAATTAAAGTTATAGATACTTACAATTACCATAAAGTTGTTGTATTTTAATGAAAATGGTTCAGCATAATGATGAGAAGTTGACTGGGACAAGTGTCATGGCAAAGTTACCATTAAGAGAACAGGTATTTAAAGAATTAATTTCATCACCCTGTTCCCCTACTGATCAGTATACTAAAAGTATATGTGTATGATTATGAGCAGAATGTTTCACTTAGCTTAGTCCATATGCCGCTTAACCTTTTAGTATGATGTATACCAAATCCTAAATATCCATATAAGTAAGTAAAGTTGACAACCATAGTTGAGGGTGACCAGAAGGCTCTCTTTTCAATAGCTACTACACTGAGGTGTAGAGGAGGGCGCTACTCCTTTCCCTGGATTGCTCCACTTTACCCTTGATATGTACCTTATATTGCTGAGTGTTAAGCAAGGAGGCATTAAGTACCATTTTTAAAGTCCTTGGTATGACACAATCTGGGATTGAACCCAGGTCTCCCTGACCATTGGCAAACACTCTACCCACTAGACTAATGAGCTGAATGTTGATTCAGTTACATGAATTTTTTATTAATTGATATAGTTAATGAATTAAAAGCTGAACAGAGAACAAAATATGTTGAAAAAACAAATCACTGAAGATCCTAATAATTAAATGAAGGAGAAACAAGTCATTAAAAGGTAAAATAAAACAACAGTAATGAAGAAAATCGAAGTATTTACCCAACCCCTCTGTAATAAGCAATGTGGAGTTCAACTGGTTTGAATTCAAAGTTTTCCTTCTTTTAGACTGGTTGCTTTACCAAGGTAAAAAGATTACAGTCTGTCCAACTATTTATACCTCTCCCAAGAATATTTAGTGCTATATGAAATACAAACAAACTTGTACTGGATTTGAACTCTGGTCTCTGGGTCCATTTCCTAGAATGATAACCATTATGCCATGAGTATCTCTAAGAAAATTGTGGAAGTATATTGAAAATTTGAGTCCTAAAAATTATGAAAAATTAGACCAGACTTGCACTGACACAACACTTGATCTTATTTCTGAGATGATAAATTTATCATGCATTTTTTTCTGTAGTTTTTATTATCAGTGTAAACAAAGGTTGTGTGCACATCTGTCTCAAAGTTTGGCTGTCAACTTGGTAAAAAGAGGGAAATAAATTTATTTTTTAACCTAGGATTTTGTTTTGTTAATGACAATCAGACAAAAGATTTCCTGAATCCTCAGAAAGGGTAACAATACAAAGGTAACACAGCAGTGATCAGTGTAGCAAAAAAATAGAAATAGTAAAAGCATACAAAAAAATTTGTCTAACTCTACTTTTTACTTTTTGAACATTTGTCTTGCTTTGAAGGTAACAAATTTAAAATCCCTGGCAAAATGCCTGTTTAATCAATTATGAACCCAAAATAATAGGTTAAGAGAAGGAAAAGAGCTACAGCTCCCAAGGAAAATAGAATCTATCTTGTTGATTCAGTGTTTTCTTATCAATTTAGATGCAAGTAACATATAACCGAGAAAATATATCTAAGATTTTTAAAATGTTTACATGCTTATACAAATTTCACAATGTATTTGTCATAAAAAAGTTATTTTGAAAATAAGAATATCCTGAACTTGGTTTTGGCAAGATGAAATGTCAAACACTTAATCACATTTACTCATAAATTTCCAAACATTAATTACATCGCATAAATTTGAAACTGAATACCACCAACAGATATAGAATGTTTAAAACTTTCTCATCATTTTGTTTCATTTAAAAATTAATAATGATGAAGGTTTAAAACTGAAATATTTAACATTGGCAAATAATTCAAACTATAAATAAAATCATTTTCTGAAGACCGTGTCTCTTTTCATATTTGCTCATTTTCATACTGTCTGATATATTCCATGTTTTTCCATATATATATATATATATATAAGTATACATATTCATTGAAATACTACAGCAGTATAGGAATTGTAATTAAAAATTGCTTTTTCTTAAGTTTATTTCTTAAATACCATGAGCACTTTAACGGTTGTCACTTGTATAATACAAAGCTCTTCTAATAAATTGAGCACTCTGGTATCTGATAGCACGAAATGTAAACAATCAAAAGTTAATTCATATGCATTAATTCTAAAGCTGACATTGAGTCGCAGGCTTGGCTTAGGGGTATGTCATCAACCTAACATAAAGTTAGGCAGGTTTTGATCCCAACTTGGAGTGTCTTGCATATCTAACCACACAGAAAACTTATAATACAACAAAACAGTCTGTCTGTGGATGACAATATATATATATATATATATGTAGGGTTGACAATACATATATATATATATATATATATATATATATATAGGGTTGAGTTCTCTAGCGAATGAAGTAATCGCGTTGCCATTAGCGTTTATAGCAAGGCTCTTCGTATATGAATTGAGCTCTCAGTAGCCGTTAAGCGGATGAATGTAAACAATAGTAATTGTGATTCATAACCGTTTAAAATTTACTTTGCTACTGCTGGTTCCTCCTGACTGAGGGGTAGAGTCTTGGATTTGCGTTTGAGTCAACTGGGTTTCAATCCCAGCTACGGGAAGCTAGTATGTCTAACCACACTAGCAATGAAACAGATCTGTCTGTAGATGACTATATATATATATAAGATGAACATTTGATGGAGTATTTATTTATCTATTTATCAGAGCATTTTACCTGTTATAAGACAAATCAGATAACAATTTGGAAAGTTCTTAAATTATAGGAAAAGAATACTGCTTGAAAGCTAAATTGTCAACATGGTTGTATTTCCATTAGGAATGGCAATCATAATAAATCTTAAAAAGGTTTGAACCAAAATATATCAAAACTTATAAACAATTTTACATTTTCAAAATATTCTTTAGTGTTCTCTCTTAAAATCAAAATTTTTCCCCAATTTGTTATCTAGTGAAGCCTACAGAGGGGCAATATTATAAAAATTGAATAAATATTTAACTAAATTTTGGTTTTCACATCATATTTTTCTTCCATTTTCTGCCAGACATTTTATCTATTTAACTACACAAACACACTTATTTAGGAAACAAGAAAGTGATTATAGAATTTTTGGCAATTTTTAATAGTGTTTCACCAAAAATCCTTTTTTCAAAAACTATCAAGACTGGCTTCATATTTGTTTATAAATGTCTCAACATCATTATTTTATCATATAAGTTGCTCACCTTAGCACATCTTTGTTAAACTTAGAATTTTAAATTTTTTGGTGCAAAGCTTTAAGCTTGATAGACATTTTGTATAGAGAGAGAGAGAGAGAAGATAAATTGGGAATGATTCAAATTAAGAATATATGTAAGGATTCTTATAAATCTCCAGAAGTGCTCAATATATGATTATTAATATATAAATTTATAAATATCATACAGAGAAAATTTATATAATTGGAAAAAAACTCAATAGACCATCATTTGACAATTATGAATTTATTTCTGCTAGCCACTCATAGGAGCAACTAACCTCTTTAGATAACCATCACATTTATAATAACCAAATGATGGTCTATTGAGTTTTTCTTCCAATTATATATATATATATATATATATATATATATATTAGGACCTTGAATAAGTTCTCACTGATTTTTCATGAAAATCAATGTTTTATTTTCAAAAATTAATAAGAAACATGTCACTGAGAGTATTGTCCATTGCTATCCACTTGTTATGACATGATCTTCTATGCATAGGGTTATTATAGTGTATCCACTTTTCATTTCCGGTCATGATACAATGCAAAATATTTCTTTTTTTGCCACTGAAGCAGCTGTTCACACATGACATGATACTGTTCAATATCTCTCAGCTTCAACTTGTACAGCACCCAATGTCCTTGCTTTTCAATCATTCATAATGCTTTCAAATGTTTTCAAACTGTTGTGTGATCAACTCCTGATGATTCTGCAAGTTCAGCTTGGGCCTAACATGAAACTTCATGAAATAATACCTCCAATTCTTTATCTTTAAACTTTTTAGTGCTCCAGAACATTCTTTATCTTCAACATCAAAATCATAATTTTTTAAGTGTCTAAACCAATCCCTGCGTGTTGTTTCCAACAGAGCATGGTGGCCATTAGTTTCAACAAGAATTCTATGTACTTCAGCTGAAGATTTCTTTCGAATAAATTCATCATCATCATCATGTCGCGCCATCAGCACGGATATCCCTGACCCTCTCTCACCACTTCTCCCTATCATTCATCGCCTCCGGCAGGTCTTCAGGATTACATCCTGTGTCCTCACATTGTTGCTGTATGTAGGTTCGTGCTGGTCATCCTGCTTTTACACATCCATATGTGGGGGTCCACCGGAGTACATCGCTTATGAGCTTGTCCTTGCTTCTCCAGCAGTGTCCCGCGTGTCTGGTTTGTCTAACTTGTATAGTTTTCGTGATGGGAGGCAAGTGTCCGTATAGTTGGTGTCTCGTGGGGTGTTGTCGCCAGGACTTGTTCAATACTGCTCTCAACATTCTTGTGTAATTTCCATCTAGTTTCCTCTCCAGCCACTTAGTTAGCGTCCATGTGGTGCATCCATATAGCAGTATCGACACAACCGCTGCCTGGAAGAAACTGCGTTTCATTTTATCAGTTAGGTCCGACTTCCATATGATCGGGAGCCTATCGATAGCTGTCCATGCCTTCGTCAGTCGTGTGTCGATGTCTTTTTCGGTTAATGAGACGCTACTACCTAGGTAGGGGAATTTGTCTACTAGTTTCAGAGAGGCTCCATCTAGTGTGGCAATGTTGCCCGTTTGGTTGTAACACATGTATTCAGTTTTGTGTGCATTGACATGGAGGCCAATACCATCTGCGGCTCGTTCCAGACTATGCAGTAGTGTCTCTGCTTGATTAGGCATATTCGCCAGTAACGCCAAGTCATCTGCGTAGTCGGCATCCATGATTGTTTTTGCAGGGTACATTTTGCTTCTTCTCTTAGTCAGCTTGAAGCCATTTTCTCTGATTTTGTCGATCGAAGTCCTAAGCACATAGTCTAGACAGATGATAAAGAGGTACGGGGCTAGTGTGTCTCCTTAAATTAGTGCAGTAAAATTCCTTGCAAATACACTTTCTTTGGCACAAAATCCGACATATTCAACACTATGAAAAACAAAGTTGTTTATACTTCAGCAAAATGACATTCCCTGAATTTCAGGCTTACTTATAGTACTTCCTTATAGATACATTATCATCTGAAACTACATGCACACAGTTCTGGAAAACCATCTGTTGGAAAACAGCAAGAACTTATTCAAGATCCTCATATATATATATATATATATATATATATATATATATATATTCCATATAAAAGAAAAACCTTTAAAATTTACTCATATTTTTTAGTAATAATATTTATTTCAGCAGACTCTGAAAATGCAAATCTAAAATTTAAAAAAATATAGGGTCTGCTGAAATAAATATTTTCTTTTATATGGAATTATTTACTCAGTACTTTAATTGATAATTATTTTACATTGAGCTCTCTTTTGGATTTTGAATTTTATGAATATAGTATAAAGAAAATAGAATTGTTCCCACCATCAGCTGACTTGGTGTTGGATAATATAAGATTATATATATATATATATATATATATAGGTACATTAATGATTACATAAACTAATGATAGAATAATCCCTTATTCTTCATGGCAAATATGTTACTTTTGTCAATAAATTATTAGCAATCAAAATTTTTATAAGTTGACTAGTATTATTTTTCATCTAAAATCTAGCTGTTATTACATTTCACTCAGGTTATCATGTCTACAACATTGAAGAGCAGCACCAATTGGAAGTAAGAATAAAGAATAAACAAGAACAAACAATGAGATTAAATCATATGACTTCTAACATAGAAAAGCCTGGTTCTATGTATAAGCTGTCTTACAATCTAAGCCAGGGCTTCTCAAGCTTTTTATTTGATACATCCCTTGTATGCAAATTTGATTTCCATTCAACCCAAAATGAATTAATCGAACATTGTTCAAATTTTTTTCTTTGACTCACTGGATGTCATCATTAGAAAGGTTAATTTTTAAATGTTTTCATTTTTAAGATTAAAATTTTACAAAATGCAGAAAAGTTATTATCAATAGTGATACTTTGGTAACTGGACAAACAACGCCACAGTCCTGGATGCTTTTGCCAAGGTTGTAAAAGTGATGCCCAGCTTGTCTCATCCCCACTGAGTGCTACTCACCTGATTTAGTTCAATGGCTTGGAGCATGGTTTTCTACCTTCCTGATTTTGATTGATTGTTGAGATTCTTGCAACCCAAGTGAAATTTCTTGAACCATCTAGTTACTATACTGTAATCAATTGTGCCTTCTCTTTTCACATAAAAAATGTTTTGTCTGTATCCATGATGTTATCATCCAGTTTGGTAAAGCTTAAGTTCCTAAATTTGTCTATGTTGCACATTCATCTGAGCAGCTTTAAAATCCCACATGGATTAAAACAATGCACATGTCAGTGCACCAACTACCACAATACTACCAATCATGGCAGATACCTTCTATGGTTTGAACTGCTTTGATCATGTGATAGACACACAACAAACTAACACATACTAAAATATTGAAAAACTTTTGACTCACCCAAGTAGAATATTATGCCAATAATTCCAGAAGCTTTTTAATGATTGCTGCTTTCACTGGGTGTAATTGAGAGCAATACTTGTTTGAATTAATCTCTTGGTTCAGTAGATGGGGCTTATGGTAAAAGACAGTAATTTCTGTACACATCATGAAACAACTTTGGTATTGTTACCAGTGGTTCATTTTACTTACCTATGATCCCTTGCATTCTGTATTATAATCAAGTATCCCTTTTTTTATCATTTCATCTAATTTGTTTCATAGACAATGTCTGAGGCCTAAATACTAGAGTATTTAAAATGAAGGTGCAATAACTAAAAGAGCAATTCTCATGATCAGTGAGTCAATACAACATTTTTGTGTCAAGATAAAGGCATTATGAATGTCTGAGTGCATACAAAGGAATAAAAACATATGAAAAAGTCAGAATGAAAATGCAGTAAATCCAAGAGGAAATCAAGTAAATGCTATCAAACTTTCTTTTTTTTTTTTATAATAACAACAACTTCATCTAAATATTTATAACTTTAACTTTGCTTTAAACCTTCATTTTATTTTTTGGATTTTTTCATTTTTGTTTTGTTTTTTTCATCCAATCAGAAATATTTCTTTAGGCTCAGTGGAAGCAATGCTTATCTCTATTTGCTGTAAAATCCTTTGCTATGACTAAGAACATTTTTTAATGTAGTTGATAAGACCTGTCAGTCACTTTTATTTTGTTTTCTTTACTTGTCTGATTTTTTTTTTCTTTAAGAAAAAACTTGTTCTCAGCCACAAATAACCAATTAGCTACAGAGAAGCCTTGCAACCAATCGTTATTATAAGATATCGTACAAATGTGATAAATTGTACTTCACGGTTTAATCTAACCAAAATAGAAATATGGAAGAGTGAATAATAAGAATTACCCTATGTGGTTTCAATAAGCAAATCATATGTTGCAGAAGCTTGCAGCTTTTATTGTAACAATAATAAATATTGTTGATGACTGAACTGTGGAATGGGAAAATGAAAAGATATGCCAAGCATTTGTTCTGCATGGCTTGAGCTGGGAATGTTACAGTTATTTTATAAACTTCTAAGGAAAACAATTCACAGTAGAAACATTGGCTGAAAAAAATTAATGTTCAATAATCTTCTTTTTTTTTATTACTTTTCTTGGTTTGTATCCTGCTGGATCTTTCAACTGTATAACAGAAATGATTGATTAGGTTTCACGAGTGAGAATAATTCTAACACATCTTGTGGTCATTTATCAAAGTTAGCTTAGTTAGCATAAGGCCAGATGTATGAAACACTAATTTTGTTAGCTTTGCTTGATAATCAGTGGATGTGCCTTGAAAACAAAGAATAACTTTGATTTGGTACAAGCCAACAAATATGGATTAATTTGTGAGGATTAAACTCACAAAGTAAAAATTGGTTTGCTTATCATTATACCAGGACAAAGTTCAGAAAGGTCTAAGCCCAGTTGGATGGGGCTATAGGATATACCAACTGCATCTCTGCAGAAGAGTAAGACCTCCCACCACAATGAGTTTCCTAGATATGATACTAAACAATCTGATGGTGAGGCTCTACTGGAGCTTTGGGGAATGCAGGGTACCCCTTCACTGCTATCACTCCCAGGCCTACACTGACCCAGAGTGGTGGCACCTGATACGGTCTTATCTAGGGGTCAAATAGAACTGTTAGATATTTAAAATCCATGCCAACAAATGACTAATGCTTAATTGAATTGGTTGAAATAGAGCTATTTGATCATTTAACTGTATGTAAACAAATGACTGAAGTTTACATGAATTGTTAGTTATACATAAAAATACTTGAAACCATTTAACTGTGTGTAAAAGATTGATCTTAACCTCATTTAACAACATGATCAACAAAATGTGTCGATAAATCATATCTATTTAATATATATGTATAAAGATGATTTGACATTAAATAACCTAAAATAGTTGATAAGCCATAAAACCAAACGAAACCAAATCAGAAGAGTTCAGAGACATGATCTTAAAAAAGGACAGGAAAAACAGCTAAATTCACAAGATAACAATCATAACTTACCACTGAGACATTTGGCAGGATTCAACTCTACTCACTGACTTTTTCAAAATCCCCAAATCCTCCCCGCGCTTCCGGTACATGACTTCATTCGCACTTGCGATCCCCGTTTCCCATCTGGGCTATTGTGACATCTCTGAGTGACACGTCTGCTCTGCGTGCACATGCACGTGAACACCTGTGTTAATGTTGCACCTAAGTAATGCATGCCTAACTCAGCCTAATTAAACCCAAAGGCATAAAACGAAATCCCTCGGCCATTATATTACAAAAAGATTAAAGGTTAAATGCTGAGATTGACAGAATGAGCACATTAGACATATGATGATTTGACAACTAATCTTGGCATGTTTCATTTTTGAGAACCACTGTTTACAGCAGTATGTAATGCTAAACATGCTCATTACTTGTTTGGCAAGGGGGATAAAGCTGAGTAATCATCCAAATGGAAGTATCCAAATGGCTGTATGGATAGGCCTCGAGGGCCTCACATAGCCCACAGTCTTCGTTAATTGTCATACGATCATCATAGCAGATTAATTAATCTATTTCAACAAGTTAATATTCAAAAAATTAAAAGACTTGAATTTGAATCATTGTTAATATTAGGAAACTAGCCAAACAAAATTTAAAAAGTATGGTTTTTATTTTGATAATGGTTCAGGATAAACAATATTAAATGTCTTTATTTTGGGGCAAAAATAAAGAGTTCTTCTGGAGATCAAACTTTGGAATCACCCACTCAAAAGTAAACTCATCATATTTTTTTCATTTGTCTAGAAACAGGAGTTTTCACCCAAATTGAATTGTGGTAACCTCTAATGACCTTAGAGATCAACACTACTTATTCCATATTTATTCTCAAGTTCGTATTTACCCAACCCCTCTGCCACTGTTAGTATGTGAAACAAGCAGAGTAAAATTGGTTTAAATGCAGTTTTCCTTCTCCTAGATAAAGCTAAAAAACATAGTCTGACTTACTACTTACCAATTGCTGAGGGAGAAGAGATGTATTCATGTCTTTCCCAAGGGTTACTGTTTATATTTCCCTTCACTCTAATGTGAAGGGAAATATAAACAGTAACTCTTATAGATAGATTTTCAGCCAAGAAGTTATAAACATTTGGCTGTCCATAAGATGCATATATCTAAGTTTATTGTGATGCAATAGTTATTGTCTTAGGAAATGAACCCAGTGTCTTGATTTCAAATCCTGGTCAAAGTTGTATGCATTGCACCTAGCACTAGTACCCTAAGGAATTGTATGAATCCATCAATATTCCATTCAGCTATGGGTAGATATTACAGCAGACAGGGCTCCTTAGCCTTGGTATGCTAACCAGTCTAGGAGAAGGAAAATTCAAACCTGTTAAACTCTATTTAAAAGTTGACTTTGTGTCTCATCCTGCTCATGGCAGAGGGTTGTGTAAATACATACATCTAAGCAAATCACCACATTTATTTGTATAGATAAACATGAAATAATATATGCACCATTATGTTAAATAACATCAGAAAATACTGCAAGAATTTTAGATAAAAATAGCCACTTAACATATTGTAATGCTGGACAACACATGCTACTTCTTCTGCTCTCATAACATCAGAGATGGTCAAGTAACTATGTCAGCATACCAGAATATTGAGAACTGTAGCAAGTTGGCTAATTTTCATGTTTGAGTAAAATGACAAAGATAAATAAAAGATTTTTTTTATAAGCACAAAAATAGGTAAAACAAAACATAAATTTGGAAGACAAGAATAAGAAGAGTTTTTAATGAAGAAGACACTGGGATGCTCTCCTTTATTATTGAGTTAAGACAAAAAAAAAAAAAAAACAGCAACAAGAGAGTGAGTTATGAACCCACAAAAGAAACAATTCATAATCATGAAAAACAGTTCTGTCCTTTTATTGTGCTTACAGCTTGAAATAAGCAACCAGTAAGGTGAGATAAAAAGGGAGAAAAATTACAAATAAAGGCTGGCTCATTCATCTCTGTATAAGTTCTTTCTGGTATAAATCCTTATTATCTTAACAGTCTGCAAGCAAACCCTTTATCTAAAGCAAATATTCCTTGGCCAAACTATTTGTTGACATTTATTTCAAACTACGTCTCAAAATGCAGCTATGACAGTTGGCTGGGGCAGTAGCATATGCTGACTGCTTCTCTGCAGGGGTAGGACCCCCCATCCAACGAATGTCTTGGATATGACACTCAACAATCTGATGGTGGGTTTCCAGGAATGCTGGAGCTTTGGGGAATGCAGAGCACCCCTTCATTGCCATTGCTCCACAGTCCACTCTGGCCTGGAATGGTAGCACCTGATAGGGCCCTATCTATGGTTTAAATAGAACTAACTGTATACTTATACTAAACTGAATTGTTTGAAATTGAACTGTTTTTGACATTGAAACTGTACTTACACTAAACTGATTTGTTTAATATAGAACTGTTTTGACATTTAACTGTGTGTAAACAAAACTTCTACTCATACTTAGCTGGATTAGCTGAATTAGAACTGGTTGAATAAAATAAATAGCTTGAAATAGAAAATCTTTTGACAATTAAACTGTGTACTCATGCTAAACTGAATTGTTTGAAATAGAACTGACTATTTGCATAAAAATGGATTTGGCGTTAAATAATTTACAAAGGTTGATATGCCATAAAACCCAAACAACCAAACCAATATGACTGTGCATATTCCTAAAATGACTGGATTATTTATGTATGGATCTATGATCAGTACTTCTGTCTAAGATCAATATGCTATCTGTGCATGAGCCTTGGATCAAACTTATCTTGCTCTGGTATTTTTACCTAATTTCATATTGTAGTATCTATACCTACGTAAATCCTGTGCTTATTTTGACAACTACTAGACATTATTCCAAAGACTATAGAATATTCTTTGAAAATAAATACAAAATAAGAACACCCTCCCCAACAAAAAATACAATCTAAGAAAATAATTGTTCAAATGCTCAACAGTTTTTTTTTTTACCTATCTTGCTCATAGAACCCTCTGTCAACATGGAACCTTCTTTTTTCTCTCAAATTCCCGGGCACCCATTGAGGCTTCTGGATCACATGTCACTTTGGCATTTCTCTCCCCTCTCAGCTACTCAGGGTTATTTTCTTCAGACACTACATGTGAAATATTGATTGTGGCTAACAGACAGAGATTGTGCCTGAAGGGTTTGGTCATGAAAAAAAATATGTTCAAAAGTTGACATTTCACTAAAAAATGTGTGTGTGTGTGTGTGTGTGTGTGTGTGTGTGTGTGTGTGTGTGTGTGTGTGTGTATTTGTATATGCATGCATATTTGTGTGTGTGCGTGTGTGTGTGCGTGTGTGTGTGTGTGTGTGACCAACCATGACAAGTTTTTAATTAGTTTTAAATATAAATAAGAAATTCCTTCTTTGAAAACTGAGATGAATCATTGTAACATCAATGAGGTGAAATATTTGTCTAGTTTGGGTAAGACATGCTTAGAGTAACATTAGAAAAGAAATTAGCAATCTGCGTTCAGATCCTCAACAAGACTGTTTGCATTTCATTTTGCACTAATGTCCTTGGGCAAAGTATGAATCTCACTTTTCCCCCTTCAGCTAGAGAAAAACTGTAGAGCAAACTGGGTTCTTTTGACTTGATTACTCAACCAATCTAGGAGAAAGAAAAGTATGAATTCAAACCAGCTGTATTCTGCTCAAATGGCAAAGGGGTTTGGTATGATACCACCAACAGAGAGCATACTGATACTAGATCAAGATTTTTTCTTGTCATCTCTTTGTTCCATGTTTGCTTCCACCTTCTTTCTGGCAATTCTAACATTTCTGCTGTGATTAATAACCATGAAAATGTTTTTTTGGTGTCCACACTTTTTTCATTTCTTTTGATTTCTTCTTTATGAATAGTTGTAATTTTTATAGTCAATTAAGATTTCATTCTAAATGTTAAATAATCTTTTATTTGGCACAAAATGTAGTTTATTCAAAGAGTGAGTTTAACCATTGAACTAAGAGCAGGATTGCTGTAGCTAGCTGAGGTCAGCTCAGTATGATTGACAAGTTAGAACTCCTCCCAAGGTCAGTTGAGAGTTAGGACCTTTTTGGAAGATTTAAACTTTGAATTAGTTAACCCAGAAGAGCCAAAAGCACCAGATCACCAAAACTTGAGCTACCAAAATTTTCATCAATGTTTCATTAGGCTGGCTTCTAGTTTTGTGCAAGTAGTAATAAAGAAGACATCAAAAGAAATTTAAAAAAGTGTGCACACTAAAAAAAGTCTTCATGGTTATTAATCACTGCAAAAATATTAAAACAGCCAGGAAGAAGATAGAAGCCAACATGGAGCAAAGAGGGTGGCAAGAAAACTATATTACGTAAGCACTTATAAGTATTAATTAATTGTGCTTATAAGAAAGGAATCTGTACAACAGAAAAGGGTTAAATAATTACATTTTTTATATGATCTTATAAAGTTAACATTGTTTTGTAAACAAATTTCACCAATTTTTGTTGAAAAGTGTATTATAATTCAAGCCAGAAATGCATAAGACATTTACCTTGTTTTTATCATTCAGGGTTTTCAGACTATCGTCTTCATTGTTATATTCACAACACTTCAGTTGATGTGTCCTCCAGCCTTCTTCAAATTTCGTCAAACTCAGGAGCCTGCACTGAACTTAAATCCTCGTCCTTTATTTAATCAACTAAGGTCACTAAGGTTCTAATTCCATTAACCATAGCATGGTACAAGTGTTAAGTATTCCTGCAATGTTACATACCTGCCATCAGGATTGAACCTGCAACCTCCAGACGATTGTCACTTAGAAACTTAGGGAACCAATGACTATAATAGTTTCATCTGCTATAACCCCCCAAACATGCTAGACAGTTCAAAGTGAATTTTGGGGATTTATAAACTTAATGTTCTTACATCACGATCAATTACTACTATTATGTATGATTTTTGCCTGAGCTCATATTACAATTTTTTTAAATCTAACCTTTTTGATTATTGGTTCCCATATTGTATTCCTCTCTATTCTTGATCAACTCATGATGATAAAAATCACCAAGCTTTATCTCAGAAATTCAAACAACTTAAAAATCTTTGTCCAAAGTGTCAGTCCTAAGAAAGTAACAAACACTATATAAATATTTTACAACTCCAGCTTAAAAAATTACTTATAAATTTGATTATTTATGTCAAATTAAATGTGAATCATTATTTTAGTCAAACAAATAATATATCCATTTTTTTCTTTAGAAGTCTAGAGGTGGGGGTCTTTGTGGCATAAAGGTTAATATATTAGATTGTGACAGTAAAATAAACAAGTTCAAATTCTAGTCACACTATTACATTCACTTTTAAATAAATCCCTTAGGGAAAGTTATGGACACTTTATCTCCTCAGCTATAGGTCACTTAGGACTACTAATGTCCTTCTAAAAGGATTGCTTTAGAATCAGATAACCAAGGAAGATTGATATGCCATTAAAAACAAAGAAACCAAAGAAAAAACTGAAGTTTACTGACTTTTATATTGTATGGTTGCTTACATCTTGCTGCAATATGGCTTCTTGTTGATTGTTGTTCATTTTCAGAGACACCTTCAGGTTAAAAGTACTACTTTTGCCATGTGAATTATGTTTTTGAGGTTAAAATCTTCTCCTCAGTGTATATGTATACATATGAAATTTGTAGCCTTACAAAAAATTGTTTAGGCATCTGTAGAGAATAGATTAATGAAATTTTCCCTATCATCAATATAGATTTTAAAGATCTTTTCATAAACAATTTCTAGAAAGACATGCACCACCTTTGATTCAAAGTGATTTCTCAGTCACTTGATTCTTCTAAATAGTCTATGTGAATTTTGCTCTGTTCATTGAACTGTATAAATTAAATTTTTTTTCTGAGATTGAATTGAGTTGCAAAGAAAATCCTAATGTATTTTTGATGAGAAATATAATTGACTTATATCTAATGATCAATTTCAAATTCAATCAAATTAATTGTTTCCATTGAACAAGCAAGTTATTAATGCCTTGAGCATAAAATTCTTTGCATAAAACATATTTTTTTAACCTCTTCCATATTCAGAGCAAATATTCTTCCAATGTGCATAATTGTCAAGCAAGAATTGACACATCAGTGAAGCTTGCTTTGCAAATAAAGATTGGTTTAGGGCTTTGAAAATTTACTCTTTTATTACAATCAGGATCAGGTTTTGTTTGTAACTTGTTTCTTTCATATGATTGCATATGATTATAAAAGACCCACAATTCATTACTGGTAATGAATGTTTTGGAGAACTGGTTCATTAATAGATTATATCTTTAATTGTGACACTATTGAAGGCAGTATACAGATTTAGCTCTATAAGAATGGGGATGAGTGCTTGTATGTATGTATACATGAATATGTGTATAATTATGGGTTGACATTGGGTATGCATATGCATATGCTGCATATGCGTGTATCCATACAGAGGCCGAGACATATTTGTGTGGGAATCATTAATTCTTCCCTGCTAATATAAAATGAATAAAAGTGATTCAATGACATAAAAAAATTTATTATCACAACTTGAAGGGTCTCCTGAAGTCTTATTTTATGCAATTTTTTAATGTTCAGTCTGGATAGCTGAAAGTCCAGAAATAGGAACGTTCCTCTTCTCTGGATTTATAATAAGGAGAGTGAATCTGCCAGCAGAAGTGAATAAAAGACCAATGCAGGAGGACACAGATGCAGAGAGTCAGACAAAGGAGAGAGGATACAAAGATACAGAGAACTGAAGATCTGGCTCAAATCGTCAATTTGAGTCATACAAACTTCTAAACATTTATTCAACTTTTTGTTTTTGCCTTGCTCTCTCCTGGTTGGATTGTCCGAGACACAGGCATTTTGACTCAACTTGCTGAGGAAACCAACACATTCTGTGGAACGGCATGCCCCAGTCATATATTCTTACATAATGATAATTAGATATTGTTTCTATGAATTAGTTGTAAAGTGGTTAAATCATATGAAATCCATGGGCCAATTTTTGACATTTTACCTAGTTCATCAGTTCTATTGGCAGGGCTTAGAATACACTATGTATCTCCTCAAAGAGGTAATACCTCCCCCCAAAAAAGGGGTATTGTGGGTATGATGCTAAACTTCCTTTGATTGTTTGGTTCCAGTTCTAGAGATCTGAGGAATGTGGAATACCCTTTCATTGCCCTTACTCCCAATTTCACTCTGACCCGAAGTGGTAGTAACAGTTAGGGTCCCATCTATGGGTCAAATAGATCTGTTTGAATATTATTCACATTCAATTTTTGTGCAAGAAAACTTTTAAGAAACTACTAAACAAAATTGCAGATATGAATGTATAATGAATGTGATTCACTAAACTCTAAGCTTAAAATAACCCTACACGGATAGACATGATGTTAAAATCAATTAATTGATTACAAAATTCCTGGTGGTGGTTTATGATTACTGCTTGGGTTCTATTGAACTCGTCAGCCATTTTTATATTGCAAACTTTGAATTTTCGAAGATTATTGTTAAAGACACTTGATTTTCAACTGAAGTAGTTGGAGGAAACTCTTTGAGAGTAAAATCGAAAAATTATCTAATTCAAAATTAAATATTTCTGAAATCAAAGAGAAAATATCAAATTAACTATAACTTATATAATTAAAATGAAAACTTTAAATGTATCATAGTAAAATATGTAACAAGACTTTCTTTCCAATCTAATATAAAAATATAATCAATTGCAGGAAAAGTTTACCAAGTAGCAATATCCTCTTTATGCATCCTTTTACATTTTTCAAGAGACAATTCTGCAAAAGTTTGTTGGCTTAGAACTGTCCTTCCTATCCTTATTGATTTTGTCTATGGTAAGTAGTCAGTAATCCAGTATAATGGTTTCAGGTCTATCAAGAAATCAATCATTATTGGATTTAAGTAAGGATATCCACGTTCTTTTAAATATATTTCTTGAATAATTATTATGGGACAATTTCTACAGTATATTTAAAGGTCAAGCAAATGATTCAGTTTTGACAACTTGAAAGTCAATTATATTCATGACCCCTATGTAAATTATTTGGACATTGTTTCTCATATTTAAATTGTTCTTTTAATTTCTCATAATTCTTTTTGTTTGAGTTTGTGGCCAGTCTGATTTGCATTGCAGTCCAATTAATTTTTCTTGCTCAACATTAAGTATGCAAATTATTGAATTAAATGAATCTATTTTAGAATTTACAGAGCTTTGCTTTGTCTGGTACACATGCCTTATGTCCTTAACAGTATCTGCAGTATCTAACTTGTCACTCATTTAAATACAGCTTAACTTTGGTAATTTTGCAGGTACTTTATAGTCCCATTTTGTTAGTTGTTGATAAATTTACTTGAGATCACCATTAACCAAGTTCGATTTATTATTCTTATTTTCTCTTACTATGATAATGGAATGACTTGAATACCATAAAAACCAGTAATAAGATAAAGGAAAAACAAGTTAAAAATTAATATTAGATTGTCTGGAAAATAATGGCCAATTTTAAACAGTAATGAAATCAACCATTATATTCTAAACAGCCAAATAGTTTTCTTTGATTGTCAATGAGTATATCAGTTCTTTAAATAAGTTTGTAAATACAAATTAAAAGATTTCTAACAAGTTTTTCCTTTAATTTTATAACAAATCAGAACTTCTCAATATTTTCCTAGATGCAGTGAAAAACATACATAAACATATATTTTCATTTAAAAATCTAAATGTGTTTTATCTGCTTTTTTTTGTTGTTTTAATGTATCTGATTTTTTAAATTAAAATTCTTTAAAACAGCTGCTGTATGGCCACTTACCTCTAATCTCACAAATCATGCAAGTAAGATAAACAAGACATGTTGGGAACTGCTGGAGAAGTAAGGACAAACTCATAAGCAACATTCTCCTGTAGACTCCTTCACCTGACCAGCTTGGAAAAACTTAGATTCATCAGCTCTGTACAGACACTGGGTGCTATTTTGTAGACTTTTCACAAATGATGACCAATAGGGATGGATGGCAAGGGAGATTCAAGGGATTACATGCTGATGTCATACCTTGATGATGATGATGATCTTTTTTATTTCTACTTTTGTTATTACAATATTCAAATTGCTATATTTCTTTTTAGCAATCATCATGGAACAGATATTAGAATTCACATTCCTCAAAATCTCATTTGACATGGGTGAGGGGCACAATTTCAAACTTCTTTTGTTAAAGTCCATTCTGCTCGTCAAAAATGAAGAGTTTCTTTGATTGCTTGTCAGTTGTTAAAATATGTTTGTAGATTGATGTAAATTATCAAGACACAGGATCAATATTTTCTTGAAAGTACAAAATTCCGTTACCAAAAGTTTTATATGAAATAGTGAATATTAAAGTTAATGAAAATATTAGATATCTTTTATTTATTGAGATGATTATAAAATCATCAAAACAAGCTCCAGAATTTTAAAACAGGCTTGAAGTCATACTTGAAAATTAGGATGGAAAACTTTCTTTATTGGACCATACGGAAAGGAGAAAATAATTCTGAAAAATAAATACATCTCATTAGAAACTGATTAAAAAAGAAATTTTCATTGACTTAAATATTTAAACTCTGATTATATTATTAAAATGATTTTACTGACAACTATTCAAATATATAGTTGAGTATATTTGTGTGTGAACTCACTTAATTCCACAAGAGGGTATGCTTAGCAAAATAGTTATTGTTGAAAGAAATGAAAGCAGAAACTCAAGTTCAAATCCTGAATGAGGTTGTTTACATTTCACTTCATCCTTATACACTTGAGAAAGGCACAACTCCATCTGTTTTCTCTCCAGCTATAGTTAAATAGTAGGGCAGACTGGGTTATTTAATCTTGCTAAAGCAACCAGTTTCAGAGAAGGAAAAACTTTGAAATCAAAACAGTGGTACTCCACTTAACAAAATGACTGCACACATATAGATGAATACTCAGTCAAAGAAACTATCAATTACATATAATCTTTGGGAGATGTCCTCATGGTGTAATGATTATAGAGCTGGACTACAGAATAATAGCAAGCGAGTTTGAACTCCAGTTATGCTATTATGTTCACTTTCGGACAAATACCCATGGGAAAGGTATAAACCTCCTTATCCTCCCAGCTATGGATTAAATGGCATCACTGCTGTTCTTCAAGAAGGATGGATTTGGCATTAAACCCAAGAATGTTGATATACCATTAAACAAAGAAACCAAACCAATATAATATATATAATCTTCAATCCATTTTAAATGATGTAATAATGATTGACAGGAAAATCTTTTTATTATAGTTTATTTTCAAAGCTTTTTAAAATATACAAAAAAAGATTTAAGGATGAGAATAAAAGGAAAATAGGAAATGTTCTGTACTCTCAACTTGTTGGTTTCAATGGTGGAAATGAAGAGAATGTGCAGCTTCGATTGATATCAAGTTCTTAACACCCTGTCAACACGGCTTAGAATATACTGACTGTATCCTTAGCAGAGTGGTAAGACCCCATCCCACAACAAAGGGAATATCCCGCTTATGATACTAAACTGCATCTAATTGTGAAGTTCTAATTCTGGAGTTCCAGGGAGTGTGGAGTACCCCCTCATTGCCATTACTCCCAGGTCCACTCTAACCAAGAGTGGTAGTACCTGCTGGGTCCCATTTATTGGTCAAATATATCTATTTGAAAATTATTTGCATTTGAAAGGAATACTCAATGCTATATAACTATGTGTAAATTATTTAGTTGGTTGGCCGTTTGTTTTGTTTTATGGTGTATCAACCCTTTTCCAGCCATTCAATGCCAAATTAAGTCATTTTGATTAAAGTTTCAAACAATTCAGTTTAGTACAAGTATAGTTTTTTTGTTTACACATAGTTAAATGTTAAATAGTTCTATTTCATACAAGTCAGTTTATTACCAGTACAGTTTTTTGCTTACTTACGATTAAATGTCAAAACATTTCAATTTCAAACAATTCAGTTAAGCATAAGTATACAGTTTAAACACTCTGTACATGTAATGTAAAAACAGTTAATTTCAAATAATTCCGTTTAGTGTAATTACACAGTTTAGTTCTATTTGACCTATCGAGAGGACCCTAGCCGGTGCTACCACTCTGGGCCAGAGTGGACCAGGGAACAATGGCAATGAAAGCATACACACATTCCCTAAAACTCCTGCTTAACTAGATTGTTTTAGAGTCATTTTCAGGACATTTGTTGGAGGAGTCTTACCCTTGCAGAGATGCAGTCAATGTATTCTGCAGCCCTAGCTGATTGGGTCACAAACATTATTTGTATTAAGAATTATTACTTGAAGCGATAATTGTTTACTAAGTATTATTATTATGAATTACTCAAAATCATTTTACTTTTAGCATCCAAATCTTCAGAACTATCAATTATATATAATCTTCTATATATATATATAATTACTTTAAACTGAATCATTTTTTTGTATTAGGGATAAAATTTCTTAAGAAACAACTGCACAAAAAATTTTAATATGAATGTACAATGAACATGATTCTCTTACCTCGAAGCATAAAATAACCTTACACTGGTTGATATACTGGTAAAATCTATCAATCAATCAATAAAGTTTTTATAATCTTATATGTTCAGTGAAATTAGTATTCATTTGCCAAGTTACTATGAACAAAGATTTACTTGTTGATTAAATTATGTATGCATATGTTATCCAGTTCTCAAAATAAAATAATAGAGATTGATTTATAATATGTAATGCAGTCAGGTTATAGTAAAAAAAATCATCTCAGCTCAAGGGAGTCTATCCCCAGTCAATACCACTATCATCATCTAAATGGGTAAGAGCTTATTTTTGGCACTACCACATAAGAGGCTTGCTTCCTATGGGGTCCCCACTGACCTTGTGTTACATTCCAGCACCATGGGGGAGTTGGATACATATCATAAATACCATTCTATTTGTTCAGTATTCCATTTAGACCACTTGTAGTTGAACTTATATTTGAATGAAAGGAATTATGAATTACTGATATACAATGTATAGGTGAGGGGCGCCAGTTCATGGTTGTGTCTGTGTCCGTGTCCATATAATCATGTCCAATATTGGTTATATGGTCTCACTATGGCCTACAGATTACCTATGGGATCATACAATGACCTCCAAATCCGACTCCTTTTCCTGGATTGCACCTCTTTACTTTTGGTCCATACCTTATAATGCTGAGTGTTAAGCAAGGAGGTATCAAGTACCATTTTTTGAGTCTTTGGTATGACTTGACCATGGATTGAACTCTGGCCTTCTGGGCCATTGATGAACACCCTAACCGCTAGGCCAATGGACTGGTATAAAATATAATAACTAATTATAATTTTCTGAAAGTGAGGTGAAATATCAATGTATTTGAGATTGTACTGTCATCATGGGAAGATATGATAGAAGGTTGTCAAAATTATTTTAATACTCTTTGTGGTATCTTTTTTGAGAGACCAGAATTTCTTCATGATGAAACAGAAAAAAGTATTAGGATGTTGTGAGCAAGATAAGTAATTTTTACTGATATCATTTTTTCTAATTTTTTGGGAGAAAAACTCATTCACAAAAATTTCAGATCAAAGTTCAACCAACCACTCCACCAAGTGACATGCTGATTTATTAATCCATCATGTTGGAGTCTGAAAAATTAAAAGTTAACTTTACTTTTTTATTATTGTCATCTCCATTACAGATGATAAAAAAGCATTGAGAAGGGTAAGCTAAAAAAACTAAAAACAAGTAAAAAGATAAGATTCTTAATAGCACTGCTCAGCAGGTGTCACACTTGATTGATAAGTAAGGTTTCCGGCCATGTGAGATCATTTATAATGGAAACAGAAATATATTTAAATATATATTCACTTGAATATAGATTCTTCATCAAATATTCTTAGTGACAGTTTGCTGTGGAACAGCATTGAGTTTTTTAGTCATGTGTACAATATTCAAGTTATGTACATGTTTACAATGGGACACAAGGTCAATTTTTCTTGCAACGTAAAGTTGGTTTGAATTCAGAGTTTTATTTTTTCTAGACTGGTTACCTTAGCAAGACTAAAGAGTCCAATCTGCCTTTTTATTTTCCCATAATTGGAGGAAGAACAAAAGGATTCATGCTTTTCTCAGGAGAATTTGTACAAAGTGAAATGCAAACAGCCTCATCCAGGATTTGATCTTCAGTTGCTAATTCCATTTTAATGGATCATCATATGACATTCAAGTTATGAATAAAGAAGTGATCAGTGATAGAATTTTTGACACTTGGAGGTTGTGTACCAAAGTTCACAATTACTTGAAAACCATTTTTAGTGGTTTGAATTCTTGAGAGCATCCAAATAATGCTTCCAAAGAATGAGGCTTGAAAAGAAAACAAAAGTTAGAATCATGCCCACGAAAAATCTGCAGTCAACAAATGGCACAAATAGTTGAAAACACTGATTGAAAAGTAATGCCTTCAATATGTAAATTAATGGGTAAATCTATAAACTAACCATGATTTTACATCTGTGTATGTATATATATATTTATAAATATTTATAGATGGGTAGGCAGAAAAGTTCTATTTTTTGACCAAGAGGATCCAAGCACTGCAACACCAACGGAAGAAATGTATTGACCACAAAGGGTAATAGGTTGAAAAATAAACTTCTTTCAGTCACTTTCCATGAGTCAGCTGATGAACATTTGAGCCAACCCACATACATATATATATATATATATATATATATATTAGACAAAGCTCTTCAAATGAATTGAGCACTCTGGTATCCAACAGCGCAAAATGTAAACGTGAGGACACTTTAGAAGAATGATATGCAATAAAATTCTGTTTAAACTTGGAAAAAATGCCACAGAAACGTATGGAATGCTTCAGACTGCTTTTGGAGCATCTTGCATGAATCGAGCATCAGTTTTTAAGTGGCATAAGAGATTCAAGGAAGGCAGGGAGTTTGAGAGGGATGATGAGAGGTATGGGAGGAGAAAGGAAGTCAATACACCAGAGTTGATTGGCCGAATGGTTAGGGTTAGTGTTACTATGTTTAGGTTTTAAGGGAGTTCAGGAAGAGATTCCATCGGAAGAGGCCAGCACTCTTCAAATCGGGTCAGTGGCATATCCTGCAGCACAATGCACCAGTCCACAAATCCATCCTTGTCACAGACTGTTTGACCAAGATAGGCATCAAGACAGTTCCTCAGCCTCCCTATAGTCCAGACCTTGGTCCCAGTGACTTTTGGTTATTCCCTAAGCTCAGAGGCTGTCATTATGAGATAATTGATAAGATAAAAGAGGCTGTGAGGAAGGTCATTGACATGCTTACACAGGAGGAGTTCCATGGGGCCTTCAAGAAGTTGTTGGGACGGTACAACAAGTGCATTGCAGCTAGAGGATATTACTTCAAAGGGGACAAGAGTTTCATTTGTGTACTATCAATAAAAGTGCCCATACCACAAAAAAGTCTGGAAATTTATTTAATGATACTCGTATATATATATATATATATATATGCATATAAAGAAACTGAAATATTTATTTATTTTTATTATTCATTATATATATATATATATATATATTTTTTATTCATTTATTTATTATATATATATATATATATGCATATAAAGAAACTGAAATATTTACTTTATTTTTCTATTTTCTTCTTGCTATCAGATTCATTACTATTGTGATGGTGCATAAATATTCATCCCAGGACGGGAGTTTATTTTACGCACGTGTGACGTCGGGGCAGTTTGGCACTTGATCCCTCGCAAAGTCCTAGTTAAGATTCCTTTCTCGGGCACATGGGAACTAGCAGATAATATTGGGGTTAACTTGGGGCTACACTGACCGCTGCTGGCAAGGAGGTTTCCAAATTTCGCGTTACACACACACCCACCAGGCCACTTCATCTTCCTACCCCCGCCCAGGATAATGGAAGATACTGGACTTCTAGATTTAGATAAAATATTATTATTTACTGTAGTCGACAATTCCAATTTCCCGTGTAATGTTTTTAAAGGCGAATAGGACATTTAGCAAGAATAAATTGAGGCAAATGAAGCTAAAAAAGATATACATGCAAAACAAAGCAACTTGCTGGGTAAATGGCACAACAAATAAAATTCAACGAGGGGACATTTAAAATATAACCAAAATTTTAATAGTCGAGGTCCAAACAAATATTTATAGGGGCTGGCTATATTTCGCCAGCACACAGTCTCAAACACAAATGTCTTTCTTTCTTCCTTCCTTTTTCTTTTCTTTCTTCTTTCTTTCCTTTTCTTTTCTTTGTACTTTTCTTTCTTTACTCTTGAACCTTAAGAAGGTGGCTAAGTCCACCCATTCGTTTACAGTTAATGAAATGAATCTTTCCATTCTATTTCTCTTCTTTTCTTAAGAAGAGTTTTTTTGGCATCAGATCAGCACGTCCTCTCACGGCGACCTCCGTCCTAAAAACTGAAATTCTTTTTCCCTATTTCCTCTGACAAAAAGGGCACTACTTCCGGCCAATCATTTGGCCTCTTTCTTTTTCGTCCACCTCCCCCTGTCGTGCTATTCATTCGAGCTACTATACTGACCTCTGCATCCCCTTCTCTGTCCACCCAGTCAGAGTGTAGGCAGCTCTTGGCTTTCATTCTGACTTGGATTCATTACTTCATTCAACAGGCAGGCCGAGGAGCTGACCTACATTTCTATTCCTCTTTTAACGGTCAATCTTTGGGGCCTTTTAATTCAAACACGGAGGGGTAGGGGAAATTGATCTTACCTCTCTCCTCTCTCATGACACTATTATTTACTTCCATATATATATATATATACAGACAAACAGAAACTAATATGATGATTGAAAAAAGGCAATTTCTATTTCATTCAAAAGTTTATAATAAAAAATCCAAATGTTTGAATCCTTAATTTGATTTTTTTATAGGACTATCAAATTATATATTCAGAATTAAACTCATTTAATCAAAAAATTGCATTTGTGGGATTTCTCAAAAATTATATAAAAAAAAACTTTCTACTGATGTGAAAATTATAAAATTTATGGTTAATTATGTTTTGTTTTTTTAAATCATGCAAAATCATGATTTGAGTAATCCATAAATTCTCTTTTTTCTCTAAAATATATTTGATCTAAATCTAAGATTTATAACCATACATTATTGATGTCATATACAAATACAAAAAGGTTTATAACAAAAATTTATTTAAAAGTTGTCAATCTGTGTCATCTATATTGCATGGCTGTACCACTTAGGCTTTAAAGAACTAGAAAAAGGTGCTGCATGCTGATTTGAACCATTCCCGGAAGCAACATTCCACAAAACAGCAGCAGGATGGCCGCTTATGCCCTCGTCTCACAAACTGTCCAAGACATACTAGGCTCTGCTGGAGAAAGTTAGGATAAACTCATAAGTGACATTCTCCAATGAACTCCTTCTCATTAATACACCAGTGTTGGCCAACCAGCATAAACTTATTCAGATCTGAGCAAACACTGGACATTGTCTAGAGGACTAGCTAAGAATGATGTTGAGAGAGAAAGAAAGGAATCCATGCAGTCAGCATGCTTCAATGATAATAATGATGATGATTGTATAATAAATAATTATTTTGCAGCGTAATCTTCTTCCTTGCTAATGCACTTAATTCTACAGAATTTTATATAGTGAATATTAATTATATAGATAGATATTATAGATTAACCATTTTTGAACGAAGTTCATTTGGTAACTTGATCAGGTTTTAGATTTGTGGCTTTTTTATAATTTTGATCTCCATTGCATTTTGACCAAAGAGAAAAAAAGGAAACAAAAAAAAATAGGCATTACTTTTGAAGCTTTTTAGTTAAGACTTGAGGATCCACACTAAAACCTCAAAATACATAAAATGAAAAAAGTTGATATCATTGTATTTTTGTTTGTTTTGTTTTTTTTTGTTTGTTTTTGGTTTGGTTTACTTTTTTTTTTCTTCTTTTTCATCAAGAGCAATCACCATTTCAACAAGTCTTCATATGCGATTTTTTTTATCGTCTTTATTTCTGTTGCTCAGCAACAGTACGATTATTTTTAAATGGAATAGAAAATTAAACCAAACAAGTTGGATTAAGAAACAATATATTATCATTTACAGTGTTTTGCAATGACAGTCAAGATTTCCTACTTAGACCAGTTTTATGTATTTTTAAGCATTGTTTTATCCTTTGTAGCTAGGACAAGAGAAATAATAATGGCTACAGACTGACCAGTAAAGAGAAAACGTCTCTTAAAAATGGTATCAATCATTTAAATGTTTTCTGCAAATTATTTCTACTGTTATTTTACATAGTTTAAAAGTTTTAGAAAAAAAGTTTAAAGTAAGAAAATTTAAAATAGATTTTTTATTTATTTCATTTAGACAAGAAATGTCGGATAAGGTGAACACAGAGAAGAATTCTGAGTAAAGTGCTGATAAAGATGAGAAATAGAGAATGAACACTTGTACAAAAGAGAAGAAGAAAGGAAAAATGATTTTAAGATGGAAGAAGAAGAAGAAGAAGAAGAAGAAGAAGAAGAAGAAGAAGAAGAAAGTTTAATTTTATTTTGTTTGGCTTGGTTTGGTTTTATGGCATATCAACCATTATAGGTTATTTAATGCCAAATCCATTTGTATTCATATAAACAGTTCTATTTCAAACAATTCAGTTTACCATAAGTACACACTTTACATGTCAAAAACATTTCTATGTCAAGCTATTCAGTTTAGTGAACAACGTTAAATGGTTCCAAATATTGCTATGTATCACAAACAATTCAATCAAATACTTGCACAGTGTAAATGTAAAAGAAGTTCTATTTCAAGCAGTTCAGTTTAGCATAAGTACACAGTTCTATTTGATCCATAGATAGGACCCTATCAGGTGCTACCATTCTGAGCCATAGAGGACCTGGGAGTGATGGCAATATAGGAGGACTCCGTATTCCCCAAAGCTCCAGCATTACTGAAGCCTCACCATCAGATTGTTTAGTATCATATCTAGAACACTCATTGGGGGAGTCTTACCCCTCAGCAGAGATGCAGTCAGTGTATTCAGCAGCCCCAACTAAATCAGCCATGAGAGAAGGAATAATAGAAATATTTATTAAAAAGTAAATAATTTTTAAGATAGAAAGATGGCATCTCTGCTGGAGAGAAAAAACATGAGGAAAATATCAAAAACAAACCAACATTTAGTTGGAGAGAGTATTATCACTTTTTATTTATATGTAATAATTAATTAAGATTTAATGATTAATTAAGATTTCATTAAATGTAATAATTGCCATCACTTTTGATAATCACTGAAAACAGGTGAGTTTTTGTTGTATAAAAGGATTTCAAGGCAAGAAAGCAAAACAATTTTACTTTTAAAACTTTTCATAGTCGGAGTATTGTAAATTCCAGGTACCCTGTTGACAGAGTTGAAAATATGCTGACTGAATCCCCTGATAAGGGATTAGATCCTCCTCTTCAAAAGGAGGAGTACTGGAAATTAAAATAGTGCTTTGAATTGATAACAATATCTCAGTATTTGTTCATTATATGTGGTGCCTTTAATAAGTTTCCAGACTTTTTTTGTATGGGCACTTAAAAATTGTTGTAGACTCTTGAAAATTCAGTATGTTATTGCTATACATATTTTGAGATGACTGACCAATTCTTATGATTTCAGCTTCAAATGAACAGCTACAGCAGCAATTGGAATACACCATACTAAAGCCTGATTGTCACAGCTGGTGAATTTCAAAAATGCAATCTGGACGTGAGGACAATTTAGAAGAACAATATGCAATAAAATTGTGTTTTAAACTTGGAAAAAATGTCACAGAAACGTATGGAATACTTCAGACTGCTTTTCAACCATCTTGCATGAATCGAGCATCAGTTTTTGAGTGGCATAAGAGATTCAAGGAAGGTAGGGAGTTTGAGAGGGATGATGAGAGGTATGGGAGGAGAAAGGAAGTCAATACACCAGAGTTGATTGGCCGAATGGTTATGGTTAGTGTTACTATGTTTAGGTTTTAAGGGAGTTCAGGAAGAGATTCCATCGGAAGAGGCCAGCACTCTTCAAATCAGGTCAGTGGCATTTCCAGCAGGACAATGCACCAGTCCACAAATCCATCCTTGTCACAGACTATTTGACCAAGATAGGCATCAAGACAGTTCCTCACCCTCCCTATAGTCGAGACCTTGCTCCCTGTGACTTTTGCTTATTCCCTAAGCTCAGAGGCTGTCATTATGAGATTATTGATAAGATTAAAGAGGCTGTGAGGAAGGTCATTAACACGCTGACACAAGAGGACTTCCATGAGGCCTTCCAGAAGTTGTTGGAATGGTACAACAAATGCATTGCAGCCAGAGGATATTACTTCAAAGGGGACTAGAGTTTCATGTGTGTGCTATCAATAAAATTGCCCATACAAAAAAAGTCTGGAAACTTATTTAATGATCCTCATAACTATCACTTCATTGTAGAACAATGCTTTATCCTTGAATTGGAATGAGCATCACTTTTGTTGAATACGGTTATAAAAAAATACTTTTCATATCTGAAGATATCCCTTTTCCAAAAATAACTCATAACTATGTCTTGTCCTTAATGAGGAATAGATGCTAACTCTTTGTTTCAAGTTGAAAATTTGTTAGATTGTATGGAATACATTGGCCACTTTTGCAACTTTACCAGGTTCATAATGGTGGTTTGTGATTACTGTTTAGGCTGCATTCAATGCAATTTTCATGCTGTCAGCTTAAGATTTTGTGTAATCATAGTTAAGAGTTTGATTTTTGATTAAAGTCAGTTTTCCAAAATGTGTGGAATGGTTTCCCTAACTGAAACTGTGTAAACCATCAGTGATATATAAAGTTTTATTTTTAGAAAAGCAGAATATTTCTCATTTATTGAGAAACTGATGACTCCTTTTTGAACTTGATGCATTTTCATCTAAATTCATTTCGATGAGTAAGATGAATTAAAAAATAATTCAGCTTAACATTGAATATTCCTGAAATGGAAGTGGAAAGATAGCAAAACAAATGATGATTAGTTTAATAACTGCATTGGCAAGATTAAATTTTTTTTGTGCCCTGTCCTAAGATGAGGGAGATTTTCAGAAACCATACTTTAATTCCAGCCTTCAGGCAAGAGAAATTAGGTTATCCAGAGAGGTAGGAGTCTGGATGGAAAATAAATGAGATGAAATAAGAATCAATGTTGCAGTGGCAGGAAAATCAAGGAGAGATTTAGAGAGAGGGAGAGAAAGAGTGAGAAAAAGGGTGAGCTGTGTAATCATCCATTAGTGTTTTATTCTATAATTAATTTCCTTATTTGTTTATTTTTGCATGTTGTGCAATTGTTTAATGAGACATAAAATTGGCAAGAAATATAGCCAAGTAAAAAGGATGCAGAGAAGCTGCCAAATTTGTTGATATGCAATTAATTTGATGATCATTATGTCTTCACAGCTTCTGCACATTAGTCACATTAGTTCTTAATTATCTCCTAAAGTCAAGAAATGCAGTGCTTTGTCAGCGCAGAGTGACCAGTTGCAGATCCCTTGCTGTAAGCCTCTATATCTTTGTATTTCTAAGGATATTGAATATCAAAATTGAGAACATTAAAAAAATAGTAAATTATTTTAAACCTCTAGACATTGAAAACAATGTACAAGTTTAATATAAACAATACAGAAGGAAAATCTGTTGTCTAAATGATATGGAACAAAATCCTTTATATCTTTCATTTTTAAACTGTTTTATAACGGACTGAAGTTGAGGTATAGGAAATGGTTTTTTAGTACATGCACCAACTAATAATGTTTTGCCTTTGTTGTTATTAACAGCAAAGATGAATTATATAATTTCAATGAGGTATTTTAGGGATTTATTTTCTCGACACATTTTTCGGATATCATGGTGAAAATGGCATTTACTCAAAGACACCCCAAAATACCTTCATTTCATGAGTTATCACCCGAAAAAAAGCATAAACACGCAAGCTTATAGAATATGCATCATAGTCTCTTGTAAAATTGGCAAACTCACCTGGAAGAAATATGGATAACTGTCCACCAGGAGGGATATCTAACAACACTAATTAAGAAGGATTTTGAATTAGCAGAAAAAATACCTTTAAAAGAACTATGAACTGCAAAAATGTAGCAATGAAGAACCTTTAGTATTCATCTCAATATACAACAAAAATAAACCAGAACTATTCACTGAAATAACAAAAAATCTAGAACAGCTTAAAAACAATGATAATATTAGAAAAAATTCTAAACACAACAAAAATCTTAAAAAGAAGCAACTGTGGGGATTAAAAAATAATGAATAAATGCAAAAAGTAACAGTTTCCCAGGAAGTCTCAGATAGCCAGCAAAATTGATGCATGCCTAAAAAAAGGAACTTCCGGTTGCTAAAGAGAAATTCTTGCTCATTAAGCTCTTACCACTTCAACTGGACAGACCTTTTTTTCTCGGCTGCTGGTTGGTAGCACAGTCTAACGAGTAGCAGTCCTGCTGAACATATCCACAAGACACACAACTGACCTTCAAATTTATAACTTGCTGAAGACAAGTTCATAATATACCTCGTCACCTTGTCTGGGGAACACGACTATTTCTACTGGTTCAGGAAAACATTCCCATCACAGCGTGGTCGTAAAACCTCAGAATAAAGTTTGAGTCAAAAGGTATCCAAATTCCCAACAGCATACACAATAATAAGCAACTAACCATAACCATGAAACAAACCCCTCTTATACCTCATATGGCAACCAAAAAACTTGAAAAATATTCTCACTTTTATATTTGAGGAACATAGAATTCATTGAGTCTCAAAATACAAAAATAAAAGATGTGGAGTATGTAAAAAGAAAAATCCTATACCATTAAAAAACCTAAAAACAACATTCATTATAAATAACAATGTAAGTTCCAATTCAAAAAACATAGTTTATATAATGTTGCAACTGTAAAAAAAGTATACATAGGATCTAAACAGACTTTGAAAAATTGGTTTCCCTTCATGAATTAATATTCAATTAAGAGAAAATAGAAACTAAGTTTTAAAACACCATTACAAATGCAGTAATGAAATCTTTTAAATAATGCCAATATACCAAACTGACATCTTCTCATTACTCCAAACAGAAGAAAAAAAATTCATAGATAAATTTAAAACTACATTTAACAGAACTTAATTTCTCACACTCACACACATACACACACACATACTGAACTAAACTTTATGAACATATTCACAACTACACATATACACACAAACTATCTCAAAATATATCTATGACACATTCAACTGAGAAAGAGAAAGAAAAAAGAAAAAAGAATAACTGGATATACATTGTATACATATGAAAATATTTTCCCTCAGAATCAACTCAAAGAGGAAGAAAGAGAAAAGAAAAAACAACTACTGGATGTACATGTATGTATACAAATGTATACATACTCACTATCCACTGGTTAGAATAAATAAATGAATTATAGAATAAATATATCAATTTGAATTAAAAAGAATCACAACCCAGTCAATAAAAACACATTATCTTGAAAAGGAGCATGATGTCTAAAATAAGTGTCAAGAATATAAAACCTAAAAATACCACAATGAATTTCATTTGCAGACCTATTTATTTTAGAATATTTACACTAATTGGACAAACAAAAAAATTTATATACATATGTTAATATTGATATTAATTATGGAATTTGTTATTTTAATGACTAAAGTGGTCAATGTTAGAGGCAGAGCAAATCTAAGTTCAGATTGCATAAATGCAGAATCAGTGCCACTTGATGACTGTCACTTTCTCTCCAATCAAACTATACAAATATATATATATATGTGTGTGTGTGTGTGTGTGGAGGGGAAATGTGATGAAAAATGACTAATGTTTAAATTTAATTAATTCTAAAATTTTTAATTCAACTGAAGATGTTTGTACAGTTAAGCAAAGTGATAATGTTAAGGCATTATAATAAAATGATTATGTTTAGATATCAAGACTTCATCTAGATGAATCAGTGTGAATTCTTTTTTAAATTATGAAACCCATCTTGATACTTTTTGAGTGAAATATTTTTGATGAAACCCAGGATTGAGAGAAATCATCAGATAGTACCAATTAATTCCATCTTGAAGGCTTCATTAGAGTTAGTGTTTAAAAGAGAGAAGGATGAGTGTTCATAGAAAAGGAATCAGAAAAAATTAAATTATCTTTGCAGATGTAAGAAAATACTGGATTTTGTAAGTGCAGCAACGTCATCACTCATGCATCTTTTCATTTTTTCCTAAATAGAACATTTCTCTCTCGGGTGTAAGATCTAAGGTGGAAAAAACATTAAAAGAAATACGATTACACAGTCACAGACCATTCCATTCATTGCTGATTTGTTTTGGTAAATACAGCTTCAGTCTCAAAACTTATTGAACACAGCTGATATATAGATGATTATTTTAATTAAATCTTTTTTTGTAATATACTTAATTAGATTTTCATGGTTACTGATACTCCATTCTTATCCAAGACTGAAGTGACACTTTGATCCCTCACAATAATACAATCAATCAACCCTCTCTCTCTCTCTCCCTATCCCTCTCTCTCTCTCTCTTTCTCTCTCTCTCTCTCTCTCTCTCTCTCTCTCTCTCTCTCTTTCTCTCAACACAAGCACACATATATATGCATTGAAGCACTTGTGGTCTAATAGTTACTGGTGTAAGTAGTTAGTACCCTGCTGAGAATTTCAAATGGAATACTTTATTCAACCCACAGATATAGGTTATCATCTTTCCTCAGCTCATTCTTCAAGAATGTCCCATATCAATTAATGTTTCCTCATTAATTTATCTTTCAGATGTTATATCTTTTTTACTTGACCAGAGTATATAACTTTTCATCCACTGCTAGACACATGTTCACCAAGAACCTAGATACATTTTACTTAATGCCATTACAGTTGTAACTTGGAGCCTTAAAATTTTTGTCCCTTTTTCTACCTCTTCAAATGAACCAGAGTATATGTCTTGTACTCTTTATTGTATAATTAGGGAATGCGATTCCAGAGTTTCACACCTAATTTCCTTTCTTTTTTAATTAGAATCCTTTTATGATATTCATTTCTACGTGAGGCTGAATAAGGATGTAATTAGAGCCTAGCAAATGCACAGATTCTTTCAATTGCCTCATTTTTCAGTTGGGCTATATTAACAGGAATAAGTTTTAGGTTAGCCATTATTACCAGTGATGGTAAACATATATGGAATACTTCAAATAAATAGCTTTATGAAGAACTCAACTGATGCCAAGAATCATAAATGTGATAGTCGCACACAAGCTCACTCACGGGTATCTCACAGAGTAATCTCATTAGAGAGTGTCTGAACACACATACCATAAAGTCCACTTTTTTGGTGGTCAAATTTCATTAAGTTTCAATCAGAACTAGATATCTACAGTGAAGGAGATGGTGTCAAAGGTTTAATCAACGGTGCCTCACTTCCCACTGAGCAACCACATAGGAGAGTGTCTGTTCACACATGGGCCGAAAAGTTCTTTCTGATTGGTTGCCAAATTATATTAAGGCTATAATGACTGGTTTTGAGAAATATTCAAAATTGCTTGACACACACTTAATAAAGCATTTGACTTTTCATTTCATTTATATATAATCATATTGCAAATAGTTTCTTAAATATCCTGTGCATATATCTTTCACCCAGAAAAAGACAAATATCACAACAGAAAATCTCTTAAAAACTGCAAGTTTCCAGAGCTGAGATAAAAAAACAAAAAACAAACAAATAAGAAAAACACAGCTGGTGAATTTTGTTCAAAGATTTGGGTTAACCAATCATCGAGCAACTAAACAGTGAAAAAAAAATAATGAACACATGTTGTGTAAAATTCTCTCTTGTATTTCATATGTTTTCAGGAATCCCTAATGTCATATTTATCTCATTTAAATGACATGTGACAACAGGCAACACAAATCATGTTAACATATATTATTATCAAAAACATGGAGAATTAATTGTAATATGATATAACTTCTTGTTTATGTTGACGAAATAGATAAGAAATAAAAGAAAACCGTTAGAGTGATGACTGAATTTTTGGCTATTAATATAAAGGAATGATTATAAGAAAGTAAGTGGAATAATCATGGCATAAAGATAAACGTTTGATAAATGCCTCCTCTCCTGATTGGGGCATTAGAGGTTCTTAAACATGTTCTAAAAGCAATCATCCACATGTTAAAAGGTCTTTTTTTGTTGTTGTTTTCCTTCCAAATAAATATTCTAGTTGTATGAAGATCAGTACTATTCTCTTAAGGATATGTCTATTGTTAAGATTCTGAGCAACAGCCATACCTAAAAGGAAAACTTATTTGAAAATGTCCTCATATATTATGCTTACAGTATGAACTAGATATCATAGACAGTATTATCTATGAATTAGTAGGCTCCTAACAATATTTGTAAAAAGTTTTTTTCTAAATTAAATATTCCAGAATTTTTCTAATGGAAAATTATACAATTAAAATTGAAATCTTAAGCTATTATTTGTAAGAAAACTTTGCTGCATTGAACCTCCATAAACTATTGCACACACACACACACACACACACACACACACACACACACACACACACACACACACACACACATATATATATATATTTATATATATATATATATATATATAAGGTGTTGGATTTTTGGATTGCAATATTTTTTTGTCACAGAACTTCAATGCAGTGGAAGTTGATAATAAGCAATAACGATATTCATTTTGTTTTAATATTGTTCCAATGGAAATTTTTAAAAAATCCTGGTATATTTGCTTATATGAAATCATATTTCTCATAAAATTTGTTTGGGGTGTACATCTTTTATAAGTAATACGGTATATATATACAATTTTTAATAGAAAATTATACAATTAAAATGGATATAATTACATATTGTTTATTAGCACTGAATTTCTGTAACCTATTTCACATAGATAGATAGATAGATAGATAGATAGATAGATAGATAGATAGATGTGGGACATTGCTGGAGAAGTAAGGAGAAAGTTATGCGTAATGTTCTTCGATGGACTCCTACAAATGGAATTGCTTGTGTTGGCCAATGAACAAGAACTGTAATTGTCTATTTATGGTACTTTTAAAGTATTCTAGCTCTTCTGAAAGTTGTTGAGTTCTGGTGGTCAGGTTCTCATTTCCCCTTCTGGAATTTATTTTAAGTCATGTCAGCATCATTAAAATATTTAAACCAGATTTCCACAGAATGGTCAGGTATTATTTTATTTCTTTTAATTCTTGAATTTTGTGAGCCACTACAGAGGATTTGTAGTCCAGTTTGGAATGATGCCTACAAATTACCAGAATCTCAGTATTTTCATCCACCATAACATTTTGAACAAAAGATAAACAGGATACTATTGATAATGATTATTATATATATATATATATATATATATATATAGATAGACAGATAGATAGATAGATATACAAACATATGTAATAGTCCTGATAATGACTTTCATATATATATATATATACACACACATATATACATGTGTGTGTGTGTGTGTGTGTGTGTGTGTGTGTGTGTGTGTGTGTGTGTGTGTGTGTGTGTGTGTGTGTGTGTGTGTACAGTATGATTATAAAAAATGAATGTAATAAAAAAAGTTGGCATAAAAATTTGCTAGATACTGTTGTTGCAAAGTAGTTATTAAACCTAAAGATATTAAAATTATAAACACTACAAGTCTATAACATGAAGTTACATTTGTTGGGTACAATCATCAGATAGAAGTATAAGAAATGTGGCTAATCAATCATATTTATTGTGTGGGGTATAGCTAAAGGATAAGGTGATGAAAATATTTGAGAGAGAAGTTATAGATAGTCTTCATATTCTTCATAGATAGTCTTGCATATGAAAATATTTTGGAGTGCCAGTATAAAATGAAAATACTTTTGAAACACCCTAATAAAATTCAGAGGAACAATTTTATACAAATGTTTATCAATCAAGTAAAAGCAGATAATGTATTTCTATCTGTTTGAACATTGATATCTCAATTTCACATACATTTCTTTCCATTAAGAGGTAAATTTTTCTTTTTCATATTTATATTTTATTCATTCATTCAGCAGTACCACATTTGTATATAAACATTTTGGTGGTTTTATACCAGAATAATTGTGAAATAACTTAAAGTCTGTTTAATAATCATTGGGCAATAAAAAAAATTACTGTCCCTAATATCTACATTACAAAGAAAATATCTACAAAGTAATATTAATAATTGCTTCAAGAAAATATTGATTTGTATATATATATATATATATATATATATGTGTGTGTGTATATGAGAATATGTTGAAACAAACAAATAATCATCTAGTATTTCATATAAGTTTTTACAGTGAATTCAGCTCTGTTTTTGTGTGTCTGTATGTGTGTATGAGTGTGTATCTGAGGGGAAGGTTGGTCAGTAAGTATATATATATATATACATATATGTACAATTTGGTAAGTTCATTTTATAATGAACACTTCATAAATATGGTTTGAACCAAACTTGGAGTTGTTCTACAGATATTTATGTATTTTATAAAATTTTTGAATATACATGCACATGCATGCAGGCAGACACCTCTTCTCCCTCCAGTTATGGATAAATAGTTGGGTAGTCTGGGGTCTTTAGCCTTGATATTAAAACCAGATTAGAAGAAGGAAAATTCTGAAGTCAAACTTGCTGTACTACACTTAAAATTGCCTGAGGCAGAGTGGTTGATAAAAACCACACATATAATTTTCTATGCATACATTACAAACAAACACACACACACACACACACACACACACACACACACACACACACACACACACACACACACATGCATGCATTTGTATGTACATGTGTGTATATATATCTATCTATCTATACACATAAGTTGGCGACTGTAGTCAAGGTTGACCTGAAGGCTCTCTTCCCATTAACTTCTACACTGAGATGTAGGGGATGGTGCAATTCCTTTTCTTGGATTGCTCCACTTTACCCTTGATAATTACCTTATAATGCTGAGTGTTAAGCAAAGCAGCATCAGGTACCATTTTTTGTGTCTTTAGTAATACATACGCATACACATGCATATATATATACATATATATAGCGAGAAAGAGAGAGAGAGAGAGAGATGGAGGATGGTCTGAAAGTAATGCCTTCTATTTCATTATATTGTCTTATGATTTCAGTAGCTGATTTTGGTGGTACTTTGATGTCTCTAATACCATACATGTTCTTGTTTCTTCAATGGTAAAGAAACTGTTACTTATAACCTGTCTTCTTTATGGCAAACCAGGTGTGAGTTTGCATCTGACTGGATGCTCATTCCTTATTCTTGTTTCTGATTCATGTTCTAACCAGGTATAATAGAAATGTTAACCTCTGATAAAAGAAACTAGGATTATGAAGTTGAAGAATAATACATGACAAAATAATAATGATAATTCGGCATCTATTTTAATACTCCTGAAAATAAATAGAAAGCTAGAAAGCTTTACTCTCAGAATGTTACTCTCATATATATATATATATATATATACACACATACATAAATATATATGCACATATACAAATAAATATATACAGCACTACTCACTTTACTTTGTAACAATCCTTTAGTCATATCATATCATATTTATCAGAAGGATAATTTCCTGAGTAATAATCAACTGAACACCACCTCAGAGTAGTACCTTTCCATTGCAAAAGGAATGGTCAAGGGTGTCCCTCAAAGACTGGGATAATAACAGTAAGAAGAGGACAATTTCAGAATAGGCCTCATATGACTGTGAAAGATATCTAAAGAGCTCATAATAAAGAAAGCCCAGTATTACATCTGTCCTCGAGAGACTGACAAATAAATACTTATAAATTCTGTTTGAATAAAAATTTTTCCTGTTTCTATCGCAACTTTAGAGTAAAAACAAACAGTTGAACAGATAACAAGCAGGTCAGTTTCTCAGAGTTGTTCAAACCTTAACAGAGATACAATCAACGAAAATACCTTTTTTATTCTATGTATTCTCCAATATAAAAAGTGATAGGGCTTGGCCAACATGACCCATTAGAAATATTTATTTCACATACACAAAATCCCCAAATCATTGTACCTTATAAAAAATATTGGCATTGTTCCCATCATTTATGATTGGTTTATTTATGTATAGATCAGTACTTCTACTTGTCTATGAGTTTAAGATGGTTGCATTAGTTGTGTTGGCAAATAAAGAATGTAGAAGTATCAATCAACTAAAATCCTTTCAAATCATCCAAGTAAATAGAAGAAAAAAAGGAAGAAAGAAAGGATGAGAAGAATAAAGCCAAAAGAGGATAAGGTGGAAGGAATGAGAAATAGCCTGACAAATTTCACTCTTATTTAGATATAATAAAATATTTCAACCAATGATGAACTGGGATGTGCAGTTGACATAACAGTTGTTAACAAAGAAAATGGAATTGGCCTACCAAATTTAAATTCCTGTAGAGACTGGTTTGATTTGGTTTGGTTTGGTTTTATGGCATATCAACCATATTCAATAATCAATCCTTTTTATACATATATATTAGATAAATGATTTCTAAACACATTTTTAAAATGACATTTTTAAACAAACCAGAGCTCATTTTTTTGCACAAAGATGGTTTAACTTATTTCAAATATCAATAATTCTATTTACTATTAATCATTTGTTTATACACAATTAAGACACTGTTTATTTCTCTTTATATTAATACTATTTGAAAAGTGTGACGGCAAATTGACCAAAATCCCAAAACGGGACTTTTATTTTCACACGTGTGAAGATGGGGCAGGTTGGCACTTGATCCCCTATATAATAAGTCCTCATTCAGACTTTTTCTCTCAGGCATATAAGAACTGGCATATTATGTGAGGGACTAATTTAGGGCCAGACTGACCGCCTCTGGCAAGGGGTTCCAAATTTCCTACTATCCACACACCCACCAGGCCGCTTTCACTTCCTCCCCCAAGATAATGGAAGAATATGGACCTATAGGTTTTAGTCGTAATAATATTGTATTATAGTAGTCGGCAACTCCGGTTTCCCGTGTGATATTTTTAAGGAATTAATAGGACAATTCTAAGCAAGATAACATAAGGCGAATAGAAGCTGAAAAGGAAATGTGACTCAACAAATTCGTAACAGAAGTGCAAAGAACAACATAGACATCATGGTAACATAAAAATACATGAATTCCTTTACTACAGTTATATACACTTTCAAAGTGTCAAAACATATAATAATTGGACAGTCCACGAATATAAATGTCTTCTCTTGACTTTTGTTTTTCTTCAAGTTGAGAGAGAGAGAGAGTGGTATACAATTTTGGGTATAAGGGAGAAATGGCCCCAAAGTTACTTATCTTATTTTTCGATGGTGTTCCACTGGAGAATCTTTCTTCTTTCACGGGCTAATAGACTTTATTCTATTTTTTTACACTGGCTTGAAGAACCTGGGGTCCTTCGTGTCTCAGGTATACTTTTGTCTTCAACCCGGAATACTGGCTATGGTTCGTCTGCCCGGTACGAACCCTGCTCAAAAACTAACTTTCTTATTATTTACTTCCGCTGAGGGGGAGGGGTCCCCACTTCCGTTTTGAGGTCCCAGCCAATCATTTGGCTTCTCTCTTCTCCCCCTTGGTGTCCGGCGACCTGAGGTTACTAAGTACCAACACCTGTTGATACCCCTCTGTGACCTACATTCTTCCTTAACGGTCACTTTTTTTTGACGGCTAGATACTGTTAATTCAACGGGAGGATAGTATTAATCTTACCTCTATCGTCCCCGTGGGCTATCACGTGACAAAAGACATGAATCCATTTCTTTTCCCCAAGCTATGGATAAAATAGTAGGGCAGACTAGGGTTTACCAGCTTTGATAGAGTAAATAATCTAAGAAAAAGATAACTGTTAATCCAAACCTCCTACACAAGCATTCTTAGCATAATGATTATCATCAAAAGAAATGGACTTGGCTACCTGAGTTCAAATCCTGGACAAGGCTGTTTGTATATTTAAGTATTTTTTTTTTAAATTTTAGTGCTAATACCCTAAAATATTAAAATACATTAAAATATTAAAATCTGACTATTTTCCTTCCAGCGATAGCAAAACAGTAGAGCAAACTGAGATCTTTAATCATTGTATGTCAAGAAGGGAAACACTGAATTCAAACCAATCCAAGACCAAGGTGACAGGACCAATGAAGAAGACAATCACATCATCAGCCAAATGGCAGAGTGGGACCCATTACTCCTACATATTACAGATCTTGAAAAAAAGCCTTACTTATATCATGGACTGAGAGAAAGGATTATGAAATAGGACTGAATGATAACCAAAAGACACGCACATTAATAAAAATTTGGTTTCATATAAGCAAATATTTTTATGCTGCATTTTCTCTTTAATCTAAACAAACAAATTCATACACAAACAGATAAAAAATCACACTCAACCAATAAAATATACACATGTTTTTACATAATTAATTGCTTATAAGCTAATTAGATCAGAACGGATATTTCCAATCCCTGAAAAGCAGGAAAAACTCAATAAATAATCAGTAATTCATTTTTTCCCTCTTCAATGTTGATTTGAAGCAAATCTAGATAATTTTGAGTTGGCATCATGAGCTTCTGAGCTGGCTCAAGAAAAAATAGCAAATCAATCTTAGATAAAAATGGCAGATCTGTTTTTGGCATTACTGACAACATTCTAAAATAGTCAAAAGGTTCATACGTGAGCATTTTATTTTTGCTCATTATTATGTATGCATTTTCTTTATAAAACCTTTATTGAAAAGAATTTGTTCTTGATAATTCCAAAATACCCTGTCAGCAAGTCTTAGAACATTCTGTGGAGGACTAAGACCCTTCAAAAATGGAGTGTTCTGGGTATAGCACTAAACTTTATCTGATGATGAGGATCCAGTCATGGGACATTGAAAAGTGCAGAGTTTCAAGTACCCTTTCATTGCTATTACTTCCTGGTTCACTTTGACCCAGAGTGGTAGTACTAGAAAGGGACACATTTATGGGTCAAATATATCTGTTTAAGAATTATTTTGATTCAGAAGAATTGTATGCAACAAAAGACTTTTAAGAAACAACTACAATATGTGTGGTTCCCTAACATCTGGGGATAAAATAACCCTATATGGGTTGACATGCCATTGAAATCAATCAAGCAATATCAACCTACATCTATACATTTTTGCTTCTGAATTAGATGAAACAAAGGTTTCTTACATGGTGTAATGTTTACCAAACCAAATTAACATGCCATTACTTGTAATTTCAATTCTTCTAGGGTGCTCTTTATTTCTGTTTACTTGAATGATTTGCAAGGATTTTAGTTGACTGATGTTTCTGCATTCTAAACTTACAATCATGACTGATACAATGGTCAAGAGACAAAAGACAAACAGAATTTCTGTGCAAAAATAAGTGAAGCTTAGTAAGTTGGTTGGTTGGTTGGTTGGTTGGTTGGTTGGGTTTTTATGGCATATCAGCCTTTGTAGGTTATTTAACACCAAATCCATTTTTATGTAGATAATCAGTTCTATTTCGAACAATTCAGTTTAGCATGAGTACACAGTTTAATTGTCAAAAACATTTCTATTTCAAGCTCTTCAGTTTAGTCAAACAATTCAGTTTAGCATAAGTATGCCATTAGGTTTAGATGTCCAAACAGTTCAATTTCGAGCAATTCAGTTTAGCATAAGTATGTAGTTTAAATGTCAAAACAGTTCTATTGTAAACAATTCAATTTAGAATAAATACGCAGTTTAAATTCAAAAATCACTATTGTGAAGGAAGCATGGTTTAGTTCTGTTTAAACCACAGATAGGACCCTTATCAGGTGCTACCACTCAGGGTCAGAGTACACCTGGGAGTGATGGCAATAAAGGGGTACACCACATTCCCCAAAGCTCCTGCATTACTGGAACCTTACTATCAGATTCTTATGTGTCATATCCAGGACACTCATTGGGGGCGGTCTTACCCCTCTGCAGAGAAGCATTTGGTGTATTCTACAGCCCCAGCCAACTGGGCAAGCTTAGTAAGTGATTACTCGAATATGACAGGCTGTCACAGTACATAATAAAGTCAGATTCACATTTTAAGTCTACTGTAATATTGTAAATAAGTATGTTAAAACTACAAGCCACTAAAATGGGTGTGAATTGAAAGAAAAATTATCAACCAGAAGAGAAGATGAGTTGCCAATGATAAAAGTCTGACTAATAAACTAAATGTAATAAAATTCATTATAATAATCTAAATTCTATTTTTAGCACTGTGCGACACAAAACAGTAATAATGTAAGGTTATCAAAATTGTAAAAGTTACATCAGGCATTTAAGTGATTGTGAGAATCCCATGTCCTACCAACTAAAGTTAGAACCTGGAGTCTTCTGGTGAAGGAGAGCCTGTAAAAGAAACTTGGTTTTTCAAAGTTGGGGATCTGTAGCTAGAAACAGTCAAGCTGTAGCAAGAACTAAAGCAGAACAACACTAAAGATATGAGCTAAGTTTGTTCACCTTGCAACCAAGAAAGACAACAAAAATTTGTTACATGACTTAGTAATAGGAATTTCTTTTGTTACTGTTACAAGAAATATATTAGGTTCTTTCTAAAAAAAAATATATCTGATATACATTGATATTTTTTTCTTATATTGTAATGAGGTAGACTACACTAAATTAATCCCTCTCTTTCTCTCTCATCTTCTCTTCCACTTCTTTATTCTTTTTCCTCTCTCACTATAACTTTATATACTTCAGTCTTTTTCCTTCTCTGCATTACTTCATATACTTTCTTTCAATTTTTAATTTCTATTAATTTCTTTGTGCCGTCTTCTTCCGATGATTTCTTTCTTTCTTTCTTTCTTTCTTTCTTTCTTTCTTTCTTTCTTCTGTTTACTTGAATGATTTGTATGGATTTTAAGCATTTTAAACTTGCTATCATGACTGATAGAACCATCAAGAGAAAAAAGACAAATAGAATTTCTGATTTATACTTAAAGAATTCTACCAAGAATGATGGAATCTATGTTATTTTTTTTTATAAAGTGCAATAGTTTGGATATCTAAAAGGGTCTTTTTATATATGGAAAACAAATGGGAAAATAACTATTATCATTTGGAATTGTGAATTGATAGAGTGATTGCCTGATTTTTATAACATTAAGAATTATTTTATGCCTAGAAATTAGGGATTCATGTTCATTGTATATTCATATCTATATTTTTTTATTGTTGTTTCTTAATTTTTTTTTTGCACACAATCCTATTGAATACAAATAATTCTTAAACAGATTTAGTTGACCCATAAATTAGATCCTAACAGTTACTACCACAATGAGTCAGAGTGGACCTGGGAGTAATAGTAATGAAGAGGTATTCTATATTACAAGAATCTCCAGAACAGTAGCCTCACCTTCAGATGCAGTTTAGCATCATACCAAGAACACCACTTTGGGGGTGGGTCTTACCCCTCTGCAAAGGATAATGTCAGTTTATTCTAAATCTAACCCAAAGAATAAGTGTTAGGATTGCAAAAATGGAAAAGGACAATATTTGCACCAGAGTCTTTTGGACTGCTTTATGAGATACCCCACACAGTCAAGCATTACATATGATAATTATAGAAAAAAAGTTACAGAAAAACAGAAAAAAATGCTACTTATTGAAAAATATTTGAAAAATTCTTATTAAAGAAAAACAGAAAAAAAATACTAATTGGAGAAAAACAGAAAAAACAAAGCCAGAGTTTTAATGAATTTATTCAGAAAATATATTTTTTATTGTTTTAACATTGATTCATAGCATTTCTATTGATTATGATGACATTTTATGGTGATTAAAAGATTTATAATTAAGAGTTTTTGAAACTGTTTTTTTAAATGGGGTGCTGAAAAATTGACATATTACCAAACTGACATTTATCAAGGAATAAAGGGGAACCAACTTGTCTCATATATTTGGAATATTTTCTGTCACAGTCCTTGCTACAGCTTCTCTTACTTGACTGTCTTCAACTGCAAATCTTCAACCTTAAAATCTGAGTTTCTTTTGTGGGGGTTCTTTCTTATCTTTCTATGTTTTTATAGATTTGTTTATGTACAAATCTATAAAAAATTGGAAAGTATATTTGTGAAAGTGTTAAACTTTTGTCTAACAGCTAAACTCTTATTCACTTATCACTTTATATGGTAAAAAATTCAGGAGTGAGATTAATTAGTTTGTTTTGGTTTCTTTGTTTAATGGCATATCAGCCTTTGTATATCATTTAATGCCAAAGCCATCCATGTTAAAAAAAACAGCTATGGTACTATTTAACTCATAGCTGGGAGATAAGGCGGTTCATACCTTTCCCAAAGGTAGTATACTGAAAGTGAATGCAGTAACATGACTGGAGTTTGAATTTGCTTACTATAACACAACAGTCCACACATTAGCCACTTATGCTATATGGACACCCACTGAGAATTGATATGTAATGAAGGTACACTATGATGTAATGAAGACCTGTCATGATATAATAGGTATATGTCATGATGTAATGGGGACATGCTATGATATGATGAGAGTAGGTTATGATTTAATTATTATGTATTATACAATGAAATTCTTGGCCAGTTTTAGAAACTTGGGTTTATGATATACAAGTTATGACAAAGATGCCTTGGCCCAATCAGCTGGGACAGCAGAATGCACTGCTTCACTGTAGACGGGTAAGACCGCCTCCAACAAACATCCTGGATATGACACAAAACAATCTGACGGTGAGGCTCCAGTAATGCTGGAGCTTTGGGAGTGCAGAGTACTCCTTCATTGCCCCTGCTCCCAGGTCCACTTTAGCTCAGAGTAATAGCACCTGCTAGGGTCCTATCAGTGGATCAAATAGAACTAAACTGTGTAGTTATGCTAAACTGAATAGTTTGAAATAGAACTGTTTTGGTATTTAAACTGTGTAATAATGCTAAACTGACCTGTTTGAAATAGAACTGATTTTCAATTTAACTGTGTATAAACAAAAAATTGTACTTATGCTAAACTGAATTGCTTGAAATAGAACTGTTCATATGTATAAAAATGGATTTGGTATAAGATAACCTATAATGGTTAATATGCCATCAAACCAAACCAAACCAAACAAGGATGCCTGATTAACAGCTAACACTGTTAAGTTGAGGAGTTTGTATTTGGAATAAGAAATTAAAGAAAATAAACAATAAAAGTCATATGTTTAAGAAATTTTTCTGCTTTTCTTCCACCTACCAACCACCACCAGATGAGATGATCACCCCCACAGGTTGTTTGCTTCACCTGAAAGGTATTTGTCAGATAGTTTCCCATGATAAACAGTGTCCTTTGTATGGTGCCATGCAGTCTTGTAAACAGCCACATAACAATTGGTTCATGACTTTTTATTATAATCTTTTTCATATTTGCTATAGTACACATTCTAAACTGCTGACTTTTTTCTCATCCTCTCAGCAGAGAAACACTAAAAACTGAATTCCAAAAATCTCTCTTTACTCACATCAAGATCATATTTCTGCCTCATAGCAATTTTCTATTTATGAGACTAGCATAATTATCCACAATCCTTTTAAATATCATTTCAATGATCCATTCTCTCTAATGACACAGAGTTCCAAAATCCTGAGAAAGTGTTGATATTTGAGATTATCGTACATGTTTAAGGTTTCCCTCTGAGGGTTATTCACCTAGTACAATAAGTATTCTTGATTTTCTTATTAAACACTTAAATGATTTGAACAACAACTCTAAAAACCTAACAATAGCACATCTATGTATGTTTGATATTCAATTGAAGAGGAGTAGACATGGTAGGGAAAATTTTTGATATAGATAAACATGCACACTGTCTTCATCATCATCATCATCATCATCATCATCATCATCATCATCAGTAGCAGCAGCAACAACACCAACTTTTCTTTAAGTTATTCATTACTGGATAAAAGACTAATCTACATGAGGTAAAGTAGGCAAGACTTGGATCAAAGCTCGTTATTATAGCAATAAAAAAATTCTTAATCAAATGTTCAAAATCAAACAAACCCAATAAGAGACTAAGAGAAAAATGTCAAAAACAGCTTTGAATCATTTCATTTTTCTAAGAGATGTCTATTTTACAATATTTTTTGTGAGTTAAAATTTGTGGTGAATTGTTAAAATCTAAGTTTTACAATAGAAAAAAAAATTACAGGGCCAAAAAATACTATATATATATATATATACATATATAGGATTTTATTTTAATGTTTGAAAGTTTGCCTTCTGCATGATTTGTTATGTATTGCGGTAACATGCCTTCCTGCTAAATTGATTATTCTTTATTGTTAAACCTCCACTTGATAAGTGTTATTTATTCTAAGAGGAACAATAACTTTTTTACTTTAAAATCTTCACTTGAATTCAGTAACAATGCATACAAAATTTTATAGCTTTACATCAAAATATATGACTATACAAGACAGACAAGCAAACTTTTTCTAATTAAGCCCAGTTGCCTGGACCAGTTGAATACACTGACTGTGTCTCTGCTAAGGAGTAAGAACCCCCACCCGCTACAAATGTGCTTGATATGACACTAAACCATTAGAGGGTAAGGCTCTAGTCCGAGTACTTTGAGGAATCTCGGGAACCCCTTCATTGCCATTATTCCAAGGTCCACTTGATAAGGAGTCAAATAGAACTGTTTAACTATTTAACTGTATGCAAACAAATGATTGATATTAAATTGAATTGTTAGTGCTTCAGAGCAATGCTTAAAACCTTTTAACAGTGTGCAAACAAATGAGCTCAGGCTTGCTTAAAATGTTACCTACAAACTATTTATTTACAAATCCTATATAGTTGATATATATGTTTAAACAGGATTTGGCATTAAATGACTTACAAGGGTTGATATGCAATAAAACCCAATCAACCAACCAATCTTCCCAATTTTTGATATCAATGACCTGTTTGGAACATACCTGGGACTATGAGTTTGGAAGAGCTATTTCGATGAACATTTTCCTTGCATTTGATATCTTCTAGAACTTTAGAATCATCATTGTCTATAACAAGTCAAAATGAACATCTATTTACTTTATCCAACTAAATAAAATGTTGCCAAATCTATTCTTAATAATGCTTACTGAAGCAGAACTGGGAATTCTCAAGTGTTTTTATGTTTTATGATAGCAGAATGGTGTTCTATCTCAAATTTTATTATCTTCAAAATGCCAATATCCAATGAAACAGAATTGTTCAGAGGCATTTTCAATTAAAATTTAATATGTAGATAACAACAGCAAAGTTCATTTTGGCACATACATGAGGGTTATTCAAAAAGTTCTAAGTCTCACCCAGATAATGAACATAGCTGAACATTTCTGTTGTGGTGACATACTACCATCTCTTATAAAACTAAAAAAAATCCAAATTAGTTTTTCTATTCAACGTATATAAGGTGTTGTCACAACAAAAATATTCAGCAATGAGTCTTCTTTCTGAGTGAGGGTTAGAACTTTTTGAAGGATCCTGGTACATTTTTCTAAATAGAAATTTTTTTAAAAAAGAATAAGGATAAACAGACTTTTTGGCAATGAAAATAAAAAGAACACAATTTTGATGTATGAACCTAAAGCAAAGATTTTTTAACTTTTATTTTATGGGGTTTAATAACAACTCCAAAAATATATCTGATATGGTGAAAATAAATTCTAAATTCATTCTGTTTTTAACCAAATGATCCATAAAGGTTTTTTAATTAGATAAGCCATAGCAGCTAAATGATATAAATTTGCTTTAAAAGTTTTATATTCTTATAGTAGAAAACTTACTCCTTAAGAAGATGATATATTGTCTTATTTTGAAATCAGAGCCATGATTGTCTGTAGTAGTCAAGAAAGAACTGAGTTATTTTTCTATTATTTGGCTGTTTTAGCTGAAATTTCAAGCTTACATGAAAAATACTGCTTTTGTCATATAATATGATTGATTGTTTGAGGTTTTTTTTTTTTGTCATTTCTTAAGTTTTTACACATGGCTATATGATATCAAATATTTCTATTCAATACAAATATTTTTATACAGATCTATTTGACCCATTGATGGGATCCTAAAGGGTTTTACCACTCCAAGGTAGAGTGGATCTGGGAGTAATAGCCATGAATGGGTACTCCACATTCTCCTTATCTCCAGAACTGGAGCCTCAACATCTAATACAGTTTAATATCATACCCTGTTTCTTTTTTTATGAGTTCTTACACTTTGGTAGGGGATACCATCAGCATATTCTAAGCACCACCAATATGGCATGCAACATAATAGTTTTTATGTTTAGTGTATGGAATGCATATGCAAATGTATGACACTAGACTACATCAGCTGGTGAGGCTCTTGTCCTGGAGTTTGTGGAATGTGGAGTGCCCCTTCATTACTATTACTCTCCATCTGGAATGTGGCTTGTGGGTCAAGGATTTCTACTCATGCCAGATAATGACCCAGAGCAAGGTACATTAAAAGCAAAGAGGAAGAGCACATCCTTCAACTGATGTCTTAGCTGATGCAATCAGCAATCTTAAATCCCATTGAACTGGTGTGGGATGAATTTGACCAAAAAGCCAGGGCTAAACAACTCACAAGTACGACTTATCTCTGGCAACATTTGCAGGAAATCTGGGCAGAACTATCTTCAGTCTACCTCCAGTCTTTGGTTGAAACAAAAGCCAAGAATCTGTGAAGTAGTGACTGCAGTCAAAGTATGTCAGTTTGATGAATGAAAAGTTTAAGAAGTTTTTTTGCCTTTTTTTTTATTTAGTTTGTATTTAATGTGGCTCAAGAAAATTTGTATTTAGTATAATAAATAAAACTTAACTTGTTTTATTAAAAATAACACTTTTAGGATGAGAAATAGAAATTTTTGATGATGGCCAAATATTTTTGATGGGTAGTTTATTTATATAAACAGAATCTGGCATTAAATAATCTGTAAAGGTTAATATGCCATAAAACACAACCAGAACAACTAAGCATGAACAAATGTAACAATTAATTTCATACAAAAACGTCAGTATCTACATCAATAATTGGAATGTTTGTTTGTTTGTAAATGGACAAATAATTTTATAGAGAGATACCAGATTCAGAATGCCTTTTTATTGGACTGAATAGAAGGTTTTAGTTTTTCATAAAGGAGAAAAAAAAGGCAATTGTTGAGAGGGGTCACTAATAATCAATAACCTGCAGGACACTCTGTTGCTACCAAACATAAATATTCATGCAAGATATGGATTTCTAATTTTCAAGAGAAAAAAAAATTGATGAGTTATTTGCATTACAAAAATAATAATTCAAATTTGACATAAGATAATCCATTAGGGCTATGAGTACTTCTTCAACGTGTCAATAAATAATTCCATTGTATTATTGCTTAATCAGGCCAAAAAATCTGGGCAAAAAACAAAAATGTTTAAATTGATAAATATTTTAGTATAACTTACTTAAAATGTATTTCTCAACAAAAATGTGAAATATTTTGCAGAACAAGATTAGCTTTATAAATGATTAAAAAAATATAATTAACACATTTCTTTTCTGTTACATGTATTTGTTTTTAGAGTAACAATTACGGTTTCTAACTGTTTGGCATAAAGTTTTAATTATCACCAAAGATTGTACATAAAGTAGACATTGTTTAGAAGAATTAAATATATAAAAGGACTTTTGACATTTAATCTTGTTATGTCCGGTTGTACGCATGTATGTCTCATAGTTATCATTTTACTATTACTAGACAGATCGATTGGTTTTGATGGCAATGAAGGGGTACCACACACTCCTCAAAATTTTAGTGTGGGAATACCAAATGGGACACACATTTCACAGAAGGAAAACCTTTGGCTGCATGATCATCTGATCCCTTGTTGCGTTGACTTTTTCCGCAAGCTGAGTCAAAATGCATGTTGAACAGTTCTACTCAGAAAGGACAAAGCAAAAACAAAAAGTTGAACAAATGTTTATGAGAAGTTCATGTGAGAAAAATGTAGGTTTGTAGTCTTCTCACTTTTGGCTATTTATATCCCTTAACTAAAGACTAAAATCTGGTAAATCCTTAGCTCCCTGTATCTCTGGTCCTCTGTCTGTCTCTGTTCTCCATTCTCTGGTTCCCCCCATCTCTTCTCTATCTGTTCTCTTGGCCCATCTCTGTATCTGTAGTCCCAGCTACCTACAGTTGACCCTCTGTGTCTGTTCCCTTCTGTTCTTCCCACTGTACTATTTGGGTCTTTTCTCTGACAGTTCTTCTGATTCTGTTTCCCACTATCTCTTTTGTATCTGTATTCTTCTATGTCTGCCTCTTACTCCTCTTATTGGCTGGCTCACTCTTCCAATTGTCCTCTGGTTGACCCTCTTGATCTGTCTCTTTCCCCTTCTAATAACAGACTGACCCTGTTCTTTATTCTCTGGTCACACCCCTCAATCTCTTCTGTATCTCTGTTTTATTTGAGCAGGGCTGAATCAGTGATTCTCATACAGATATGTCTCAGCCTCTATATGGACACACACACACACACACACACACACACACACACACACACACACACACACACACACCTATGGTCAACCAACAACCACACACATCTACCCATGTACACACATATATACACACACATGCACTCACATAGAGCTAAGTCCATATATAATGTCACACTTGAATTGTCACTCCACTATTGGATGCAGGTGACCTTAGTCAAGAGTGACCCAAAGGCTCCCTTTTTAATAGCTATTAAACCAAGGCATAGGGGAGGAAGCTACTCCTTTCCTTGGATTGCTCCACTTTACCCTTGATCCTTACCTTATAATGCTGAGTGCTAAGCAAGGTGACATCAAGTACCATTTTTTGAGTTTTTGGTATGATTCAACCTGGGATCATTCGATGCAGTTTAGTGTCATACCAAGAACATACTGTTTGAGGGTAAGGTGGGGGTCTTATCCCTCCATAGGGAATACAGTCAGCTCATTCTAATCCCTACCAACAGAGCAAAAGATCAGGAAAAGAAAAAAAAGGAAAAACAAGATAAAATTGGTCTTGGAATTTCTAATCCAGAAGCAGAACAACTTAATGCACCCTATTTCACACGGGTTAACCATCATTTCTAAATTGAAACTTTTCTTACAAAATTTATTAGAAGCAATCAAGAAAATTTTCAACATGCCATGGATAGTGTAATGTAAAAACAGTTTGTTGCAAATATTTACTAGTCTACAGAGTATGGAAAATCTAACAACTGAAGGTTTGTTTTTTTTATTTAAAGAAGGTATTTACCCAACCCTTCTGCCACAAGCAGGATGTGACACATGATCCATTTGTTAAGATGAGTAAAGCTGGTTTGAATTCATTTTTTTTCTTCTTCTAGAGTGCCTGACTAATGCTAAAGAATAGTCTGCCCTGCTATTTACTTCTCACTGGGGAGGGAGGAGATTTTCATACCTTTCCCAAGTAACATGTAGAAAGATAACATTTGGTTTATCTATAAGTAGTATAAGTATCTATAAGTGAGAGTAATTTTGAAAATATTTTTTTAAATTTTAATGTTTTCCTTTTAATTAAAAGTTAAAAGTAATGTTTTAAAAATATGAAGTCATGTCTACTTTAATACAAGAATTAAATTAACTTCCCAACTCTTTCCTGATTAAGTTGTATATATATAAATATATATATATATATATTCAGACTTTCATCAGCTGAGGCCTTAAGCTATATGAAAAAAAATTTGTTAATGATAAAGAAAATATATATGTATACTGACTGATGGGAAAACTCAGTAATCTGCCCTTGACTGATACAAACCAAAGCTTCTTGTGCGCAAGCTTTCAAGATATCAAATGTAGGTATCTTATTGATAGGTAAAGAAAAAAAGAAAAAAATTAAAAAAAAGATAAAATTAGTCCTGCAATTTCAGATCCAGAAGCAGAATAACTTCTTAATGCAATCTGTTTCACACAAATTAACCGTCACTTCTTCATAGAAACTTTTCCTACTAAATTTACTGTCTTTGAGTATTATCTTGCAAGGACTTCTCTTTTTATAATTTGTATATAAGCAAATATAAAAGAAATATACAGTTTTTATAAAAATCAGATTATCTTTCTTTTTCTGATTAATGTTTTGTTTTTAACTTTTAAAAAAGAACAATTTTAATGAGCAGAGACCATGCAAACTCCCCTTCTCCTGCAACTCAGCATTTTATTACATTATTCCAGTCTGTGAGTTACGCAATTTTCAAGTTATTAAAACTTAATGAAAAATGGGTGATAGATATTGTGTGGCAAGATGCCAGAAAGCAGTGAAAAGTAAATAAAGATGTTTTTTAATGTCTTGCAAGAAATTGAATTGTTGCAGTCAGAGTATAGATTACATATTGGTTGTTCTGAGATATTAGCCTTTCTTTGACCTGTGTAAATTTTTTTCTTTCTTTGGCTGATACACAAGACTGGTTGATTTCCAACATAGACATTAGCAAATACAACTTCCTTTTTTATTCAGAATTTTATATCTTGAAAGAGGCTATCAAAAAATGGTTTATAACCATTAAAGATATCACAAGGCAGAGATACTCAAACTATGAGCCATGGCACAATGGTATGCTACAAAACAATACATGCTACATAGCAATATCAACTTCCTAATACCAGGGTGAGTCAAAAGTTTTGCAGTATTTTGGTAACAATTGGGCAACTCTGGATTCTTTTGCCAAAGTTTTGAAGGTGATGTACAATACTCTTTGAGTGCTACTCCCCAGATTTGTTGCCCAGTTGGCTGGGAGTGTAGAATACACTGTCTTCTTTTCTGCATAGGGGTAAGATCCCCCTACAACGATGATATGATACTAAACAATTTGATGGTGAGTTTCCAGTAACACTGAAGCTTTGGGAAATGCAAAACACCCCTTCATTGCCATCACTCCCAGGTCCACTCTGGCGTGGAGTGTTAGCACCTGATAGAATCCTATCTATGAGTCCAATAGAACTAAACTGTGTACATATGCTAAACTTAATTGCTTGAAATAGAACTGTTTTGACATCTAAACTGTGTACTTATGCTATACTGAATTGTTTGAAATGGAACAGTTTTTGTAAGTTAAACTGAATTGTTTGAAATAGAACTGTTTTTGACATTGAAACTGTACTTACACTCAACTGAATTGTTTGAAATAGAGCTGTATGGATATTTTACAGTGTGTAAACAAAAACTATACTTATACTAAACTGAATTGTTTGAATTCGAACTGTTTGACTAAACTGAATAGCTTGAAATAGAAATATTTTTGACAATTAAACTCTGTACTCATACTAAACTGTATTGCTTAAGATAGAACTGTTTATTTGAATATAAACAGATTTGGCATAAAATACCCAACAAAAGTTGCAATGCCATAAAACCCAAACAAACAAACAAGCACCAGATTTGCCACTATATTTTGAGCACAGCCTTAGAATCCGTGGTTTTAGGCTTACCTGACTTTGCCAGATCCTTGAGGGTATTGCAACCTGAACCAGCTTTTTCAACCATCTAGTTACTGTACTGTAATTAGCTGTGCCTTTTTCTTTAGCACAACAAATGTTTATGGTTGCTTCTGCAGTGTTATGACTGAATTTGAACTTGTAAAGCATAATTTCATATATTATACATTCATCTGTGCAGTTTTCAAACTATAAATGAAGTAAAGTAATGTGTCAATGCACTACTATGATGTGACAACCCATAGTGGGAATCTTTCACAGCTGAAACTGGTTTGGTCCTGATATATGTGTTGCAAACTAGTACATACCAAAATTTTTCTGCTTTTTAGCTGAGCTGTCTGGCATTCGTACCAGATGGAAGTTCAAGGTCAATGATGGATTCGAGGATGAATGGCCACTGGCTATGGCCAAGACACCTATGGGCGGTTGAACAATCATTGACAAGCACGGCATAGCACTTGACTGGTTCAAGCTACGAGCAGGCAAACGTGCAGTTCAAGTCCAGCAGGATCATCTGGCTCATATTGCATCTAGTGAGTCTATGACCAGCAAAGTTCTTCAACCTACCCCTTTCCCTAAATTCCCACTATAAAAAAAACTTTGTGTCAAATCACGTCTGGTGGGAGGCAGCAATAAAATTCGTCTCTCCTTAATATAAAAAATATAATCAATAAATCTCTTTTCTGTCATGCGGGTTTATCTTTTATTGCAACAATTATCATTTGTGATCAACAAGTGTAAATATTTAATTAAGAACTATAATTTCAATATAACCAGTTGCAATCTAATTCTTGAACTTTTTACCAACATAAATGAGCATTTCAACTAGTACAAATACTATTAGTTATACTCTCACAAAAGAAGAACTTTTCTATATAGATAGACTATATCAAAAAGTATTTCAAACTAATTCTATCACGAGTTATATAACATTCTGTTTACTGTTGGTGTTTGTTGCAAGACTTTTTTTTCTTCAATTTGTTAATTACAGTAAATAAATGATGCTCATCGGAAATTATTCTTTCTCTTCAGTTAGAATTACTTCCTCTGATTGCTTTAAGACAATGAAATGATTCTCAAACTGTAATTGGCTGGGTTGGCAAAGATCTTCTTAATAAAAGTTGATTGGGTGCAGGTTTGTTTATACTCTGATTTTCTCTAAAATTATCACAGCTGACCTTGAACTTTGATTCTAGGGAAGGTCAAGATCAGTTTTAAAAGATCAAAACAATAAAGTTCTTTCATTCAGTAGGATAGGATGTAACACAAGGATGAATTAAATGGGGGGTAGACATCTTGTGTATACATGAACTTATGGACAAAGATTACACAACTCCTTTATATATCCTCTTCAGAGATTTAGTGGTGCCTCAGGCATCAATATTGGCAATCTGCCTTCCCAGCCTTCAGACAATGATTAAAAAATGGTATTGGTTCATCTACCATGTTCTTGCCTTCAAGTAGGATTTAGCAAAAAAAAGAAAACAAAGTGAGCCTGAGATTCTAACCCTTTCACTAAAAGGGAAAGTCAAAATAGACAAGTGGCTGCATGCAAATGATCACAGGAACCAAAACTATTTTTTATTCTTGTCTATGAATAGGCAATTGGTCTCCCTCTTTAAACCGATGATATATTGTAAACAACATCTGATTGGAGGCACACTTAAACTAAGATATGGAAACAGCATCCCAAGTTTGAAACCCAGATGAAGCTGTTTTCATTTTACTTCATACTAATGTCCTAGGGAAAGGCATGAATCCATCAGTTCTCCCCCAGATATGAGTAACAAATTGGGCAGACTGAGTTCTTTAGCTTTGGTAAGGTGAGCAGTCTAAAAGAAGGAAAACTTCAAATTTAAAGGAAGAGTCCCTGTGGCATGATGACTAAACTGTGGCTTCGAATTAAGTGAGTTCAAACTTCAATTACACTACTACATTCACTTTCTAATTAATACTCTTTGAATTGGAATTGACCCCACTTATTCATCCAGCTATGGTTTAAATAGTATTACTACTGTTTTTTTACATGGATGGGTTTAGCTTTAAATAACCCTCAAAAGTTGATATGCCATTAAACAAAGACACCTAACCAAACCAAATCCAAATTCAAAAACCTGCGGTATTCGACTTAAATATTGAATTTTTGTAACATCCTAAACAGTTATGCAAATGCATACACTTGATGAGATGTAATTAAATACTTGACCAGACCCCAACACTTTTAGTTAATGAGAGGAGGTGCTGCATTGAAGGGGTGGTTCTTTCCAACTGAGAAACATACTTAATAATAAACCCTGGTTTCTCACTAATGACTAAAGGAATACCTCTGTACCAGGTAAGCATTGACATCCAAGTGAACAGTTGTTGAAAAAATATATATTTATGAATATAGTAAACTTCATTACTATATATATATATATATATATAACTCAATATATACGAATTTTGGTTATTCCCTAAGCTCAGAGGCTGTCATTATGAGACAATTGAGGAGATGAAAGAGGCTGTGACGAAGGTCATTGACACGCCCACACAAGAGGACTTCCATAGGGCCTACAAGAAGTTGTTGGAACGGTACAATGTGTGCATTGCAGTCGGAGGAGATTACTTCAAAGGTGACTAGAGTTTCATGTGTGTACTATCCATAAAAGTGCCCATACAAAAAAAGTCTGGAAACTTATCATATGCACATCATATATATATATATATATATATATATATATATATATATATATATATATATATAAGTGATTGAAAAGTAACTCCCTATTTTAAAACATTATGATTAATTTCTTGTAAAAATTATATATTTCACTTTGGATTTTAAACATTTATACAATGTCTAACTTTTTTGCATTTTTTGATATGATATTATGTTTTTATTGACTTTCCTATTATATCAGACCTATCTTTTATATCTGGTATGTGCAAAACTTCCCAACATATTTTTAGAACAAAACCCAATTTCACTGGTTCTATTATTTGGTTTGGTCATGAGGACACTTGCAGTGTGCCTTGGACAGGAAAAATCCAGTCTGAGCCCATCCTTCTCTAGGTTGACAACTAATTTAACTTCAGAGTTTTCTTTCTCCTTGAGAGGTTGCCATATCATAGTCAAAGAGCCCAGTCTGCTCTTTGATTAAACCATAGCTGAAGAGAGCATAGCTAGATTCATACCTTTCTTAAGAGTATCAGCACTATGTGAAATGCAAATAGCCTTGTTTGAGATTTAAACTTGGTTCTTTCTTAACCATTACACTATGAGTACTTGGTTGGTCGATTGGTTGGTTGGTTGGGTTTTATGGCATTGCAACCTTTGTAGGTTATTCAATGACAAATCCATTTTTATACAAACAATTCAGTTTAGCATGAGTACACAGTTTGATTGTCAAAAACATTTCTATTTCAAGCTCTTCAGTTTAGTCAAACAGTTCTAATTCAAACGATTCAGTTTAGCATAAGTGTACAGTTAGTTCTATTTAACCCGTAGCAAGGGCCCTATCGGTTGCTACCATTCCAGGTCTGAGTGAACCTGGGAGCAATGGCAATAAAGGGGTGCTCCACATTCCCCAAAACCCCAGCATCACTGAAACCTCATTGTCAGATTGTTTAGTGTCATAATCAGAATGTTGGAGAGGGGGGTCTTACCCCTCTGCAGAGAAGCACTCGAAGTATTGTATAGCCTCAGCCGACTGGGCAATACACAGAGTTAATGTCAAGACAGTTTTATTTAAGATAATTTACTTCAGCATAAGTACACTGTTTAAATGTCAAAACAGTTCTATTTTAAACAATTCAGCTTAGCATAAATACACAGTTTTAATGCAAAAAACCGTAAACTCAAGAAACCACAGTTTAGTTTTATTTCACCCATGGATAGGACCCTTATCAGGTGCTGCCACTCCATGCTAGAGTAAACCAGGGAGCAATGGCAATGAAGGGGTACTCCTCATTCCCCAAAGCTCCACCGTTAGTGGAACCTCACCATCAGATTATTTAGTGTCATATTCAGAACACTTGTTGGGAGGGTCTTACCCCTCTGTAGAGAACCAGTCGGTGTATTCTACAACCCCAGGTGACTGGGCAATATGAGTACTTGGCTCTTTCTTATGATAATAACCATTAAGCTATGAGTACTTCCTCTAAAATACAACAAAATACTAAATATAAAAATAAATGTCTTTTTTTATTAGAGAATAGTAGAAACTTTTCCTCATGCCTAATACATATATTCTAATATTCAATTAAGTGCCATGATATATTTTTGAAGCAAATAGATATATTAGTACATGAGAAGATATGGATGGGAACTGATACTAAAAGATCTACACATCATAACCTTATAATAAAAATAACTAAAAATAAATAAGCTATTCTAAAACATATGTTAAGTCATAACGACCTATCATTGAAGAATCCTAAGAGCAGATAAATTAAAACTACTAGTTACTCTTGTATAACATTTCTGCTTTGACAAAATTTGGCTGGCTTGATGTCAAGCTCACCACACCTAATTCATATTGGTATACAAAACCAAAGGAAGATGAAATCAATATTTCTGTTGAATTTTGCTTTGCTCTCTGCTTACTCTCTAATCAGCTCATTCACTTAGAATAATTGTTGTTATCGCACATATTGGTTACAGATTAATTTCTGTTTACCATAGATGACTGAACTGATCCAGCCAAACTGATACAAAGAGTTCAATTAATGACACTACTTTATCCAATTTGAATATCCAGACTTCAGATTTTCTGTTTTAGTTTGACTTCTTTATGTAAATTGAGACAAAATATTATATAAAATATAAAAATATCTTCAGCTGCCAACATTTAATTTACCATAAAATTTTCAGAAAATAGGGATGGCCATGGCAATCTTAGTAAACACTGCTGAAATGCAATCAAGGAGGTCGTCAGTGATGTTGTGCCAGCTTCTTTGCAGATTTCAGGTTTCACAATATCATATCTGCTCCACCAGTAACCCCAACCTGTTTCCAGGCCGCCTCCTCTCATGATTTGCTCCGAGTAATATTGTTTTCAGGAGTCCTAATATAGTGGACCTGAGATCTGCACAGCCAATCAGAGATGTTGTTGCTTGCATAAATAGGTGTTTCTCTTTGCACCTGCTTTTGTATTACTACTACTGTGCGTGCGTCTGTACTAATGTTCATTGCTTTCTTTTCATAAAGAATGTAGTCTTTCAGAATAAACTAATTTAACTGAAAAACTACTCCAGTTCACCCCCCACAACTGACAAGGAAACCCTGGCGCACCCTGCCATGCTCTACCATGCAAAATTCCAATGCAAATTTGCACGTCAAACTATGCCGAGCAAAACACAACAGACATTAGTTAATTTTACAATAGCTCTGCACTTGAATCAGGGTTCACATCTGGCAATTATTTTAATAGTAAATCATTAGCTGCCAATACAATAAATCTCCTCAGTCTATACCACTAATATTGTTCAAGAGAAGACAAAGCTTGGTTTTAATATCATCAGAAGAATTGCAAGAATAATGTTGAAGATAACATTAGACTGCCTTAGGAATTCTTGGTCCGGATTTTGAATTGAGAGCTGTCTTTCTTCTAATCTGGCTGCTCCCCAAGACTAAAGAGCCCAATCTCCCCAACTAGTTGGGTAAATCAAAAGTGTTTTTTTTATATTTTCATAACATTAGGCACACTTCAGCAGCTCTTGATGCTTTTGTCAAAGTTGTGAGGTAATGAACCATTCTGTATTGTAAGCTGTTAAGTTAACTTGATATTTTTCAAGTGCTACTCTACAGATTTGCCTCTGTAGCTTGGAACACAGTCTTGGAATTCACAGTTTTAGACCTACCTTATCACTGATGTTCTTGCAACCTGAGCAAAATTTCTCCTATCATCTGGTTACAGTACTGTGATCAAGTGCATCTTCATCTTTTGCAAAACATAGTCCGAGGGACCTGAGTTCAACCCCAGGTTGTGTTATATCAAAGACTATAAAATGGTACTTGATACCTCCTTGCTTAACACTCAGCAATATAAGGTACGTATCAAGGGTAAAGTGGAGCAATTCAGGGAAAGGACTAGCGCTCCTCCCTACACCTCAGTGTAGTAGCTATTGAAAAGGAAACCTTCTGGTCATTCTCGACTATGGTCGCAAACTTTACTTTTTTTACTTATTATCCTATTTGAACTCATAAAGCATAAGTTCCTGATTAGACTACATTACATGATTACCTATGCAGCTTTTACATCATGCATCGAGTGAATCAATACAAAATGTCTCAGAATGTATGTAGAAAAAGGTAAAAACTAAAGAAAGATATATGTCTGATGTTTTGTTTGTTTGCACCAATTACTATAATACTATCAACCACCGAAGGTACTTCTCATAGTTTGATCTGTTTCAGTCACATTATATACATGCCACAATTTTGCACATACCGAAATATTGTAAAACTTTTGATTCACTCAAGTATTTTACTAATCACTGATTCATGCCCTTCTCAAGAGCATTTGAATTTGATATACCAATTCCATTTCATGTGCAAATAATCATGTCATTCACAAAACTTTCCTGAATGAAATAGAAGTATGAAAAATATAGACATTTGTATCATAGTTAGAAATTGAAGAACCAAAACATCAAAGAGATCAATGTGCTGTGGAGTCTACATTGTATTCCAAGGTGTACTTAGAATAACAGTTGTTGTCATAGGAAATGGAACTGAATAATAATAATAATAATATTATTAACTCTCATATAATGTAAATATGCAGGAAGATCTCATTGTGTAATGGTTATTGCTATAGGTTGATGGAATCAGCAACATATGTTCAAATCATAGATAAGGCTGTTTGAATTTCTCTTTACACTAATTCCCTTAAAAAAAGCATGAAACCATCTTTGTCAGAACATATAAAGAGGAGAAAAAGGAACTCTGTTTAGTGTAACACAAATTATATACAAAACTTTTCATATATATATATTTAAATATATCTCTGTCTGTCTGTTAAACTTTTTTAATCTTTAACCTCTTGACTATTTGAACCCTGTACTGGAGTTCTTATCTCATAATGTACAAAAAAGCAAGCACAAAATACATTCAAACTTTTCTCCTGGGTGAAGAGATCTTTGTTTAAAGCTATCCCATCATTCCATTGAATGAAAAACAGGAAAGGGTGACTATATTCAGCTATTTTGAGCTTATGGTGTATACAAAAATGGGACAAAGTTTGGAATATCAATCTTTGGTTGGAGAGTAAAATATTGTTCAGCTTAAAATATTGAGCTTACAACTTAAAGTAAAATAACATTCAGCTCAGAACTTATGAATTCAAAGGGTTAAACTACAGACTGCAGGTATGTTATTTTGTAACAAAGGTCTTTTTGTCTTGATTTCCAATTTTTATTCACAAATATAACATTTTGTATGCTACTTCTTGGAGCATTAATAAAAACTTAACAGAGATAATTCTAAATGAAGAATAAATCATCACACAATTTAACATAGTTGCCAAGTGCATTGTATTTGAGATCAGCTTTCTGGGAAGAAGCACAAACTATGAAGATTAGTTGTTTTGTCCAAATTGTTATTTTTTTTTAAACTCTGCCTCCCACAAATACCTAAAAGTAATCCAACCATAAGTAATTTATTAAAACTTCTTTTTAGAACTGATTTATCATCATTTTTTTATAGGCTTCTGATATTGCAATATTTACTACTTGAGTTGGCCATTTTATATTTTCTTACATTAAAGATGTCTGTGCCAGCTTAAGCACTAAATCTTTTTTTATATTAGTTTACAAAAAGAAAACTCAAAGAATTTTTTATGAGATTGTACTTATCTAAATCTGATTGTGCCTTCAAACTCATGCTCTAATACTTTTGGGGTATCATGAGTTAAGTCATAGGTTATGCTGTTTTTATTGGGTTTTTAAAGGTAAAAAATGGAATATGTAGGTGAATATGTTTGATTTGGACAAATGGAATCAGTCAGACTTATTTTTTTAATTTCAAAATATGTATTAGACTGTGCATTGATAGGGAATTCATTAAGGCTTGATAGCAGCAATTATGTTACAAATTCAATTAAAGATCTCAAAATGTTAAATTTCATCACAGTATATCGATTGACCTATCATTCATATATTCCTTATAAACTAGATAATGTCTTCTCCAAAATGTCTGACTTGGCTGTATTGAATATCTACAGTAAACTTCCATGAATATAACCAAATGAGATTTATTTTTCAGCATAGACCTCCTTGTGATCCACAAACTTCTTTTATCAATGTTGAAGTGCCTGTATCCCATTGGTCAAAAAGTTATCAACAGCAGATATGATGCCATCATATAAACTTTTCAACCTATGAACTTTTCAGCCTATGATTAGAAATTATGTTACTTATTGTTTTAATCAATATTCAGGTATGGATTGTGACAAGCACAAAATCAAAGCAATCATTCCATATGTTGGAGATGGACATATAAATATTTGCTTATAAATATTTGGGACACTCTAAAAGTAATAGTCCCTAGTTATTTCCACAGAGCCTATGAGCATAATAGCTCCATTGGATGGTGCAAGTTTTCAGCCAGTATTTTTTCACACAGTCACTACCATTGGCTAAGCATTTTCTCCAGTGACAAACAAGAGCCTAAGAGCATAAAAATCTGTACCAGTGAAGATGATATACTTTTTCATATCAGCTATGACTGGTTCATTACCAGGAAAATGTTATACATGTAACCTGATGGTCATTCAAGGTCATCAATATTACTTTGGCTCATATGTTTAACATAATTAACTTTATGTACAATTAAGAATATAAAAAGATTTTTGTATCTAACAACATTTCTTTCTAAATATTATTTGTCAAATGTCTGTGCCCGTGCAAGTTTGTTCAGCTGATACTTGACAATTGATAATTCTACAAGAACCAAAACAAATTTTTCTCTTCATCTGTAGTGCTTTTAAAATCAAATGTTTTTGACTCAGATTAAGCGCCTGTTTCAGTCACCAATAAATCTTTGTTGAGCTGCTCAATGTCTGGATAAGCAGATCTCACACACATACACTCACATACACAAGTTGACACAGAACTTAGATAGGGGTTTAAATCTTTTGGGCTTGATGTCATATTGTTTTATCATTTTTGTATGATATTATAATAAAGAAAAAAAATTGTTTAGAATCAGAATTAAGTTGTTATATAAAATATATTCTTTGAAAAACAAATAGTAAAACACATTTCAGGTTTTTTAAAGATTATTTTTATTATTTCATCCTGATATCTATTTTTCTGAGTCATGTAATAAGAATTTTGTTTGCTTTTTGGGCTCATTTTCATGGAGCCATATCATTTTTTACCTCTGTGTAAAATTAATATAAACATCATAAGCAAAATTTGAGGCATGAAAATAAAACCAAGCAATAAAAAAGTTAAAACAATTATTCCTGATGGTAGCCCAGTTGGCTGGAGCTGTAGAATATACTGACTGCATCTTTGCTGAGTGTGTAAGACCCCCCCAACAATGAGTAGTCTGGATATGACACTAAACAATCTGATAGTGAGGCTTCAGTCATGCTGGAGTGTTGGGGAATATGGAGTACCTCTTCATTGCCATCACACCCAGGCCCAATCTAGTCTGGAGTGCTTGAACCTGATATGGGTCACATAGAACTATTTGACATTTAAACTGTGTGCAAACAAATTACATATGCTGAATATAATTGTTCATTGAACTGTGTGCAAACAAATGAGTAATGTTGAAGGGAATAATTAAGGCAAAATTGCAATACTTGTAACCACTTCACTGTGTGCAAACAAATAATTAATATTGAATAGAATCATAAGTATTAGATAGCAATACTTGAAACCATTTAACTGCTAAATTGTTACTGTTATATAGCAATGTTTGTCTATGGTCCGAGAGATTGGGGTTCAATCCCAAGTCAAGTCATACCAAAGACTCAAAAACTGGTACTTATACCTCCTTGCTTAACACTTAGAACTATAAAGTATGCATCAAGGGTAAAGTGAAGCAATCAAGGGAAAGGAATAGCACTCTCCCCTACACCTTGTTGTTGTAGCTAATGTAAAGAGAACCTTCGGGTCACCCATGACTACTTTACTGTGGCCCATTGGCTTTGTGTGTGAGTGTTCGCCAATGGCACAGGAAACCGAGGTTCAATCCCTGGCTGAGTCATATCAAATACTCAAAATATGGTACTTGATGCTACCTTGCTTAACACTCTGCATTCTAAGGCACAGACCAAGAGTAAAGTGGAGCAATCCAAGGAAAGGAGTTGTTCCCTCCCCTACACCTTGGTGTTGTAGCCATTGAAAAGGGGGCCTTTGGGTTGCCCTCAATAACAGCTGCCAATTTTACATTGTAATACTTGAAACCATTTAACTGTGTGCAAAAAAAAAAGAATGCAAACTCATTTTAAAATGTTATCAATAAACTGCTGACAAATCTTTTATTTAGAATATATGTATAAACTGGATTTGGCAATGATTGATATGCCATAAAACCAAACCCAACCAAACCAAACTGATTCCTGATGGTTTTATGGCTTCAAAATAGACAAGAGAGAATTGCACTTTGTGCTGCACCCTAAAAGTTCTACCCTAAGAGTCACCACTGATATAGCCCATCTTTCTTTAATTTGATTTGTGTAAATGAATGGGTTGACAGCAGTTGTGAATGTAACTTTTCATTCACATTGCTTGCTGTTGACACTGCTGAAGCCCATTTACAACCACTATATTTATACCACCTGTTTGCTCTCCATAAGAATCCGTCATGTATTGATGAATGTCTTTGCTTTCATGTCATTTGCCTATTTACTAGACTAATTATCAGCTGCAATCTGTAAAAATGCAGAAATTATGGATTATAGGCAAAAAGGATCAACTCCAACTACTATATCCTCAACATCCACCTCTAATGCTGAGACACAACATAATAAAATAGAAGGGCTTACTTTCAGAGCAACTGTTGTATAAGTACAGCATGCTCGCCCTTCTTTGGGCATGGCAAAGATAGATTGCTAATTGGATTGATTATGAGGAAAAGTAGAGCTTTGTTGTAGAAAACTTACTTAATCCAAAAGTGTTATTGTACTCCTTACTATAGAAAAAAACAGAATATCCATAAAATTCCAAATCACATTTATATCTTTTTACATTAAGGATATCTGTCCACTCTTTCAGTGGGGCTTATCTCCAAAAGAGAGATTATACCACACAAAAAGTGTTATTGTACTTTTATTTAGAATATATGTATATGTATGGTAAGGCTTCAGTTCAGAATCCCTGGGGTCTGTGGAATATCCCTCCATAGCCATTAAATCTTGGCCAACTCTGACCTGAAGTGGTAGTGATTATGAGGGACCCATCTATGAGTCAAATAGATCTGTTTGCAAATTATTTATATAGGATACGAATACTTGATGCCATGTAACTTATTCATATTAAGAATAGTTTAATTGAAGCTATAATTTTTTACTTGGGATAATTATTTGTTTTCTAAACCACACAACTGGGTGCAAGCAAATGTCAGTTATTAAATGGAAATGATTGCTTGAAATCATATAGTGATTAATATTGAATAGGAATACTGGGAACCATAAAACTGTATGCAATCTATAAGTATTAGATAGAAATACTTTATATCACGTAATGATGCACAAAAAAAAAACTCTTAAGAAACAACTCCACAAAAATGTAAATATAAATGTTCAATGAATGCAATTCCTTAACTTCTCAGCATAAAATAACTCAATACAGGTTGATATGCTATTCAAATCAATCAATCTGTTAAAAATATCCAAGTCTGTAGTATAATCTACTACAAATATGAAGTAGTTTAGTATTCCCTGATTCCTGCAATTCGAATTAGTTCTCACAAATAGCCACATTCCTTCTTAACATATGAAACAAGTGTCTCTTCTCTTATCCCCTCATTCTGTGTATTACATTCTCTTTTTGTTTGGTTTTGGCTTTAGAATATTTGAGCTAAAATTCAAAAGAGATTGAGAAAGATAGAGAGCGGACCTAAAATTAAAATTTTATCCATCACTGGACAATATTAAAATGATTGCGCCATAATTCATTTAACAAAAGAATAGAAAATTCAAAGGATCCTTTCATATAAGGTTTAATGGTCATTGAATTTCTTAGATAATACTTTGTTAATTACTTGCTTTATCACTTCATAATTACTTATAAATTTCCTACTCTATACATAACAGGGCTCAGTTGGCTGGGGCTGTAGAATACAAGACGGCATCTCTGCAGAGGAGTTAAACCCCCAATGAGTGTTCTGGGTATGATATTAAACAATTTGATAGCAAGGCTCCAGCCAAGGAGATTTGGGGAATATAGGAGGTGCCTTCAATAAGTTTTCAGACTTTTTGTACGGCATTTAAAACTGTCATAGACTCTTGAAAATTTAGTATGTTATTGCTATACATCTTATGAGATGACTGACCAATTCTTATGATTTCAGGTTTAAATGAACAGTTACAGTAGAAATTGGAATACACCCTACTAAAGCCTGATTTTCACAGCTGGTGAATTTCAAAAATGCAATCTGGACATGAGGACACTTTAGAAGAACGATATGCAATAAAATTGTGTTTTAAACTTGGAAAAACAACCACAAAAACGTATGGAATGCTTCAAACTGCTTTTCAACCATCTTGCATGAATCGAGCATGAGTTTTTGAGTGGCATTAGAGATTCAAGGAAGGCATGGAATCTGTGAGGGATGATGAGAGGTGTGGGAGGAGTAAGGAAGTCAGAACACCAAAGTTGATTGGCCAAATAAAGAATTTCATGGATAAGGACCATCATGTGTCTCTAGAGACAATAAGTGCACAGTTTGATATCAGTGTAGGAACTGTACACACAATTATTCGTGAGAAACTGAAGATGCGGAAGATTTGCATGAAGTTTGTTCCAAGGGTGCTCAGAGAAGAAAGACGTTGTCATGACAGCAGGGAGATGGTCAAGCTGATCAATTCAGATGCCACAGTTCTTGATGCTCTGGTGACCTGTAATGAAAGCTGGATCTACTGCTATGACCCAGAGACCAAGAGACAGAGTTCCCAATGGAAGCATGCTGACTCTCCCAGACCCAAGAAGGTCAGACAGAGCAAATCCACCCACAAACTTTTGATGATTCCTTTTTTTGACAGGACTGGCATGATCTACATGCACTGGGTTCCCACTGGACAGACAGTCAACAAGGAATACTATGTTGAGGTTTTAAGGGAGTTCAGGAAGAGATTCCGTCAGAAGAGGCCCGCACTCTTCAAATCGGGTCAGTGGCATTTCCACCTGGACAATATACCAGTCCACAACTCCATCCTTGTCACAGACTATTTGACTAAGATGGGCATCAAAACAGTTCCTTAGCCTCACTATAGTCCAGACCTTGCTCCCTGTGACTTTTGCTTATTCCCTAAGCTCAAGGAAAAACTTAGAGGATGTCGTTATGAGATAATTGAGAAGATGAAAGAGGCTGTGACGAAGGACATTAACATGCTGACACAAGAGGACTTCCATGGGGCCTTCCAGAAGTTGTTGGAATGGTACAACAAGTGTATTGCAGCTGGAGGAGATTACATCGAAGGGGACTAGAGTTTCATGTGTGTACTATCAATAAAAGTGTCCATATGAAAAAAGTCTGGAAACTTATTGAAAGCACCTCATACCTCTTCATTGCCATTGGTCTTAGGTTCTCTCTGACCCAAAGTGGTAGTGCCTAATAGAGTCCTATCTATGGGTCAAATAGAACAAACTATGTATGCAATCAAATGACTAATGTTAGATTGTGACTGTTTCATAGCAATGCTTGAAACCATTTAACTGTGAACAAAGAAGAGCACAGACTCATTTAAGAATGTTATCAACAAAATGTGTTAACAAATCATACATATATCTAATATATATGTATAAAGAGGATTTAGTATTAAATAACTAACAATAGTTAATATAACATAAACCAACCGAACCAAACCATATATAACAATTGTTATGGGACAAGGGTAGTATTATTCATTTTTTTATTAATATTTTTACAGAGGATTATTGAGTGGAATTTGCCACCCTGTCAGTAAGGCTTAAAATATGCTGATTGTATACCCTACTGAGGCGTAAGACCCCTTCCACCAAAAAAAGTGTGTCCTGGATATGATACTAAACAGCTTCTGATGGTAAGGCTCTAATTCTGGAAATCTGAGGACTGTACAGTATCCCCTTATTGCTATTACTCCTAGATCAACTGACCTGCAGTGGTACCTGTTAAGGTCCCATCTATAAGTCAAATAGATCTGTTTATAAATTATTTGTATTAGATAGGAATCCTTGATATCATATAACCATGTGAAAAAAACAATTAAAAAAACAGGTACACAAAAAATGTAGATATAAACATATAATGTATACAATTCCCTAAACTCTAGGTATAAAATAACCTTAACAGGTTGACATACAATTAAAATGAATCAATCAATCAATTTATGACATATAAAACTTACAGACATATATGTAATATGCATTTAAGCTGGGAACATTATGAAAAACATTTTTAATGTATTTTATTTACTAAACCTCGTATATAAGGTGTTTCAAAATAGTTGCAACACATTGATATGATAATGATTTATTACAGAGACAAGTGCAGTGGCAATCATTTGGAACCCATCCTGTAAAAAAGGCATCCTTTCAGCTAGAGATATCAAATCAATGTTTTTATTTATTTATTTTATTACCTTCGAGGACATGCCATCTTTTCTTGAGATTCTTGTCACAGTGATAAATCATTATCAAATTAATAGGTTGCATCTGTTAAGGCAGTTTTGAATGATTTTGTCTCCAAATAAGTAGCGACACAAAATATTTTTTTCCTCTCTTGTCCAAGGCATGGTGATCAAGGATTAATAGTTGTTTTAGTAAACTATTCTTAAATCTGAAACAAAAAAGAACATCATTATTATTAGCAAAGTTTTTAGCAGTCACAAGGGCCCCATGTATATTGAGACACTTTATATAATATGAATATTATTGTAATCATCTTTCAGATATATCTACTGTTGGGGCTTGAAAATTTCTGGGCTTAACCAAGAAGGAAATGATCTAGAGCTATAAAATATACATATTTTGTCTTTGTCTTTTTTTTTTTGTCTAGGCAATAAAGTTTTTAAAAACGTTTCTGTAACATCAAATTTAATGTTCTCTTGCAAAAAGTCTTGTTTTAAATACTCAATGTTGTTCTGTTGCAAGAGATAGAAAGGCAAGTTTCTTCCTTTAGGCAATGACGTATCTTTGATTAATTTGGTTTTGTAAAGCAATGAAGCAAACATCTTGCCATTTATTTATGCCAAGAAATCAGCTCCCAGACAAAAACTTTCAGTTGTTTAAGTGGACCTATGATTTATCCATAGATGCAATCAGGCTTGAATTTTTTTTTTTTGCCAGTTTTTTGGCAGGCTCTGTTCATAGCTGGTCAGGCAATATTTAAGGTCTTGTCTTTATTTTGATTGTTTTGAAATCAGAAGTGGAAAAGTTCACCAAAGATTTCTTCAAGAGTTTAAAAGAAAGTAACCAAATTAAGATGAAAGAAATACTACCCAAAGTGGGTAGAGTGTTTGCCAATGGTCTGGGAGACCTGGGTTCAATCCCAGGTTGTGTCATGCCAAAGACTTTAAAAATGGTACTTGATACCTCCTTGCTTAACACTCAGCAATATAAGGTATGTATCAAGAGTAAAGTGGAGCAATCAAGGGAAAAGAGTAGTGCCCTCGCCTACATCTTGGTGTAGTAGCTATTGAAAAGGGAGCCTTCTGGTCTCCCTTGTCTGCGGTCACCAACTTTACTTACTGATTATAATCTGGACAATCTTCTTTTAAATTTTTTTTATTTTGTAGAAATAAGAAAGATATATTTCAAAAGATCTAGAGAAGACCAAGATCATTAATGTGATTGTTTCTGATATGGGCAAAAATTTTTACGATTATACAACATGAAATCAGCATTCCCAGTTCAAATCCTGAACAAGGCTGTTTGCATTTCATTTCATACTAATACCCAGGAAAAAAGCATGAATCTGTCTGTTATCCCACCAGCAATAGGTCAATAGTTGGGCATTCTAGGAGAAGGAAAACTTTGAATTCAAACTAACTGCACTCCACTTAAAATTGACCTATTCAAAGTGGAGGGGTTAAATAAATATGTACCTCATTTTCATCAAAATCTTAGATCTCAATGGGCTCTATCATTTTTTTTTTTTTTTGTAAACTTAAAAAGAAGAGTGTATCAGAAATAGAATTACTCATTAGAATCATTTATATCTTGTAACTGAACTACAAAGTTTCAACTTATTTAAGCTGGTTTTATATGAAGTATTTTCATAGTAATAAACATTTTGACTTGTTTATTTTCATCAATTTTTCTAAACAGATGACTTCATTCCCATTTCCTGTCGAAGAGTTTTAACAGCCAGAGAATCAATCATCTAAAAGAAAGGTTATGATAAAAATAGATAAAGAAAAATTTGTCAAACATTCCTGGCAAAGTTAGGGTTTAAGTTAACAATAGTTTAACAGTATTAATCTATCCTGGCTTCTCACCAAAGTGTAAGTGGTTAAACATCAGAAAAAAATGGAGATTTGTTCTCTGACAGATCTAACATAGCAGAAGAGGTGATGTTTCATTGGTATATTAATAGAATTAATTTAGTTGAAGGAACATGGCAATCCAAGTCAAGGGGTTGAATTTATTCTTGGTACCTGGTAGATTATGCCTCTTCAGGTAATAGTGATACACAATCAAGATCTAAGCTATAAAGAGTCAAATGGTACATGTGGCAGATGTTTCCAAAAGGTTCAATGGTAAATCTCCCATACTAGCATGAGAAGTAATCAGTGCTGGTCAATGGATAAACATCACTAGACTAATCAGTTGTTACTGATGGGTAGCTTCCTTATCTACTAAATCTGTTACACTCATTATCATCAGATTTGAAAACCCAGAGAGACTCTATGTTGAGAGTATGGTATTATTTGTCTGAAGAATATACAGAGTATTGCTAAGAACTGGATCCTACCACTAAGCTTACTTGCAAAGCTATGCTACTTATGAACTTTTGAAATTAGGCAATAAACTTATCTTCAACCAAATTTCATAATCAAAAACTGGGCAGACAAAATTAAAAGCAATTTCAACAGCAACTATAAACATGTAGACCAAATGATAACTGGAAGGAAATAAATTTCCATTCTTTTTTCAAAAAATGTGTGAACTCTATTCAATAGTCCAAAGGCAATTTGAAATAGAAAATAAAACAAAAGAAATAATATGCTGACACAAGTAAGAATGTTTTTCTTTTTGAAAAGAAAACATGGTAGGAAAAAAAGTAGCTAGAGACAAACACCAACACATTTCAGCAATACATACAAAACTGGAGACACTTACTTAGGCCCTAAATGCTCTCTTTTTATAAAACCATCATTTCTGTGTCTGGCCTTAATGGCCTGCTCCTTTTTACAATCTTAAAAACAAATCCTTTCATTCGGTGTTTCCCAGTAAACAGTTCTCCTTTTTTTTGAAGGCCAGTGTTACTCAAACTACTCTCCTCCTTTCTCCAACATAGCTGTTTTCACCAATGTGAGAAAGGAAGAAAGGAGGGATTTATGTCCATAACACTATATTTAGAGTGGAATATCTGATAATCAATGAACATGTCTGAAAAAGCAGAACCAATCACTGCAAAAATCAACTGAAAGCTAAAAAAAAGAAAAAAATTGTTTAAGAGTTAGGTTCATACAATTTAAGGCACAAGATGGCTTCTTCTGACAAAGAAATTGATAGAAAATGGAATAGTGATTTTAAGAGATAAATGTAATGTCTAGTGAGATATGGGAAAGGTTAAATAACTGGAGAGATGAAAAAACTGGTTTTTAGGATTATCAATCGATAATGTTAAATTTTTCACAAGGTCGAGTTTAGTGTAGGAAGCATCATACTTATATGTTGGTAATTCTAGAAATTGTCTTGTCCAGTTAGTATTTCTTTTTTGGGAGCACTTCAGTGATTAGAAATTAACTGTGAATCTAATCTGTTACATGCAATTGGGAAATGCAGTTTTGTATAACATAGAATTGAGTCAGAACAAGAGACTAGTAAAAGATGAATTCCAATGATTTAATCATGACAGCTTTCATTGTCTCATTAGATAAGGCTCAATCTACAAGATGATCTCTTATCTTTTTTGGATTACCTTCATTTGAATTATAAGATAACCTCTTATCTTTATTTGGATTTCCTTAAGTTTATTTGCTTTTGTAACTGAAAAATTGATTAGCTAAAAAATAAATGCTTCAATATAAGCAATGAAAATAGCTTAAACACTTGGCCAAAATATTTATACTTTTTTTAAATCCTGATTTTATCAACAGATCTTGTTGATATGCAAAACTTCAATTATCAGTTGTCAAAGCAAATTAGAAACCTTGTAGAAAAGGTAAGAGTAGTCTATTTTCAAATGATTTCCCTGGTAAACCATGAATGACATCTCCACAGTCTACAGGGAATATATTTTTTATTGATTGTCAGCAATAACAACTACAACAACATACACAGATATAATCAGTATCTATGGCATTCATTAGTGGTATGCCTCAGCTCTTAAAAAGCCATGCATCCTCTCTAGGAGAAGTCTTGGGCAACAAACAAGCAGTTACCCAAAAAGCAAATCTCATTTTTCTATGCCATTGGTTTTGTCAATAGAAAGGTTTAGGACAGAGGTGCATGCTAAGCAAAAAATAGGTGAACTCTTTTTAACTGTCCAAAGGTGATTGGAAATAGGAAATAAAGCAAACAAAAAAAAACGATATACTTACACAAGCAAAGATTCTAAAAGAAAACATGGCAGATAAAAAATAGGTAGAAACAAACTGAAGTTGCCAGAATAAGGTTAGAAACATCATCACACTGCATTCCTGCTCCAGTCTTGTTTTGCCCACAGGCTTTACTCCTGGAGCCCTTCTCATAAGTAGGTATGACTGCACATCAGCAGTTTAACTAGGTACACACACACACACACACACACACACACACACAAATATATATAAGGTATTCTTCAATCCAGTAAATCCGGAGTAGGGAACAATTCCATCACAACAAATAAATTATTCAAATTTTGAATATTCAAATGTTCCTGGTAGAGAGCACAATGTATTTTATTCTCATATTGGATCTGATGTAGTCCTGTTAAAAATTATTTTAGAGTCTTTGATTCATATCAATGCTCTTAACAGGATGGAAATAAATCTATCATCCTAATGTGACTGAATATTGACTTTTTCTTAAAATAATATATATATATATATATATATATATATATATATAAGATATAAAATAAAAACTTAAATAACTTATTTACAACTACTTTTCACTATGTGTTGTATAGAAATATGAAAAATATCTGAGGAAGATAATTGTATATTGCTCATTTCAGCACAATCTTTATGGTGTTGATGATAAATGAATTACTTTCTTGATTAAAATTCTAAAAATTTCTATATTGTCAAATTGAAAACAAAAGGGACAGTACTTCTTCAAATACATTCTCACAAAAGAAATTATACTTCATTTTTTAAACCAAACATACAAAAACATTTACAAATTGTGGTTGCATAAGATAGTGTTTCACAGTTCCTCAAATTCAGCTCAGTATTAGAGTCAAATAATCAAAAATATAAATAAAAGACTTCAATTTATTTGCATTAATGAACTGAACTGACATAATTGAACAGAAAATATTTCAAAAGGACAGATTTGCTAGTCAAAATTCTTTCCTTATGAGAAAAAAACAAAAATGAGAAACTTTTTATGGATAAAAGTCACATCAGTAGTTCAAAATATTTTTGTTTGTGAAATTTTGCCATTTCTCAAAATCTGAAAATAGCATCTATTCAGAAAGATCTTGGTTGAATAAATTAATCAAAAGTAATTTTCGGAATAATGTGCGAGTGAGAGGAACCACACAGTGCTCTAACCAATGTAGATACAGTAATCCCTGATGTAACAAAACACAATGAATACTTATATATATATATATATATATATATATATATATATATATACTCACACAGTTTTGATAAATACATGAAAATATTAGGGTCCATCAAAAAGATTATTTTTTCTCAAGGACTTTTACTTTAAAATTCCTTTCATATCTTATGTGAATGAGTTATGAGATAGGAAGTTGGTTGATATACAACTGCTGATTTGCTGAGCACTGCTTCCAGAATTTGTTTGAAACAGCACATAGAACTCTTGTATAGTTCCTATTTAGCTTTTTCACAAAGCATTTTGTAAGTGTTGAGGTGGTGCATCCCTATAAAATTACTGACACTGCCACAACTTGGAAAAAATCCCATTTTATTTAATCAGCAAGATCAGATTTCCATATGATCTATAACCTATCATTAGCTGTCCATATCTTTGCTATGTGTACATTGATATTGCTTTCAGTTGATAAAATATTGCTGCCAAATAATGTGAACTGGTCTCTGGAGAAATAAAGATAAACTCATAAGCAACATTCTCACATGGACATGCCAGTGTTGGCCACCCATTAAGGATTTATATACAGCAGCTCTGTGTGGACATGGTATGTAATATGCCTAGAGTGATAGATGACAGAGATGGTGAGAGAGACAGAGAGGGATAGAGAGGGAGAGAATCAAAGAACTTAATGCTATCAGCATTACTTGATGATGATACTGATGACAGGACATCTTCAGATGATCTTTGACACTGCTCTATAATTAGTATCATTATTATTCCTATTATTCACATGTACTTATTGTTTCAATAATTATAATGACCAAGTAAAACTGGTTAGTTGGTTGGTTGGTTGGTTGGTTGGTTGGTTGGTTGGTTAGGATTTTTTGCATATCAACCTTTGTAGGTTATTTAACACCAAAACCATTTTTATGAAAATAGTTCTATTTCAAACAATTCAGTTTAGCATAAGTATGCAGTTAAAATGTAAGTACAGTTTAATTGTGAAAAATATTTCTATTTCAAGCTATTCAGTTTAGTCAAGCAGTTCTAATTCAATTTAGTATGAGTACAGATTTTATTTACATACTGTTAAATGTCAAAACAGTTCTATATTTAAAAAGTCAGTTTTGTGTAAGTACAGTTTCAATGTCAAAACAGTTCCATTTCAAACAATTCAGTTTTTCATAAGCATGCAGTTTAAATGTAAGTATAGTTTAATTGTCAAAAACATTTCTATTTTGTGCTATTCAGTTTAGTCAAACAATTCAGTTTAGCATAATATGCCATTAGTTCTATTTAACCCATAAATAGGGCTCTATCAGGTACTACCACGGTAGGCCAGAGTGGACCAGGGAGCAATGGCAATGAAAGGGTGCTCTGCATTCCCCAAAGCCCCAGCATCAATGGGGCCTCTCCATCAGATTGTTTAGTGTCATATCCAGGACACTTATTGGGGGGAGTCTTTCCCCTCTACAGAGGTGCAGTTGGTGTATTCTACAGCCCTAGCCATTCTGGGCAACGAGTTAAACTGGGTCTCAGATAATTATAGAAACAGTGTAAAACATGTTTAGTTAAAACCAGGTAACAAATTACTTAGCAAAAAATTGGTGGACTCTTTTTAACAGTCCAAAGGCGATTGGAAATAGAAAATAAAACAAACAAAAGAAACAATACATTTACACAAGTAAAGATTCTAAAAGAAAATATGGTAAAAAAAAGTAGGTAGAAACAAACTGTAGTTACCAGAATAGGGTTAGAAACATAATGTCTCGCATAAAGAATTTTAAATCACACTATGGCAAAAATTTTAAATTATACTTCAGCTAAGAAAACATTTTCTGGACTATTCCAAGATGTTTAATTCGACAATCATTTTGCTGAATTTAAACTTCTGAATCACTGGGAATATACTGAAAGAAATAAAAGATGCAGTGTATCATTATCTCTACTATTATTCTGTCATTTTAAAAATAAAGCAGTGATTCTTACTGACCTAAAATGGAATCTTTACAAGTATTAATTATTAGGAATTGGGAACAACTGAGTTTAAATGTACTTGGTGAAAATGTATGCAAATATCTGACTTCAACTGTATATATATATATATATATATATATATATATATATATATATATATATTTGTGTGTGTGTGTGTGTGTGTGTGTGTGTGTGTGTGTGTGTGTGTATTTATATGTTACTTTCTAATTAATCTAATTACTTCTTATTTAAAAACTAAAACCTATTATATCAGTTTAAAGACTAAAATGGCAAAGTGCTTCAGTTCAGAGGTGTCCTTCTCCTAATCTGGTGGTCTTTGAAGGCTGGATTATACAGTATCCTTTACTCTTTAATTAGACGCATACAGTCACACACCCATATTCAAACTCGTATATATTTCATTTACCATTTTTTTTAAACAGTAGTAAATAAAATAGTGCAAAATAAAATAATATCATAGCGTCCATGTGTTGATATAATAAAAGATAAAAGAGTATTCCTTAACTTACAATTTCATTTTTCATAATCTCTTGATTGTTGGGGAATCATGTGCATGCATGTGTGTGAAGGGGTCAGGAGAACTATTTTCTTCATATTATGTCATTAATGTCAGTTCTATTACTTTTGCTCCATACTGTATATATTGGTTGGGTGTATATATAGATTTCACTACTTACCCTGCTCAAATAAAGTGTACTTATGACATAAATAATGAAGAAATATAATGTAATAAGGCAAGTTACCATGTTTATGCATATAATGTTCATTTTGAGATATTTATTGCCCTAATCTTGACTCAATGCACTACTGAGTCTGAATAAACGTGATCTAATACATTATTCCAATAATAATCAATAAAAAGGACTATTTAGAATATTGATTATGTTCTGGAGCATATAACTTAGTTGTTGAAACAGAAGACAGGTAGCCAAATAAGTATATACTAAGTTTAACTTAGTTTGGGCTCAGTAGCTGGCCCCTCCCAGTAGACATCAACCTGTTTGTTAGCCATCATTCTTCAGCAAAAAGCACAGACAAGTAGATATAAAGGCAGTTTCATTCCAAGACAGAAACAAAAAATTACTCGGTAAATTTGCTTAAATTTAAAGAATTTTTGGTTTTTAATTTGTTTTTAAATCAAATGAATTTTTAACCTATTTAATAATATAAAATTTATCATTATTGTCAGTGATGTCCATTCTTACTAAGATCATGGAGAAGATCACTTCATATAATGTAGTCTGTAAATTCTAAAATGAATTCTAAGTCCAATTTTTGAATAGAATTGGTAAGTACAGACAGAGCAGAAAACTGCCTCCAAAAGTCAAAAAACTTGAACTAACATCATCACAGGTCTTGTAACCTCAAGAAGCATGTGTTGGGCAGGAAGAGCCTGGAGGAGCCCATCCCTCTCCTGTAAACATGTACAAATGGTTCGAATTCAGAGGTGTCCTTCTCTTATATCACTTACTATACTAAGGTTAAATAGCTCAGTGTGCCAAACTATTTGCTTAAAGCTTGAGGAAAAATCGTTGAATTAATACATTTCCTAAGGGTGTTAGCACTCTATGAAATGCTAACAGCTTTGTTCAGGATTTAAACTTGAGAAGCCAAGTCCTCTTCTTATGATAATACCCATAAGTCTCTTTAAGTAAACATTATGCCATGTGTGCCTCCCTTTCTCAACATTTGCACTCAACATTTGTGCACTTGTCTTTTTTTTGCATTGATTGTTAATATTCTCTGGATTTTAAAGTATTTTGCAACTTCATAAATGGTGTTTCTCCATTGTTTTTGGTTTTTGAGTTTTGATATCATACAATCATTGCACTCAGATTTTGCAGTCATATAAATGTTGTGAACAGCAGAGAATATTGCAGAAGAGTGGATCAATACTTAATACTATGTCAAATAGTGTAAGATTTAGCAGAAGTCTTATGTTTGTTACAAAGCCAAATGACAGCATTACACAACTGTGAGACTTATTTCTTGAGTCCTCTAACTGATAAAGGCAGTTGAAATTCTTGTCCCTTCTTCACAAAAAATCTGGTTCCTTTGATGATGAAGAGGAGGAGGTTCATTTCATTACTTACTCCTACAAAGGTTTGTTCTATCCACTCCACTTGATTGTCACTTTCATTTTGATTCACTTCCAATAGTTCTGTCCTCAAGACTGTGATATGTTGCTTATGTAAACATGTATAATTTATGATTAAGCGTAAGCGATAACAATATTACAAACTCAAACAAACACATGGAGAGATCACATTGCAAATGACTACTTATACAACCAACATGCAAAATAGCACAACCTTTTTGTTTCAGGTTGGTGTAAATTGTCACAATAAGATTGCTTCAATCATCACTGCTTGATAGACTAAATTCAACATTGAATTATTGACTAAGTACTTTTTAGAGCAGTTTGACATGAGCTTCCTAACCATTTGGATACAGTAGTTGGGATCCTTCTTCATAGTTTCAAATGTCATTAGAAAGCTAACAAGAAATGAGAAGTAGTCAATAATCTGGAAGATACAAAATTTACAAAAACAAAATGTTAGACTACACAACTGATTTGACACTTGAAGACAAAATTCAATGAATGAACCTGCTGGAATGTAATCAGCAATAAAATGTGTGGTTGTAGAAGCTGAGTGTTAGAAATTCCGTTATAATTAACTGGTTGAAGTAGCCATCTATGCTGAGAAGAAGGTCAAGATTTGGATTGGAAAGAAACAGACAAATGTCAAATATAGTAATTTGAAATTGTACTTGTGTTTTGAATTAGGATTGTTGTTGATTAAATGTTAAAATTGACATTACTCTTATGCTTTCATCTAATGATGTCACCTCTTAACATTTGACATTATTCACAAGTGCCAATAACTAATCTCACAACTCTTACAAGGGAAAACTGTTTGAAGATAATGAGTAAATGAACAAATATTACAAAATATGGAATATAAAGATATCAGAAAATGCTAAGATTTGAGAGTGATGTTTCCTCATGAATATATGATTGCATCAAACTTTATTTGCCAAAAAAATCCTCCAATCCAATCATATATCAAAGAAGTGAATCCATAAATCTACTTTAATGGTTAACTTGTGACATATTTACACACACAATCGACAAACACATATACGCCTGCACATATACACATATATCTGCACACACACACACACACACACACACACACACACACACACACACACACACACACACACACACACACACACACACAATAAGAACTACATATGTAGATTTATTCATAAGTAAATAATCAAAATTAATATTTCTATATATTATGCATGAGTTCACACACACACACACACAAACACACAAGCATACACAAACACACACACATACATACACACACACACATACAATAAGAACTACATATAGTTTGATTATCTGTAAATAATCAAAATTAATATTTCTATATATTATGCATGTGTTCACACACACACACTCCCACCAACACACATGCACACACATACACACGCAGTAAAACTGATAGCTTTAAATGAGAAAGTATCTCACAATATATATATATATATATATATATATATATATATATATATATTAAAACATAGAACACTTTTTATACACTTTTGATTCTTGTATTTTACACCTTATTATTATAGCTGAATTTTGTTTGGTTTTGTTTCTGCACTTTTTCCATGCCATGTTTTCCTTAGAACTTTTCACAAGTGTGCCTGTGTTGTACTTGATTTTGCTTTATTTTTTGGTCTTTAGACAATTAGACAGAAGTCACCCACTTATTTGAAAAAGACACAGATATTTTTTTCTTTCTAATCATTAAGTTTTATTTTGGTCTCTGTGTTGTTGTTCCTTGTTGCTATTAATTTTGCCTTCCCAGTTTTTAGTTATTAAACCCAACTGCCACTATAGTCAGGACCTGATTGGAAGGTTAGTAAGGCATGCACCTTTGAAAGGCAGTTTAGCAGCAAAAGCCAGTTGATGTGCATAAGAATAGGTATGTAGGTTGGGTACGGAAAAGTAAAGAGTACTACAAACAAGGTATGTATTTACCTCAACCCAAGGGCAAATAAAAGATCAGATTTAATGAGGAGTTTGACATTCAAACATGCTGGCTAAAGGCCAAAAATTGTCCACTCTACAAGTTTTTTTTCACATGCATAAGAGTATATCTACTTCCAATCTTGGTGAATTAGAGAGGTGTTCCTTCAGAGACAGATCTCCAGGAACCAGTTTAGTTAGAAAACAATCAAGTGATGTACAAGAAAACTTGAATTAAAGAAAGAAGTGCCATTAGAAAATAGGCAAGAAAACAAAAAGTGGAATAAAATAAAGAAAGTATTTGACACTATTGACTTCAGTTATCAATTTTGTTTATGTTGCTTATGAGCTAGAATAAAAAAATTTATTAGATATAAAACAAAGTAGTTTTGCACTGTTTTTGATTTCCTTTAATTCATCTTTTAGTCAGTGCCAGTATTCTTAAATACAGAAAGAATGAGAATAACTAAGCAAAACATATTCTTGGGAAATAAAAACTTTAATAACAATAAAATGGAATTATTTAGTGCTAGTGGGACTCATGAAAATTCCACAGGATCTATGTACAATCTATATATAGAGGGTAGGAAGCACGAGAGAGAGAGAGCGAGAAAAAAGGAAAGCTAAGTAAAACTTAATATAGACCATACTTATACATCCATACTTTTACTACTCAGGTCAGACTGTACCTAACTGTGTCACATGGAAGAAAAGGGAAGATTAAGGTAAAAACAATAACTTCTGATTGACAAATTAAATCCTCTCTTTCACCAGCCTCTCCTTCCTCCTCAACAACATTTTCCTCCATTTTCTCTTTCTCTTTCCCATATTCTACCCCCTTCTTCTGCACCTTTTTTCTCTCACCAGTATAATTTAAGAACCTCTCTCTCTCTCTCTCTCTCTCTCTCTCTCTCTCTCGCTCTCTCCCCATTTTCCTCTTCGACTTTGTTAAAACAATTAGTTTCTAAACCTACAAGTAGATTGATAATTCAAGGTATGACATACAAGAACAATAGATATAGGGTTACAAGCAAATTAATTGGCTGATTTTAATGACATGTCCACTGGTCTTGAGTTATTTTATGCCAAGAGGTGTAGGAATTGCATGCATTGTACATTTATATTTATATTTTTATGTAGTTTTTCATACACAGTTACATGATGTCAAGTATTCCTATCTAATACAAATAATTTACAAACAGATCTGTTTAACCCATGGAAGGGACCCTAACAGGTTCAACCATTATGGATCAGAGTAGAAGTGGGAGTAATGCAGAGGTATGCCATACTTCTCAGATCTTCACCAACAGATATAGTTTAATGTAATACCTAGGAATTGGGTCTTGATCTTTCGGCAGAGAATACAGTCAGCATATTCAAAGTCCCACCACCAGGTCATTTACAAACAAGTGTATTGATTTGTAGATTCTCTGAAGATTGGAATCAATATTAAATCAGATAATGAGAAATTTCTACCATGATAATTTTGCAAATCATTGACATTTCACTCTCATGATCTTATGTCAGACTCTGATAAAGTTTGTTCATATATAATCCTCTCTTTATAGAAGGGATGCATTCTTCCAGGAGGCAGTATGAATAAAATTTGTGCAAAAGTAGTTCATTATTTTATATTACCCAGTCAGCTTCACTGCAGAAGGGTAAGACACCCCCAGTGAGTGTCCTGGATATGACACTAAAGTATCTGATGGTGAAATTCCAGTAATGCTGGAGCTATTGGGAATGTGGAGCACCTCTTCATTGCTATTGCTCCCAGGTCCACTCTGGCCCAGAGTAGTAGCACTTGTTAGGGTCCTCTCTATGGGTCAAATAGAACTAAACTGTGTACTTATGCTATACTGAATTGCTTGAAATAGTACTGTTTTGGCATTTAAACTGCATACTTATGCTGAACTGAATTGTTTGAAGTGGAACTGTTTTTGTATGTTAAACTGAATTGTTTGAAACTGAACTGTTTTTGACATTGAAACTGTATTTACACTAAACAGAAATGTTTGAAATGGAACTGTTTGAATAAACTGAATAGCTTGAAATTGAAATGTTTTCGATAATTAAGCTGTGTACTTATGATAAACTGAATTGTTTGAAAAAGAACTGTTTATACGTATAAAATGGATTTGGCGTTAGTTAACCTACAAAGATTGATATGCCATAAAACCCCAACAAACAAACAAACAAACAAATATCATAATATTATATAAACAACTACTACTTTTCATTATTGTATAGGACTTATTAAGATATAAAAAGTATCATTTCATAACATGTATAAGAGGAGTCCCTGTGTTGTAGTGGCTAACATGCAGGACTGCAACATTGTAGTAAGTGAGTTCAAAATCCAGTCCTGCTATTATGTTCACTTTCAAACTCATACACTTGAAAAAAGTATCAACACCCTTATACACCAGCAATGGGTTGGATAGTATCATCACTGTTCTTCTACAAGGATGGCTTCGGCATTAAATAGCCCATGAAGGTTGATATGCTATAAAAATAAGAAACTAAACATAAAGATGTATATAGGAATTCTTTCCTTTGAATGAAATGTGAATAAATAATTTTGCATTTGTAATTGCTTACGATATCTCTGAACTAAATCCTTTATTTAATGCTTAGGAAGGAATTGTTCTTCAGACAATCAGGTAAAGTCAACCAAGTAAATCTGTCTTTGAGGAGTTACTTTTTTCTTCCACTTAAACAGATTATATGACTTTTTATCCTCTACTCAGACAACAATGTCTATGCATCCACTTTAACGAACCCTTATAGCCACTAGACCATAGTCCTTTAAAACAAATATGTTGGAGTAATTTGGGGTCTTAAACCTAATGTCATTTTATCTGCCTTTTTAATAGAACTAAAATGTCTGGCACTCAGATGCAAATATTGGATTTATAGTGTATGATAAAATTTCACTCAGCTCTAAATATTGAATTTAAAGTATATGGTAAAATCAGCTCTCAGGATATATGTTTGGTTCTTATAAATCTTAGTTGGCCTAACATAGAAGGAAACACTATATAGGATCCTCTATTTAAGAATGAAAAGACTTAAAGGTTTAAGAGTCAGAAACTTCATTTTCTAATTGTGCAATGATATAATAACTAAAAGGCTAGTAACCACAATAGTGATACTCTTCTGAGTATGTCAGTAAATAATAATGAAGCACAAAGTATTTGACAATGGAATTTCAGCAGTATGCACTACATTATTACATTCAAATTGATCCAAATCAAAAGTAGATACTAAGCTGAATTCATAAGGGTACTCACTGTCATTGAAATTAATAGCTACCAAAAATGGAATTTAAGTGAAAGGTAAAAAATATTGTTATAATGTTGATAAATTTATTACATCATTGATTTAATTTCTAGCTGTTTTTGTATCTTTATTCATAACATAAAAAGAACAATACTTCCACAAATACATTATTATAAAACATTAAACTGTTTCATTTTATTTGTTCCTTACAAACATAATAAGACTGTGTTTGTAAAAGATAGTTTCATAATTCAACAAATTCAGCTTAGTATTTCAGACCAGGAATTAAAAATATAAATGAAAGACCTCAAATTGTTTACATTAATGAATTGAATTGATGTAATGAGAAAAACCAAAAATGTGATTTGAGAGAAACTGTTTCGTTTTATTTGTTCATAATAAACATACTTTGTCTAAACAATATCATTAATAGAATTAGTGTTATATATAGCATATAGATTTCTTCAGTCATTCAAAATATTCTTGCCTGTAAGATTTTTTAAATCCGAAAATGATATCTTTTCTGAAAGGTTTGGATGAATAAATTGAATAAATGTTTATTTCCTGAATAAATTGAAAATGGTAGAAACAGCACAGTGCTTTATCCAATGCAGATACGATGATTTCTTATGCAATAAAATACAATACACACACACACACACACACACACACACACACACACACACACATATATATATATATATATATATATATATGAATACCTGCAGCCCTAGAAAAAATCTACCCAGGTTTCACCTAACTGAATCATCAGGATGATTCTGTGTTTTTTTAAAGAACCTAAGTAAAGTTCCTATATCAAAATGGGGGATAGTAAAAATAAAATGCCATAAATATAAAGTGAGGGATAAATATTGTAATTTATGTATCGAAGAGAAACTTGCTATTGCTTCCTACAATAATCCCAATGAATTACTTAATCAAAGGTTGGAAATACTTAATACTTGGAGACATAAGAAAAGTTGGATACTCGGTATATATGTTACAATTTGATTTTTTCTTATTTATCTATTTATTTATCTATAATATTTTTATTCATTTATTAATTTATTTTTCTTTGGCAAGTTTTATTCTTTCTAGCAGTATTTTTATCAACAAAATGAAGTTTTGATTCAACCCTTCTTCAACCTGATGATCCAGTTAGGTGAAGCCGTGGTAGGTTTTTTTTTTTTTTAACTCAGTTGGCATTCATATTTTTTTCTACTTAGTGTATTGAGCACTCTTATGTTTGGCTTAAGGAATTCTGTTTTTTTTTCTTTTGGCTTGGCATGCATTATTAGCTGATTGTTTTCAGGTTGTAGGTATGTTTTTCCTTTATTTTTATGGAATTTTTTTTCCTGCATATCAGTTTGTGTCATATTTTTTATTTACAAATTGTATCATCTGGGATTTTTTCACACCATCAAAATTATAGAATTGTTCCAAAAATTCAATTATATATATATGACCAAGCCGAAACACTTCTGCATAGTTTGGAATGAGCAGCAGCAAGCATAGGCCTCCATGTTAATGCACATAAAACGGAATATATGTGCTATAACCAAACGGGGGACATCTCCACTCTAGAAGGAACCCCTCTTAAACTAGTAGACAAATTCACGTACCTAGGAAGCAGCGTCGAATCAACCGAAAAGGACATCGAAACGAGGTTAACGAAAGCATGGACAGCTATCAATAGGCTATCGACTATATGGAAATCAGACCTAACCGATAAAATGAAACGCAGTTTCTTCCAGGCAGCGGTCACATCGATACTGCTATATGGATGCACTACATGGACGCTAACAAAACGGCTCGAGAAGAAACTAGATGGCAATTACACAAGAATGCTGCGTGCAATCCTCAACAAGTCCTGGCGGCAACACCCAACAAGACACCAACTGTACGGCCACCTGCCCCCTATCACGAAAACTATTCAAGTTAGGCGAACCAGACATGCAGGACATTGCTGGAGAAGCAGAGATGAACTCATAAGAGATGTACTCTTATGGATCCCCACACACGGCCGCGCAAAAGCAGGACGACCAGCACGAACGTACATTCAGCAGCTATGTGAGGATACAGGTTGTTGTCCTGAAGACCTGCCTAGGGCGATGAACGATAGGGAGGAGTGGCGAAAGAGGGTCAGGGATATCCGTGCTTCCAGCACGATATGATGATGATGATATATATATATATAGTTACACTACCAAAGTTTCAATGAATATATTATACAGGGAAATATTTGACTGTATCAAAAATATTGTTGTTTCTTAAGTACTTTTACACCAAAGTTTATTTCACATAGACATTTTAAGACTTTCTACGACTCCACAATATGATTAATATTATTTGTGTTATGTATAGCATATTATTACCAGGTGTAACTTTTATTTGTTAAGTTTTGATGCTATATAGAATCTTTTGAGATCCTGACAATTTTAAAGCAGTGTCTTTGAATTAAGCTGTTGAAGATGCTCCCAAAATTTGATCTTAAGAAGGAAATTAAACATTATCAGACAATGCTGCCCAAAATTGATTTAAGTATTTTAACAGTGGTAACTTGTCCCTTGAAATAAATTGAAGAAGAGATTTGTCATCAGTTGTTGATTATGATGATTCAAAATGCCATTAATAGGAAAACCTTGAACCCAGCAGCACTTGAAAGGTTTCAGAAAATCATTGACAGATTCCATATGCATATCAATATATGAATATAAGGAAACACAGAAGCACTTGTGAAGCATCTTATGAACTTTAAGTTGGTTAAGAAATGAAAATTTTCATAGACCTCTTGAATTATACTAACTATTTAACTTTTATAAGTAAAGTTAGCGACCATAGTCGAGGGTGACCCGAAGGCTCCCTTTTCGATAGCTACTACACCAAGGTGTAGGGGAGGGCGCTACTCCATTCCCAGGATTGCTCCACTTTACCCTTATAATGCTGAGTGTTAAGCAAGGTGGTATCAAGTACCATTTTTAAAGTCTTTGGTATGACTCGACCTGGGATTGAACCCAGTTCTCCCGGACCATTGGCGAACACTCTAACCGCTGGGCCAATGTCCCGGTGTAACTTTTATAGATGTTTATAATATTGAAGATATTTGAAAATTTAATGACCATTTAGTAAACTAGGAGAAAAATATTCTTCTGGAAAATAAGATCAATAAAAATAAGGTACAAAAACATATGCAAACATGTACATTTGATACATCTTTTCACTCATACTTGTACACACAGACACACACACACACACACATATATATATATATATGTGTGTGTGTGTGTGTGCATGTGTGTGTGTGTGTATTACTGTACAGTTTTAAAAAAGAGAGAAATAAGATAAATAAAAATAAACTTTTCATCAATAGAATGGAAATTACTGTATTTCAGGTGCCAATTTTGGTGGGAAAATAAAACTCACAAGAACATTTGTTTGTTTACAACAACAAACAACATGATATCAAAAAAAGCATATTTCAGCCAATGGCAATAAAAAAGTCAACTAGTTTACAATAAAAACAGTGAACTAAGCATTTCACCACTGATCAAAGCATCTACCAAATTCACAACAGACCATATTAAACAACTGAAGATAGCAGTCAGCAGCTAGCGTAACAATATGTATTACCCAAAACTTACCAATGTATCAATATATCTGACTGATTAACTACAGTTTACTTGCACACACATGAAAATATTTTCACTTGTAGACAGGCCATACTGCAGAACAAAAAAGTAAGATTATGAATAAGTAACTCTTTTATTATTAGTTATAAAAACACAATTATCACTTACATACACCTGCTCTCAAAGCACTTTTATTTGCAATTTAAAAGTTTATCCATTTCTTCTAGGATTATAGATTTCCATTTTATAAAAGTTGCAATAAATTAATTGTTAACTTATTCATGTTATGTGATTATTTTTTTCTATTTCTTCCTTCATTCATTGATGCCTCTTTCATTGGTCAAAAGACAAGTGATTGAATTTTTCCCACTCTCACTATGAATGGGACTGACTAATCAAATACTATATATAGAATTATATTATATTTTAAAAGTAGTTAATATTCATATATATATATATATATATATATATACATGCCGAATTACACATACTTCAATATACATGATCCTGCTGCTCACAACAATATTGACACCCAAAAGTATCACTGTAGTCTTGTAAAAAGATAAATTAACAACAATTAAGAAAAAATTAGATGGCCTATGAAGGGTCCAAAAGTGCTCAGGACAATTTTGGTAAATTCATCCACCAATTCCAACCTGAAGCCAAGACACTTATCAGGAAACTCATAAGGATCTTAATCAAATTGTACAGACAAAATGTGTCTTTATATTTAATCAAACATACTTAAATGAATGACTACTGCCTAACTATATATATATATATATATATATATATATAATTAGGAATAAAATTTACTGATAAAAATGTTTGAAATCAGTAAAATATAATATTCTATCCCCAAGAATGCTGAGCAATGTGATGATATTTCAACAATAGAAGAAAATAAAAACAAAATAACAACTCATGATGAAAGGTTTCACAAATCTATTTTTCAGGTGCGCTTGTATTCTCATGTCTGAAATCCAGACTTCAGATGTATGGATGCTAGCATACCAGAAGACCCATCATGTAAAACTCAGAATCATAAGTTTTTACCCTGTTTAAATACATTGTATAGTTGAAAAATCAATATCTATATCAGGATATATATATATATATATATATATATATATATATATATAGATAGATAGATAGATAGATAGATAGATATTGATATTGATATTGTTCTTTTCAACTAAACAATGAATATATATATATATATATATATATATATATATATATATATATATATATTGATATAGATGATGATTTTTCAACTATACAATGAATTTAAACAGGGTAAAATTTAACAGGGTAAGAACGTATGATTATGATGCGTTTATATATATATATATATATATAAAAGGGTGACTTGACAATAGATTTTGAAGTTAAAAGTGAAGGAGTGAAGTTAAAGAGACTGGAATACCTCAACATTTTCTTCACCCTATTCTTAAAGTATGCCATCAAGTACTCAATAGATATCTGCACTACAGATCAGATAGCCATCTCTTCAACCTTACAAGCTCCTGAGGCAAGATTAAGAGTAGGACAGTCACAGTCAAAACTTGCTATTTGCTGATAATACAGCAATAATATCTTATCAGGAGAAAAGTTTCAGCAATTAATGCACCAAGTTTGCCAATACCTGTGCTCTCTAAACTCTTCAAATCAATCAAAAGATTCAGATTATGACAGAAGCCACACCATCTCCTCCTTATAGAAGAGAGAACAATTGGCAACTGTTCACTAGTTCCAGCACATTGGCGCAACTGCTTCAGATACTCTTTCACTGGACATAGATCTGAACAGACAAATAGGGGAGGCATATATAACTGTCTAAATTTACCACAAGTGTCTGTGAGAATAAATAACTCACTATTCCAGTGAAAATTAATGTTTACAAAGTCAGTATCTTTGGTACACTACAGTTATGGTGCAAAGGCATGTGTGATATGAAAGCATTTAACATTAACACTGAGTTATGGAAAACCACTGCCTAAAAACAAATGTTACAAGAACTCAAAAGAAGGAAAATTGCTCTCAGTGACAGAAATGATTTTTCAAAAAGAGCCTGAGAGAAAGCCAGTGGTCAGAAGAATCCTCCAGATCTATAACAGGAACCTATCTTTATATTCCAGAGATGTTGAAGAGAATGGAAATCCTGGATTAATCTCAGCAGTCATACAAGATGATGTCTTTCCAAAACCTCTCATGGCTCTGCTCTAAAGTCATTAGGACTTACAGTGCCTTTATATATATATATATATATATATATATATATATATATATATATATATATATATATATATATATATATGTAATGTAGTTTGATATATTTATAATTAAATAGTGTTTAATATCAATCATAGAGTAAATGAAAATGTAAATCATAATAACATAGACACAGAGTCAATGGTGTTTGATGGCCAGGCAATCATCACACCCAGAACTCCTTTAATTTTGCAACACACTAATAAGCTCTTGGTCTGATGATTGCATAGATGACAAACTGGCAGTCATCAAGCACAATTGACTGTTTGTCTATACAATCCTAAGACCTCATTATCATTATTATTAAGTCATCCTGATATATATATATATATATATATATATATATATATATATATATATATATATATATATATATATATTGTGTGTGTGGCTCATAATAAATATTAAAAGAATAGATGAAATAATGAAAAATTTTTGTCAACTTTGATTTTAATTAGAAATCATTTTTGTTCATATTATCTAACAGAAATGTGCATCAGTGCAGATACAGGTGTTTACATTTAAGAGATTTGTCTAAAAAAAGATAGACTTTGTGTCACACCCTGGTTGTGGTGAACATGTTGGGTAAATACATAGTTTGAAAAGTTGTTAATTTCAGATGATAGAAGTAAAATAAAAATGCATCTCAAGACCAGCACTCTATTCCATATAATCACATTCAAACATGTTTGAAAACAAAATAAAATACTGAGAATTTTGTATTAACATTGGAAGGGATGATTTTGAAAGGGAAAAATTTTATTCAGTTGTATTATAGAAAAACATAAATCATAAACTTAATCGATTCTATATCTCTTGTTCTTTTTAGTTTCTAAGTTTCAAGATTTTTGTTCTGTTAATCTAAGAAAAGAAAATTCATTAATTAGTCACTAAATTATTCATATCAGTTATTGCCAAAAAAAATCTATAGTCTCTACTTAAGTAGTCTACCAAAATTCAAGAATAGCATCTACAATTCCGACTTCCTCTCAAAGATATAGCCTCTGGATCGGTTTTAGCCATAATTACCTGAGGAATATTCTTGGCCTTGCTACATTGTTAATCCTCAACCCCACAAACATTGGCACATTTTTTCATGTTTAGATCCAATACTGATTTTAGCATTAAATCAAGAAATAGCATTGATCTGCAGAGGAGCTTACCTTAGTTGTTCTGATGGGACAAAAGTTGGCAGATTTGGAAGAGACTAAACAGCGGATGTTGTAGCAGTAACCAGAGGCCAAATTCAAATGAACAGTTGCAACTAATGTTTACTAGCAATTATATAATGAGTACTACTAGCCGTTAAGTAGAATACTTTTGAACAGAATAAAAAGAACCACTATTATAATGATTAACTTTTTTTATATAACCATGACTCAGCGAAAACAGTAAATCATAATCACTAGCTTATCTCGTAACACAATCTTTCTTGATACAATATCAATAAAATGCTCTAACTTAAAAAATTATGACATTTATAAGCCAATTTGCAATTTGATAATCATATTGTGGGGTCAGCATTTGCACATACTCCAGTCATGATAATTTTTCAGAAATAAATACTAATTAAAAAGTACTTCCCCATATTTATTTTTTTACAATAAACTATTATATATATGTGATGCCTTCAATAAGTTTCCAGACTTTTTTTTGTACAGGCATTTAAAATTGTCATAGACTCTTGAAAATTCACTATGTTATTGCTATACATCTTATGAGATGACTGACAGATTCTTATGATTTCAGGGTCAAATGAACAGCGACAACAGCAATTGGAATACACCCTACTAAAGCCTGGTTGTCACAGCTGGTGGATTTCAAAAATGCAATCTGACACTTTAGAAGAACAATAAGCAATAAAATTTTATTTTAAACTTGGAAAAAAGGCCATGCGATGAAAGCTGGATCTACAGCTATGACCCAGAGACCAAGAGACAGAGTTCCCAGTGGAAGCATTCTAGTTCTCCCTGACCCAAGAAGGCCAGACAGAGTAAATCAAACTTTTGATGATCCCTTTTTTTGACAGCACTGGCATGATCTACATGCACTGGGTTTCCACTGGACAGACAGTCAACAAGGAATACTATGTTGAGGTTTTAAGGGAGTTCAGGAAGAGATTCCGTCAGAAGAGGCTAGCACTCTTCAAATTGGGTCAGTGGCATTTCCACCGGAACAATGCACCACTCCACAACTCCATCCTTATCACAGACTATTTGACCAAGATGGGCATCAAGACAGTTCCTCACCCTCCCTATCGTCCAGACCTTGCTCCCTGGGATTTTTGGTTATCCCCTAAGCTCAAAGGTTGTCGTTATGAGACAATTGGGGAGATGAAAGAGGCTGTGATGAAGGTCATTGACACACTCACGCAAGAGGACTTCAATGGGGCCCTCCAGAAGTTGTTGGAATGGTACAACAAGTGCATTGCAACCGAAGAAGATTACTTCAAAAGCAACTAGAGTTTCATGTGTGTACTATCAATAAAAGTGCCCATACGAAAAAAGTCTAGAAACTTATTTAATGATCCCCGTATATTAGCCTACCTGTTCAAGCCAAATCTCTACTACATAGCATGGAGCAGGCAGAAAGTGGCATTAGTCTCTACATGAACTCAGATAAAACAGAGTTTATGCCTTGTGTTTTAATCAACATGGGATTATCTCCTCATTAGATTATAAACCTCTGAAATTATTAGACCCATTCACACTCTTTGGTAACAATATCTCATCAATTAAAAGTGATGTCAACATATGCACAGGAAAAGCATAAACTGCCCCTGACAGGTTAACAACCAAATGAAAATCTAATCTCTCTGATAAAAGAAAATGAAAATTCTTCAATGCTACTGCCATGTCCGTACTCTTGTATGGTTGCACCACTTGAAATGTAAGAAAATGCTTGATAGGAACTACATGAAAATGTTGCGTGCTGTTTTGAAAAATTCTAGAAGTAGCACTTTACAAAACAGAAGTTGTACAGCCATTTACCTTCCATTGTGCAAAACACCAAGTTAAGACAAGCAAGATATGCTGGGTATTGCTGTTGAAGAAAGGACAAACTCATAAGCAATGTTTTCCAATGGACTCCTATACATGGACACACCAATCTTGACCAATCTGCAAAATTTTACATTCATCAGCTCTGTGAAGACACTGAATCTCGTCTAGAGGACTTGCCAAGAACAATGGCCAATATGGATGGATGTCAAGAAAGTGTCAAGGAAATCCATGCTATTAATATGACTTGATGATACTGATGAGTCTTAGTTTTATTAGGGGGATGTTCTTGTATCAATGAATGAAGGCCACCTTTAAGGAAGTGATTAAATCAAATATATAGAAATGTTTTTTTATCATTAAGGGTTTTCAGACTATTGTCTTCATCTTTATTGTTATTTCCACAACCTCAGGTGTTTGTCGAACTCGTGAACCTACAAGGAACTTCAAACTACATCCTTTATTGAATCAATAGGGGTCACCTGTTCTGATTCTGTTAGCCATAACTGGGTACAAGTGTTAAGTATTCCTGTATTGTTATAGACGTTGGTTCCCTAAACTGTTAAGGAGACAATCATCTGGTGGTTGCAAGTTCCATCCTGACTGCAGGCAAGTAACAATACGGGAATAGTTAAAATTTGTACCCAGTTATGGCTAACGGAATCAGAACAGGTGACCCCGTGGATTCAATAAAGGACATAGTTTGAAGTTCCATCTAGGTTCTCAAGTTTGACAAACACCTGAAGAAGGCCAGAGGACATATCAGCAGAAATGTTAAGGAAATAACAATAAAGATGAAGACAATAGTTCAAAAACCCTTAATGATAAAAATCATCAAGCTTTGTCTCAGAAATTTAGACAACTAATACAGAAACATCTACCAACACTTAGTTATTTGAATAAGCATAAGGTTTTTTAAATATAGATATTAATATTTTCTCATACATTTTCACACAATAACAAATATTGAAAAGCGAAGAAGTATTTCATCAACATCCCCATAAGGATGAAATGTGATATATTGGTCAAGCGTACTGTGGGAACCCTTATGCTTATATTTGCAATTGTAGAGATTTCCTAGCCCTATCTACAGTACATTTTTTTAGGCATCACAGTTTGACTTTAAGCCTACCCCTTTAAATGAAATAGGGAAAGGCAACTTGAAAATAGATTTTGAATTTTTGTGCTTTAAGCCATAAAGAAGAGAAACTATCTTTTAAAGAAGTTATAAAAATATCATCGAAAAAATGTTTTAAAAATCTGTTGGATTATAATGTTTCCTTTATTCTGCATTTATTGTTTATGTTGCATTTATTGTGTCATTCAAATTACAATTTATAATTTCTAAATGACTTTGTTTTTCTATAAATCTACAATAAAGAAATAATCTGACTTTTGGATTTTATTGAAATGTAGCAAAAACAAGGATTATGTCACCAAAAGATTTGTTAATGCAATACAATTAAATGGCTCTAAGAGAATAAAACAGTTTCCTATTCAGTTTGCAGGTTGATAATAATAGTGTGCAGTATGTATTCATTCTCTCCCTAATAATGATACAATTTCTTAATATTTGAATATTTCAAAATATAGGATGTCTCCATATACATCAGACCCATGTGACTGCTAATAGCTCTACTAATAATAATGTTGTGTTCTTTTTTGTTTTAGATTTAAAAATAGTATACTATAAAAACTATTAATCCTTGACAAGAGAGGAAAAATATTTAGCACCTCAACTTATTCGGAGACAAAATCATTAAAACCTATCTCAAAATAGATGCAACCCATTAATATGATAATGATTTACTATTGAGATAAGAAACTCAAAAAAAGATTGCATGTCCTCGAAGGTGATATATTAATGATTAAAAAGAAAATTAATTTGATGTCTCAAGCTGAAACAATGCATTTTTTACAGGACATGTTCCAAATGACCACCATTGCACTTGTCTCAGTAATAAATCATTATCAAATTAATGGATTGTATCTATTCTGAGACACCCTGTTGGAGATAATACCGGGTGTACCAATCTATATTGATATCATTATTTCATCAGTATAATCTGTTTCTTCTTCCATCGTGATTTTTTTTCAAATTTGTACTAGAATGGGACACGATGTTAAAAGACAAAATATGCTTTTGAACACTTGTCATACACTTACCTTCATGGTAAATTTCAAAAGTGAATAAGCAGAAGAGTAAGAATCTTAACTGAACCAAAATCCTATAAAGTATTTTCCAAAAAACTTTTGTTAACTTAGACCAATGGGTTTTAACAACTTTAAAAAGTCTATCAATGTTTTATCACTTTTCCAATTCGGTTATTTTTTAAATGACTATGATATAAATTCTAAAAGTACTTATTAGTTGACATTAAGCCTCATTCCAAGTTCATGGTTACATGCTATTAATTCCCTAAAATAATTTGAATACTTTGATAATGTTTGCTTTTAAAAATCAAATCTTAGTGTTCTAATTTTAAAAAAGTAACTATAAATAAACTATTCATTAAAAAAACATTGATCAATGTTGACTTTTGATATGTTATACTTTTAGCTGCAAAATATCCAACTTAAAACAGTAAATAGCTTGTCTCCAAAATTCTCAACAAGTCTACCTGGACAATTTCCAAAGATATGACAAAAAAATTTTATAGTTTTATGAGCCACAGATCAACTGAGTTTACTGTCTGTCTAAGAGATTATACTGAAGAATTCTGGTTCCAATCGCATATTTCATGAAACAAAATGAAACAAATATAAGCTGAGCTTTTCCTAATTAATCAAGAAAAGAAGGCTAGAGGTCAATTGCAAGAAAATTAATTGCATTAATAAAACGGAACATTTTCTGGATTACTTCAGCTTTTTTTTAATTCCTTTAAGGAATCCGAAGAGATAACTTTTGTGAAGACATCAAGCGCTTAAGTTTTGTTTAATTTAGAAATTGTAGTTATTTACCAAGCTTAGCTTATTGTGATACAAGGTCAGACAGTGAGAATCCTACCCACTAGAAATAATCTGCAGTACTAGTTCACTACTGATTACAACATGTGAGGTTCCCTAACTAATCATTGTTTAGATTTGTTGTAAGGCCAGTATAGGACACCCAGAGAAAATCAAACTCATTAATTATAATCTGTTCAGGGAAAGGAGTACTGCCCTTCCCTACACCTTGGTGTAGTAGCAATTGAAAAGGAAGCCTTTGGGCCCCCCTCGACTCCAGTTGCCAACTTTAAATTAATTCACTACCCATTACTTCATACGAGGTTCTCTAACTTATCAGTTAAGATTTATCACAAAGATACAAGTTTGGGTCACCTAGCTAGGATTGAACTCACTATTCAGTTGTGATTCATCAATAATTCAAGCAAAGAGAAATCTAAATAAACATGATGATTACACCGATGAAACATCATACAGTGAAAATTTTGGATGAAAGATTACTTTAAAACTATGTCAGGCTACTGACATATTGATTCTTGTAATAGAACTCTAAGAAATTAAGATATTAAGCAAAAGGTTCAATTTTCTCATTTCAAAGAGTTTTTATAAGAGTAAGTCAAACAATGAAGGTACTAAGACAGGGTTCTAAATAGCATTGTTCTGCAAGTGTTATGTAAGAATTGACTGACAAATAAGGTCTCCAACCATGTGAGATTGTTAATAATTGAGATAGAAATATATTTAAGTATATATTCAGTTGTATATAAATTCACATTTAAATATGATTAGTATCAGTTTACTGTGAAATAGCAGTGAATAATAGTATTTATTAGTCATGAACTTTATATTTGAATTATGTATCAAACAGTGATCAGTGCCAATTAAGATGCCCAGTCATATGAAAGTAATTTATGGCAATGTGAAATTTGGCAAGCACTCAAACAATGTATCCACAGAATAAGACCTGTTAGAGAGAACTTTTTTTTGTATCGAAACAACACAAGACTGAATTACGGAAAAGTCAACAGGAGGGCTTAAAAGGCTAAAAGACATGTGTGTAACAGTAACTGGCTCATTGGCCTTGTGGGTAGAGTGTTCGCCAATGGTCCGAGAGACCCCAGGCCGCATCATACCAAAGACTTTAAAAATGGTACTTGATACCTCCTTGCTGAACACTCAGCAATATAAGGTACAAATCAAGAGTAAAGTGGAGTAATCCAGGGAAAAAAGTAGCACCCTCCCCTACACCTCGGTGTTGTAGCTATTGAAAAGGGAGCCTTCTGGTCGCCCTCGACTACAGTTGCCAACTTTACTTACAACTTACAATTCCCCATAAGTACTAAATTTATTTCATAGACTAGATCTCTTTCTAGCTTAAAAAGCCAAATCTTTTAATGGTATGTTTGATTATTCTTTTATGAAATTATATAATGTGATACTTGAATCTAAGCTATGGGTATATTGTTGGGCAGACTGGGCTCTTTAGTTTAAAAAAGGAAAAGTCTGTATTCAAACTCTTTGATCCATTTTGCTCCCTTTAAATATCTTAGAGTTATTCCTAGCATCACCTGGACATTTTTGTCATTCAGAGCATTTTTTAGAAAATTAAAAAGATAAAAAATAACTTGGAGCAAGGTCTGGTGAATATGGGGGATCGGGTAGAACAGAACAGCCTGTGTCCAAAATTTTTCCTGCATTATTCTGCCTTAATAATCTACTTAAAATGACCTTCAGTTGAATCCTACACATGGCAGAAATGTTAGGTAAATACATACATATATACATACATACATATTAAGGCTTTTAGAATTCATCCCTTCTCTTTTTAAAACAATGTGTCACCACAAATGTTGTTACTGAAGATGATTATATGTCAGAGTGTTTGACAAGAAAATAACAATCACCTTTATATATGCAGTATTAGCAGTGCACAATTCAAATAACTGTTAGCTATAAACAAGTGTTTCTCAACAAAAATCTATATCATAAATGGTGTTGGATTATTATCTGGGTATAAGCCATAAATAATTTCCTGTCTGAAATAAATATCCACTGACATTGCATTCTGGATAAAATGAATCATCTAATTACAATAAAATACCTAACTCATGTAAACTATTTAATATGACAATTCTTGAAAGAAAAAGGGACATCTTGCCAATGTTAGATTTGCTGTTTAGATTTGTCTGTTTAGAGCTTTAACCTTTCTGGATTAAATGCTGAACTGGGTGAGGTAATCTTTATTGACTTGGGACTTGATACTAATCATTTGTGAGTTCACTGGAATTAAAATCTTTTCACAAGTTTATTTTCTGTATGACCATTTAATATGTCATACCTTCCAACAAATTTCATATTTCTTTATCATTTAAAAAATTTTCTATTTCTTTTGTAGACATCCTATTGTTTGTTGTAAGTTATTCACATATGAAGACAACAGAAAGAAAAGTGGGCAAATAGTTTTGTGTTTGTTTAAATATATTCTAATTAAAAAGATAAGAAAGTGAAGCAGAAGAAGAAAATTATTTTTTTTTTATATTTATCTGAAGAATCACAATATATTGATTGGCTTTGTCAGAAGTATTTTAAAAAATGTTAAAATCTGCTTTTCTTATAAAATTTTATAAATCTAGGTGTGTATATTTGTTTGAGTTTATTAAACATACCGTGATGATGACTCTGCAGTCCAGCACTTTAACCCTTTGACCACGAGGACACTTCACCCTGAATGATGTATCAGCAGAACAAAACTTTAAAAACCAATTTTGGACTTGGCAGTCAATAATGACACCTTAACCATAAACACTAGGAATTTTCTTACCTGTTTCTGTAGTGTTTTTGTTTTTCTTTAACTCCCACTATATTGCATATCAAATATGCATGTTCAGTTTGTCCATTTTAGAGGCATGAGATCATAGATTAGATTATGATGCCAACTCTTTTGCTACTGACCAATAAAGGCTAATTCTAGTTGCATTTAAAACTTTAAAAGTTTGAAATGTGTACTTACAACTTACTTTGAAATAACAAAAATTATTTATGACTCAACCTGATATTTGTTGAGTAGCTGAGCATTTTTTATTGTGTTGGTCATCAATAGATAGTGTCATAAATCAAAGTCAATATGTGGCACATGTGAGCATGAATATGACTATGCAAAGGGTTTATGCTATATGTGTTTATATGAGAAGATGACCAAGTTGGCACTGGAGAGCCCTTACATGATATGATTATTTAGAGAAGGCCTTTATGCTGTACCATTATTGGCCTAATGAGTAGAGTGTTCGTCAATGGTCCAGGAGACTGGGGTTCAATCCCAGGTCGAGTCATACCAAAGACTTTAAAAATGGTACTTGATGCTGCCTTGCTTAACACTCAGCATTATAAGGTAAGGATCAAGGGTAGAGTAAAGCAATCCAGAGAATAGAGTACCACCCTCCCCTACACTTTGGTGTAGTAGCTATTGAAAAGGGAGCCTGTGGGTCACCTTCGACTAAGGCCACCAACTAATACTTACTTATGCTGTACTTGCTACAGTTGGTAAGATGTTTATGGAATCACTGAGCTCTATGTAGTGAGGATTGTAGAGAGGAGTTCTCTCTGCAAATAAGTTACAAAGATGAAAACAGTCATGTGTGCTTGCTGGCATTGTTGTGTGAAGTTTTGGTTGAGGATATACTAGGTGTTTGTGCTCTGTTGGTGTTCTAAAAGACACTGCTACAAGAAGGGATCATCAGGTTGGGTGACTAGGTCTGGAGCCAAGTCATTAATTGTTGCCAGCCCAGACAACTAAAAAAAGGAGAGAGAGAGGAAATTTCATTGTATTTATATGGCTAGAAGGGCTTATGCAAATTTCCTACCACTACATTTGCAGAATAAGCAGTCAGCCATTGTCTCATGTGGTTGCATACTACCATGATTTTTATCTTGAGAAGAGAGTCATGAATCAAAACAAAATTTGATCATGAGTGTAACATCATTTTTGATGAGAAATAAATGAAGAAAACACTATTTACAAGTTACCCAATCCAGCATTGGAAATAAGTCTACCTTTATAACAAACATTGGCCTATTTTCAGTATTAATGAGTTAATATACTCAGTTATATCCAAATAATTTTCCTTTTTAACAGACCTTTATTCTAAAGTTTCTTTCATACATATATCTAAAGATGATGACTCATTATAGTATCTATATGGCTATTATCTATATATATAATATAATTACCAGTAATATTAAAACTGTATCTTTTATTTCAGATGTTATAATCAGATAGAAGTATTGAAACTCTGGCAACTTTGAGGCATTATTTTTAACTTGGTTTCAATGTTTCTGAAGTTAATTACAGAATTACAGAAGCAGATTTCAAAATATTGGATCATACCAATTAAAATTGATTGAAGCCTTTTAAAGGTGGTGATTTATCTACTGAAATAAAACCTTTAAGGGAATGGCTATAAGTTATATATTGAGATTTAAAAATGGTACTTGATGCTGCCTTGCTTAACACTCAGCATTATAAGGTAAGGATCAAGGGTAAAGTAGAGCAATCCAGAGAATGATGCTATAAAATGTGAGATAAAAGAGTACCTCACTAACAGCACACAAGAATTTTCAAAAGAGCTATGATCATGAAAGATGTTATTTGCAGAGCATTATATAAGCTTCAAAAACTTACGGAAGGCCTCATGTACTCTCAGTTGATTAAAAAATGCAAACAATTTTTGATACACATGAATCATATTTTAAATATTAATAATTGCTATCTAAAAAATATCAAATTATCTTCATTCATTACTCATCTTTCATTTTTGATGACTATCAAACTATAATGCTATAATGATAACATTTTTCTTTTAGACAATCGATAGAAACATTTATTTTGAATCTTATTTATATAATGTCTGATTCTCTATGTTCTTTTAATAGACATTTATTGTTTGAATCAACGCAAATTATTTCAAGTATCAGAATTAAGATGCTTATGTGTATCATGAAACAAGTGATTTCCAGCTATTATCTATGTTAACAGAGCCAACTTTAAGTCAATTACACCAATTTCTTTCAACTTCAAGCCACATGTGTAAGGGAGCCCCACACTAGGGTATTCAACTCAAGTCTTGTCTAATGCGCACAGCATAAATCACTTCATGTGGTTTTGTTATAACTTACTTTTCAAAGATCATCTATACATTTTTTGTTTACTTGTTGGCTTTCATTGGCCATCTTTTGTGATGCAATGATTAGCAAAGTAGACTTGTAGCCATTATTAATGAGTTTGATTCTCAATAGCTGACTTGTACTAAACTAAGCTAAACTAAGAAAATAATAATCTGTAGACTTTCATGTGTGGAAATTTTTTTTCAAATGTGCAGGGATACAATTGGTCTATTATCTCTCATGTATTTTTAAAACATTTTATTGAATTCTATTTTATGATAGAATTTTAATCTATATGGTGAACTTTATTTATATCTCAAAGATTTAACAGACCTTGACTTACAGTTATCATACTTAAAATACAGATTCTTGTGAGATCACCAAAGTTAAGTTCCAATGAATCTGCTCATTACTTAGGTGGGTGACTACTTAGGAACAGCTGGCATCATGAAAAATTTGAAATTTGTGTTCTAAACTAAACAAAGCTCAATAAATTCTAAGATTCAGCTGTGAAGGATGTAGAATACTTCCTAAAGTAGTTCAATTTCATTATAATATGTTATTGTTCCTTAAACAGTTCATTAGTTTTTTAAAGTAATGTATTCATGTGATCTTTAATTGATTTTTATTGTTTGAAATTTTTAATTATGTTTTCTACTAAAAAATGATATAAAAAGCTGAAAAGATTTTTTGGATGATTATTCTTATCTGACTTTTTATTTTATCTGATCGATTTTTATTTGTCTAAATTTCAAAGATGAAGCTTGAAAATTTTTATCACTAAGACAATTTGGACTTGTCTTCATCTTCATTGTTATATTCACAATGTTTTAGCCAACGCATCATTCAACCTTCTTCAGTTGTTTCAAGTTGAACTCAAAAGCTCACATAAAACTTCAAAAGAAACCCTTTATTTAATCCACAGAGGTGGATTGTTCAAATTCCATTAACCATGACTGGATACAACTGTTAAGCTATTGTAAGTATTCTTTTTTTTTTTTTAAACCCAAAACAAACCCAAAAAAATGACGAAATAACTAGTGCCCCCGTCCCCAAATAGTAGACCTTCCCAAATTTTGTTTAAATTCATTTGTGACTAAACGGTCGAGCAGAACTGGAGAGATGAAGAACTAGCTTGTGCCAACAGAAAACCAAAGGTTCAATACTAGTTAGTATAATATCTTTAAGTCCTAATAATTTAAAATGCCGAAAATTTTACAAAATTGTATGCTGTTTTATCATATTTACCAACCCCTCCACTCGGACAGGATATGACACAAGGTCAATTTTTTAAGCGGAGTTTGACAGGTTTGAATTCAGAGTTTTCCTTCTAGACTAGTTGCCTTACCAAGGCTGAAGAACCTAGTCTGCCCTACTATTTACCCATAGCTGGAGGGAGAATAATTGGATTCATACCTTTCCCAAGGGTATTAGTGCTATGTGAAATGCAATCAGTCTCATCCAGGATTTGAACTCGTGTCACCGTGTCCATTTCCTGTGACGATAACTATTACACCATGGGCACTTCCTAATTGTATGCTGTTTTATTCTTTGTAAAATGCCGCTTGTACAGTGCGTTTTAAATGTAAAGACACTTTTACCGTAAATCCAAATTGAATATATGACCCTGGTCAAATGTGCTAGCATGCACGGCAAATGGTTCTGAATCTTTTCTAAAAGCTTAGAATGCCCATTGACTTCTGTCCCCCCATAGTAGTTTAGAAAAGAAAAAAACCCCACAAAAACAGGTTAAGTAAAGGAAGTCCCCAATCCAAAAAAAAATACATGTTAGGGCCAGTATCAGAAGACAGGTTAAAATATACCCAAAAGTCTTATAAATATACATTAGTCTTGGACTTTAACTAAGTTAAAACTTACAGGAAAAGAAAGCCCGCCCCCTTTTTTTTCACATACACATGGGAAGTAGCATGATGGACGTAAAGGTATGCGAATAAACCCTCTGACGGCCAAACGCAATGTATAACCTGGTCCTGGACGTATGAGTCTTGCGGCTCAACGCTCAGACTCGTCAGTTCCATCGGGGAAGTACTGCTGCTCATCTCTAAGAGTGGCTTCTATAGATGAGAATAAAAACACATACATAAACCACATCGCTCTTCACGCGGGTAAAGAAAGGGGTGCATCCTGCAGAGGTTGGAGACCTGGCCTCAGTGTTAAAAAAATCAGCTACTGAGCTCAAACAACAAAAACTACTAAAATGTAAACAAACAATACAAATAGCAACATTTAATGTTAGAACCTTAAATAGAATAGGTCAACTACCAGAGCAGACGGCATCGGCCGTAGAACATAAGATAGACATAATATGCAACACGGCAATTACACAAGAATGCTGTGAGCAATATTGAACAAGTCCTGGTGGCAATACCCCACAAGGCACCAACTTTACGGCAACCTGCCTCCCATCACAAAAACTATTCAAGTTAGACGAAACAGACATGCAGGACACTGCTGGAGAAGCAGGGACGAGCTCATAAGTGATGTACTCCAATGGACCTCCACATATGGTCAAGCAAAAGCAAGACGACCAGCTCGAACATACATACAGCAGCTATGTGAGAATACGGGATGTAGCCCTGAAGACCTGCCAGAGGCAGGGAGAAGTGGCGAGAGAGGGTCAGGGATATCCGTGCTAGCATCACGACATGATGATGCTGCTGTTGATGATGATGATGAAGTATTCTTTATTATTTTACCTGTAATTTGGATTGAACATGCAACCTCCTGGAACAATGGATATAGGTATTATGTTGAAAAGTGTTTCTAAGTGAAATCATCAGGTGGTTACCAGTAGTACTAGGTTACATGGTATTAATAGCAAGTAATCGTCCGTCACCTGACACAAATGAACCAGTAGAGATTAACAAAAATAAAAATAAAAATAGAATTAAATAAATTCAAAAAGGTAGCAGTTCCCAGAAGCCCCTGACGGGAAGTAAGAATAACACATGCCTAAAGAAATGGCCTTCGGAGCACTAAAGAGAAATTTTACCCCACTTCAGTGGTACTCTTCAAACTGATTTGACCTCTTCCTCCTAGCTGCTGGCTGGCAGCACACATGTCTGCCCACGTTTTGAACTTTGTGGAAGACCATGTCTCTTGCCAGCTGCGATCTCTATTGAAAAACACACACTAGACATTACCACAAATCTTAACTTCATAAAACCACCAAAATGACTCTTAATATACTTTAACACTTTGTCTGGGAGACACAACTCTTTATCTTGATTTCATGAAGAATTTCTCACCCACAGTATGATCATTGAACCCAGAAATAAAGTTTGGAGTTAAAGGGTATCCTCGTCTCTTTCATTCCTTCCTTAAATTCTTTTGCAGCCTTCTACCGACAACGAAGATGCCGAAAAGTTAAATGGGGTGAGAAGTGAACAATGGAGTTAGATACAACAATAACCAACAACCACCAATGACAATGAACCACAACCTACAAAATAAAAACCAAATAACCAATAAAATACTTACACCCCATCAACCCCATCCTTTACTTCTTCTTGATTGAACAAAGCAAGTTTTCTTATCATGCTAGCATGTTGGTAGATGGTTTAAATTCAGAGTTTTCCTTCTCCTAAACCAGTTTCTTATATACAAGGCTAGTGACTCCAGTCTATCCTAGTACTTATTCATGACTTTTTGAAGGGAATTTATGACATACAAATACCTGCATCCAGGATTTAAACTAGGGTTGCCTATTGATTATAATTTTAATGCCTCCTCTCAGTTTTTCATAGCCATTCACTAATAAAATTGTATCATCTCTATTGTCTGTTATATTTCTAATTAGTTTTAGTTTCACAGAGTTCAGTTCATTAATAAAATGTCCAACTTTTGTCATTATATTCTGTTTCACAAAATGCTTGGCATACTTTTCATACTTAGATATTCTTTTAATGCTTAGATATTGCCATTAATACTTAGATATTTCTTCAATTCTTAGATATTCTATCAATACTTAGATATTTCTATTAAGTATTTCTTAAATTCTTAGATATTCTATTAATGATTAGATATTCCTATTAACAATCTTTTATAAATGCATTGGTATCCTCTAAATACTAAGATATTTCTATTAAAATTCTTGGGAAATTCAGATCAGAAAGTAATAAGCTTATTCCTTAGTTACCAAAAAAATGAAACTTTGTGTGTTGGCATCTCATAGAATACCTACATTTCACACTTTTTCAATATTTCTAAATAATTTTATATAATACCTACACATTCTTTTAAAATCCAAGATAATGTATGAAAGGTCAGAATGAAATAAACTAATTCTATATTTTGCAAAAAAATTTTATGTATTCTATAACATTTGTTGACATCTTAAAGAATGCCAAAATTCCACTCTTTGCCAATCATGGTTGCATTTCTAATTAAAATTTGGTTGTAAAATCTAATGAAAAATTGCCTGCTCCTTTATTAGCTTTTAATGTTGTATTTGTTTGAGCAAACATTCGCAATGGAAAAAGAAGGTAAAGAAAAAAGACAAAGATATAAAAAGTGAGAAACAGGAGAGAGTGATACAGAAAGGAGCCAAGAAAAATACAATTAACACAATTTTACAAATGGCTGCATAACTAGCTTAAAGAAGAAATTCATTTGTTTACAAAAGAAAAAAATTCCTTTTCCTTCTCATAGTTTGAAATCCTACAACTAAAAGTAGTTACAAGAGTAGAGATAAATGGATCTTTTTAGACAAACAGATTCCTCAGCTAAATAAATCCAGACAAAATAATCCCCACTCTTTACTCCATCAAGCTTACATAGTGTCATACACAGAATTTCTTGTATCAATAAATTGCAGCCTTGGTATATATCAGACCATGAAGCCATAGATCATAATAAGATGGGAGTTTTTACACTGTTTTTTTTGTTAAGTATGTTTCTTATATACAGTGATATTCCATATTAATGTCTGCCTCTTAAACCTTGGCTTCTGTTGCTGACAGAAGAAAAAAAGATTAAATAAATAAAAAAATTTTAGTTAAGCCTTGTTTAGGAATTATCAAAGCTTGATGATAAAAGCTATGTTGAATCAAGCAACCGACAAATTTAATAAGAATTAGAAATGAACCACAAATCTTTTGGAGATTATTTTATTTAATAAAACATTAGGGATTGGGCAAAATGAATAAAATTGGTTTCTGTTGGATTAATATTAAGCAAAAGCAAAAGCCTGGGATATATAGATTAAAAGCCATCATTTGGAAGTTAATCTATTTTTTTTAATTGTGTAAAAGATAAGAAACTGAATTGTTCCTCTCAAATTTTCTTGTATTGAATATTACTTTCAAAAGTAAAATGTAGGTCAATAGTAAAAAAAAAATTCTGAATTTGCAATGAAAGAATGAACAAAAGACTGGATGTTTTATCATCATCATCAAGGTGTGCCGGCAATACTTTAACTCTCTCTTGCCATTCACCCTCATAGATCATCACTCTTGGTAAGTTCTCTAGACGGCATCCAGTCTCCACACAAACCTGATGAATGCAAGTTTTTGCTCGTTGGCCAACTTTGGCATGTCCACGTGTAGAATGTTACTTGTGAATTCCTCCTTACTTCTCTAGCAGTGACAACTAGGTCTTGTTCATCTTACCTGGATGATTTGTTCGATGAGAGAAAAGTGGCCATATAGCTGTTGTTTTGTAGGGTGCTTCTTCCAGGATTTATTAAAAAACACGCAGCAGCCTTGTGAAGTTTCCATCTAGCTTTTTCTCCAAGTGTTTCATAACAGCTTGGAAGAATTCCTGTTTTATTTTATCTGAGAGATCAGATTTCAATAAGATCGATAATCTGTCAACAGCAGTCAATTCACCAATGCGTATTTTAACATGGCTTTCAGTAGATGAAATATTGCTACTGAGATGTGAGAGCATGTCTACTAATTTCAGAGCTTTGCCATTTAATGATGATATGGCGGCATGTTGATTCAAATTCATAAACTCTATTTTATCTGAATTCACGTAGAGACGAATATCTCCTGTTGCCTGCTCCAGGCTATGCAGCAAAGATTCGGCTTGAGCAGGTGTATTTGTAAGTAGCGCTAAATAATCTGCATAGTCTTCATCTATAATAGTTTCTGCAAGATATCGTTGACTCTTTGCCTCTTTTTAGTTTAAAACCATTTTATTTCATGAGATCTATTGACGATCGTTGTATATAATCTAAGCGGATGAGGAATCGATATTCTGCCAATGTATGTCTTTGCAAAACTCCAGCGACGATGTATCACAGAAGAAATCTAGCTGAACAAAGGTTAGAAGAATTATTCAGCGAGACATAAAAAAAAAGTTATGAGATACATCAAATAAAGACAATGAACATATTCGACAATTTTAGTGTTTACAGTGTAGGGGGACATGTTATTTGGTAGATATGTTTGGTCCCCCAAAATTTATGTTTAGTTTGGTATATTATTTTGCTTAGTGCTATGTTATTTTGGTTGATATGGAAAATGGCACATGGAGACAAATGTAGTAAAGATGTGTAAACGATATGAAACGGCGCGTAAAAAAGGAACATTCAAAACAATACAAATTCATACCTTAACAATACATACAATGAAACATTTAAAACATTATTAGGGTTCTATTACTGTTAGTGAAATAATTCTGTGTGTGTGTGTGTGTGTGTGTGTGTGTGTGTGTGTGTGTGTGTGTGTGTGTGTGTGTGTGTGTGTGTGTGTGTGATTAACACAACTAAAACTACGAAAAGGACTAAATAACAAAAGTGTCCTATGCATGTTAACTACTTATTTCTAAATGTTTGTTTCTTTCTGTGATTCGACACTATTGCTGTTTTCGAGGCTGGAAAAAGTCTCACAGACAAGGTATACTGAAGAAAGGAATGTTTGCATGGCTTATACATTTTGTGGCGTTTGACGGCTGTTGGTGAATATGAGAGAGTGATAGTATTCTCTCTGGAAGTCACACTGGAGAGAGTGTGTTAGCCCTGCAAGTGAAAATGTGAATAAGAGGAAGAGTATTTGAAGACGAAGTATTTATAGAAAATACTTGTCTGGGGTAGGCTCCAAAAACGCGGGACAAAATTCAAATGAGGATGTAGTTTTAAGCACTGACCACGTGGTTCTCCTGGCCAATGGTTTCCCGAGACTGAATATTTACATGCATCCGCCATCTTTGTTTCAGGAACATGTGGCATAACACCCATTTTAAATTATAGGAGTGTAAGTCCTATAACAGTCCATTGTGAGTTCAAAATTTCCATTAGTGATAACCCTTCCTGCGTCTTAAAGAAAGAGGCCTTTTAATTTATACAGAATCTGCTGAAAATTTTGCTTGTCATAGGAATAGGTTTTCTATCGTCAAAGATTTTAGTAGCGAAAGGTATTTCTCAACGGCAAATAATCCGAATAACTTTTATGACACATTCTTGGTTTGTGCTGGCGGTTGGTCTTTATAGTTGGTGCAAAGTTTTAAAACGTAACATCTTATCTCAAAAATGTCTCTTTCACAGGACTGATCATTGCTTCAAAATTGTAGAAGACATTTTTTAAATCAACGCAGAAAATTAATAATGGGAAAGCGTTTTTTGATTCTACTTTTTCTCAGTGTATTTACAAAACGTTACCATACTATCGAATAATTAAGGACCAATAACTCATCATTTAAGAAAATATGTATTTTAAACATTAACACAATCTAGCTTTTGGAAACTACAATTTACATTTCGGTTCTTTGAAGCAATCTAACTTTTTCCTGACAAACCGGTCATATATTTATACAAATGAACCTATAACATGAGGGCAGATAATATTACCATTTATACAAAAATGGCAGTTGAGGATGTTGAGTTCTGTTGTCTCTTGTTATATTAAAAGGAAGAACAAATGAGTTGACGAAGATATTGATAGTTTTCAAAAGTGAAGTTTTAATAACAGCTTGAGACGAAAAGAACCCTTGTGCTGTAGTTAATAATAGAAGAAGGACAATTGTAAATAGTTGAGCAGGAATTTCGCATTCAGCCAGAAGTTTCGAGGTCCAGTTGATTTAGGAGGAAGAAATAATTGATAAGGAGTGGTCTCCTAAAGGATACAGAGACCCAATGTTAAATGCGCTCTCTTGTGTTGAAATGTCCCTCCGTCTGCTGCTGAAATCGGTCCAAGTAAAAGAGAGAGAGAATGTGCTCACTCGTGTTGAAATGTCTATCAGTCTGCTGCTGGAATCGGCCCAGGTGAGAGAGAGAGAGAGAGAGAGAGAGAGAGAGAGAGAGAGAGAGAGAGAGAGAGAGAGAATGCGCTCTCCTCGTTGGGATTGGTTTGTCCTGCTGCTAGCAAGTGAGGAAGAGAAGAGGTCGAGGGCGTGATACACAGCTTTTTATGTTGCCTGGGAAGGTAACCCGAGCAGAATGGCATCAGTCATTCTCATTGGACGAAATATATAAATTCGAAACTCCAACGGCCAAAACAATTCCTGCACTAAATAATAATTTGAAATCCTTTCTTTCTGCTACAAACCTAATGAAGATGATTTGCTACTAGTTATTATTATACGATTAGATTTTCATGCTATGACAACTACGTATTGACTTGTGAAAACCCAAAAGGTTTTGGAGTTTCATTCTGACAATTTTGAAACTGGGGTGGGTATTAAATTCCCAGGATGACTCGAATTTCGATAGCGCTCATCGTAAGTCAATTGTGTAGGAATTAAAAAGATATTAAAAAATGAATAAATGCAAAAGTAAGAGTTTCACAGGAGGCCTCTGACAGGAAGTGCAATCTGCGCATGCCTGAAAAGATGGGCTTCCATAGACCAAAAAGAAACTCGACCTAAGAAGCATTACCACGTCAGCTTAGACGGACGCACATTTTTCTCTATACTGTTCGTGGGGAGGGCACATGCTTATTAAGTATCAGTGTGTTGTGTCTCCTGCTAGTAGCAACCTCTGATGATGCCAGGATGTCCTTCAAACACCTTGTCTGAGGGAGCACGACTATTTCTACTGGTTCAAGAAAACATTTCCACCTCAGAATTGTTGAAAGTCTCCAAATAAAATTTGAGTCTAAAGGTATCTCTGTATTTTTCCTTCCGTCACTTAATTTCTTTTACAGCCTCAACCAATAAAAAAAGATAACAAGTGAATGGAGCAAGAAAACAAAGGAGTCTAACACAAACCTCAGAATTTCCCGACAATACAAATATATACATAAAACCACAACAAAACCTTTCATATATCTAATAAATATATATACTGTCAGTGGTAGTACATACAATGGCCAATTGATAACCAAAATGACCATAAAACGATTAAATGCAGTAATCCTTAAGTGAAAATGCATCTAGCCTGAGCACAATCCTACCAGAATATGAATGTGTTGCAGTCACAGATTTATTTTCTCTCGTGAATCAATGCCCCCGCCAAGTCATTCGGCCACACACTGACCAATCGGCGGCCAGAGCGCATTGATTCAATCTTCCTCCAAAGAACTATTTTTCTAGCGCTTTTTAAAAGTCTGCCACAGATAGAGAGCACACGGCCCGCAGAGAAGACCTGTCTCCTGAAGCCTGCCACGGGACACTCCAGCATTGACGATCTTCACTGAAGATAACAACTGTTACAGCTACATACTAAAGAACTTTTCTCACTCTGACACAAGTCTACTTTCTGTCATAAAAGTAAACCATTCATTGTTGTTCGTCAAAGAAATTTTGTTATTTTGTTCAGCGCCACATAAATAACTACAAATTAACTTATAGTGTATATGAACCAAACATGCTAAAAAGGATATAGAGAGATTATCTTGTGTAGATTGCTCACAAATCAAACTTCAAAATTTGATAAAATTTAGAAATAGTAATGTAGTAGGCGTCATTCACCACCAGTGAAATTGGTGAGTGGTTATGTAACCAACAACAAAGGATGAACTATAAGAACTCTCAAGGAACGATCACATGAAAGTTAGGAAAATTTGAAAAGGACAAGGAACAACTTAAATTCCTGAGCTAGCAACATAGCTTCCTGTAATTGGATGAGGGCAACGATTCACCAATTCCTTCAACGACTTAAAAATTCCACTTCACGTCTTGTTGATTTGAGAGATCTAGAGGAAGTTGGAAATATAGTAATAAAGTGTGGTATTTTTTCTTTGGCCACGTGTTTGACTTTTTATTTCCTATGAATTTATCGTCTTTTTTCCATCTCATCTTCGATAGCAGCAACTTATAATAAAGCCACGCAAAACGACCACATAAGTTCAACCTGAAAAGAGTTTTTAAAAGTGTTATCTCTTTATTTTCCCACTACGAGGGTGAGTCAAAAGTTTTGCAATATTTTGATAGCATGACGCGCAAATCGGCAACTCCAGATGCTTTTGCCCAGATCGTGAATGTAACGAATTATATTGGACAGTGAAATGCTAAGCTTGCCTGATACTCTCCGAGTATTACTCGCCGGTTTTACTGTTATAGTAAGTTAGAGCACGGCCTCGAAATCCACGCTCTTAGGCTTACCTGACTTTGCCTAATCGTCAAGGTTCTTGCAAACCGAGCAAACTTTCTTAAATAATCTTGTTACTATACTTTTATAAACTGCACCTTCACCTTTTGCAAAAATGGTTTGGGTTGCTTCCACGGCTTCGAACTTGTAAAGCCTATGTTCCCTAATTAGACTTGATTTCACATTCTCCTGTTTATATTTCAAATCACACCTCAATGCACAATGCACCGACTACCACGATACTAACAAACACAGCGGGTACCTTTCACGGCTTGAACTGCTTCGATCACTTGATATATGTACCGCAAATTTGCATTTTACAAAATATAGCGAAACTTTTGTCTCACCATAGTATATGATTTTGAGATTAGACTTTTTAAAAACAATATGAGGGTTTCTTTACTATTTTCTATTTAGTTTTGACAAATGACGCAAACTGATATCAGAAAGCTTTTAATAGACAGTACCGAAATTATTCCAGTTGAGATTAATAGTTTTAATAAACGCTGTAAAAGTCAATTTTATTGGGTCGAGGCAAATAAAAGAGAAAGAAATATCTGAAAAGCAAAACAAGTAGTACTTGTTGCTTCTCTGTTAACCTTTGCCAAGAAGACATTCGTCGGTCTGTCGATGTGCCAGAATTGGGCAAATAAATCATAAGTTGGAAACATTGTTGTGCATCACTCGAGCCAGGCAGACGCTCTACGAAAGGGAACAATGATCTATAACATATTCGGTTGAACAGCAAGTGTTACAAGCTGCCTAGGCGCAAGAGTTAACAATAAATTCCCCGTCAATGGAACAACAAGAACAGAAGAAAGATAGAGTTTTATAACGTGTAGTAGCTCCATTGGCAGACGACGAGAAGGAGTGAGAAAGAAGGAAGAATTTAAAGCCAGAAATCGAAGAGACAGAGAAGCAGAAACTGAAAAAGACGAATAGAGAACTGATAGAGAGGACGGAATTAATACGGAATTATAGAATTGTTGCAACGGGAGAAAGAAAATAACAAATAGTGGTAAGTTTGAATAAGTCTCGGGGAGATACAAAGAATGGAGATAAGAATGAGAAATGAGGATAAAAAAGAGAGTGGAAAAATAAATGTCATTTCGTGATATCTTCTAAATTTTGTAAATCCTTTGTGAAATGTATTTCTAACACTTTCTTGATTTTACTCTATTCATTTTTTTATTCTTTAGATAGATATGAACGAGTTCAGAAGGTAAGAAAGAATACATTAAGAAAGAAAAAGAAAAAAAAAGAGATGAATACAGAAAGAAAGAAAGAATAGATTAAGAAATAAAAAGAAAGAAGTAGGCGCTTTGAGAAAGAAAGAAAGAAAGAAAGAAAGAAAGAAAGAAAGAAAGAAGTGAATGGATTTAGATAGATAGTTTAAACGAAATTATAAAATTTATGGCAAATAGAAAAGAATGGAAAGATTATGAGAATGGATAATCGATAGATCAGTTTGAGGTGTACGTACAACCGAGAGAGTAGATTTGGATAGAGAAACATACCAGAACAGGAAAAGGAGATGAAAAAAGTAAAAGAGACAACCTAAAACGTGTACAGGGAAAATAAAAAAGGTAGAAGTAATGAAAGAGTGAAATCATGGAAAGAGAGAGAGAAAGTGAAAGTGTGTGTATGTGTGTGTGCGTGATAGACAGAGAAGGTGTATATGTGTATGAAAGAGAGAGATAAAGATATATATATATATATATATATATATAGAGAGAGAGAGAGGGAGACCTATTAAAAGAAAGAGACGAATAAGGAAACCTGAAAGATACAAATTTCAATGACATGATAAGAGTTTAAAGGGCACAAACGGATGGAAACGGATGAAGTCTAAGCTGGGTTCTAATAATCAATAGAAATCAGTTTCTTGTCGGCTTGCCAGCAAAGACATGAATATATAAAGATTTAAGTGTTGTATGTGCTAGATGATTAGTGAGCTTCACTAGACAAATGCTCGAGTCGAAACAATGTTGATGTTTACTATATTTACTACATGGAGCAATAACTGCAAATACTCTCCTGTGTTATATATATATATATATATATATATATATATATATATATATATATATGTATATATATATATATTACTCGTAGAAATCATGGGATCATTTACTTATAAATTGACACTTCTCCCCAGAATCAGAGTACCTACGTGCTCTACCTAGGATCAAAGTCTTTTTTCCCGGCTCAGTATACTGCTCCACATGTATGCACACACATAAGCATTATATATATATATATATATATATATATATATATATATATAAGCATGTTTGATTAAATAATAGAGACACATTTTATCTATATAATTTTAGTAAGATCCTTTCAAGTTTCCTGATAAGTGTCTTGATTTTAGGTTGGAATTGGATGAATTTACCAAAATTGTCCCAAGCCATTTCGGACCTTTCATCGGTCATCATCAGGGGTTATTTATATGTACGAGGTGCATACAATAAGTTTCCAGGCTTTTTTCGTATGGGCACTTTTATTGATAGTACACACATGAAACTCTAGTCTTCTTCGAAGTAATCTCTTCCGGCTGCAATGCACTTCTTGTACCGTTCCAACAACTTCTGAAAGGCCATATGGAAGTCCTCTTGTGTGAGCGTGTCAATGACCTTCGTCACAGCCTCTTTCATCTCCTCAATTGTCTCTTAGCGAATAACCAAAAGTCACAGGGAGCAAGATCTGGACTATAGGGTGGGTGACAAACTGTCTTGATGCCCAACTTGGTCTAATAGTCTGCGACAAGGATGGAGTTGTGAATTGGTGTATTGTCCTGGTAAAAATGCCACTGACCCGATTTGAAGAGTGCTGGCCTCTTCCGACGGAATGTCTTCCTGGACTCCCTTAAAACATTAACATAGTAACCCTAACACTAACTCTAACCCTTTGGCCAATCAACTCTGGTGTTCTGACTTCCTTACTCCTCCCACACCTCTCATCATCCCTCACAGACTCCCTGCCTTCCTTGAATCTCTTATGCCGCTCAAAAACTGATACTCGATTCATGCAAGATGGTCGAAAAGCAGTCTGAAGTATTCCATACGTTTCTGTGGCCTTTTTTCCAAGTTTAAAACTGAATTTTATTGCATATCGTTCTTCTAAAGTGTCAGATTGGATTTTTGAAATTCACCAGCTGTGACAATCAGGCTTTAGTAAGGTGTATTCCAATTCCTGTTGTAGCTGTTCATCTGAACTTGGAATCATAAAAATTGGTAATCTCATCAGATGTATAGTAATAACATAGTGAATTTTGAAGGGTCTTCGACAATTTTAAATGCCCATACGAAAAATGTCTGGTAACTTATCGTATGCACCTCGTATAAAGATGTTTTTGTTTTAAGAGTTTTGAAAGAGTTTTAAGATTTTTTTATAACAACAAAAGTACGTAAACGTAGAGTTGGATAAAACAGAGATCCTGATGAATTAAGAAAAACAGAACGCTATCAACGGAAATAGAATATTATCAAGAAATATGGAATATTAAAAAAAAAAAAAACTAAGAGAATTTCAAAACATTGTTGCTGTTTTCAGAATTAATTCTATTGATTTTAGGTTGTTTTTTTTTTTTGTTTTGTTTTTTTGTTTTGTTTTTTTGTTTTTTTTGCTTTTATATGAAGGGCTTCAAGGATTTGTAGTCGTAGCTTATTTATTTGGTGTGCTATTATAGTGGTGTATTCAACTAGAATTTTTCGAAATTTGGATTTGGAAATAGAATTGGTTTCAAAATATAAAACTGTGGAGGTGCATTGTAAGCCGTCTTGAGAGAGTTGTTGTGGAAAAAGCAATAAGCAACCCCTGATGATGGCCTATGAAAGGTCCGAAATGGCTCGGGACAATTTTCGTAAATTCATCCACAAATTCCAGCTTGAAATCAAGACACTTATCAGGAAACTTAAAAGGATCTTAATAGAATTATATAGACAAAATCTGACTGTATAATATAATGAAACATACTTAAATGAAAGACTGCTGCCCAACTACACACGCACACACACACACACACACACACATGTATATATATATATATATATGAAGAAGAAGAAGAAGAAGAAGAAGAAGAAGAAGAAGTCTATCTATGAAGTGTGATACGTGGATCGTATCTTTAAGCGAACATTACACACTGTACATCAATAAAACTTTGGAAAATGCCCTTTTAGTTGTGTATATCCATAAATTTCGACTTGTTCGAAAGCAGAATGAATAAATTTGCACACGGTTATATGATGTTAAGAATTCCTGTATAATTCAAATAATTTGCAAACAGATCTATTTGACCCATAGATGATACCCTAACAGGTACAATTACTCCGGGTTTGGGCGGACCTGGGAGTAATTGCAATTAAATAAAACTCTGCACTCCTCAGAGCTCCAGAACTGGAGCCTCACCATCAGATGCAATTTACTATCACACCCAGGAAATCTGTGTTTTTATGGTGAGGGAGGCTTGCTCCTCTTCGAGAGTACAATTAGTCTATACTAAGCCCTGTCGACAGGTCAAAATATTTTTGGTTATAAATTACCATCAGTGATTTTCCCAAGAATAAGTTTTCTTTTCAATTTTTCTTTGTCACAAAAGTAGAAATGTGGAAAAATGTGAAAATTGGAGAAAAAAGTGCGTATGATGACCCTATGAGTTGTATATAGAAATCTTAATAAAATGAGAAGAAAAATTAATTTCAAGAAAAAAAAATTCAAGCAATAACAGAAATATTCCTGAAAGTCTTTACAGTTATAATACAATCTACCTCTAAAATCAATTATATCTAAAAATTTTGCTATTTGCAGATTTTATTCCTTTTTCTACGCCTTCTTTTATTGCAAATTTGTTTGCAAAATATGAGACTAGAGCCGCAAATATGTTGGTTAAGTTGAAAACAGAAGAAAGTTAGTATCAGGAAAAAACACAAACACACTTGAAATTTTATGATATTATATTATTGTTACAAACAAACGGTTCTGTTTGCGGCGATGTAATATACAAGAAAAACATATAATAGTCCACTTAACTGAAGTTGTATATACCAAAGTTTAACGTACTTCACACAGCTCTTGTTCACAGCTGGAATTGTAGCAGAGACTATTTTAACGCCCGCTCGTTACTGAGCTTGTTTGGAAAAAAGAGGCCTAAATATGACTTTGACATCGGGCGCCACCGTATGTATGCCATTGATTGGTTAGTTTTAAAGATGTATCGACCAACTAAACGTGTCATAGCAGGCCTTTAGGAAGTAGGGTCTACCAAATAAGACAACCCACTTACCTTAGTTATATATATATTGTACTTTTTAATTCAACATATAGAGAGGTATCATTTATAACTGTCGGCCTTAAAGTAAGCACGGGTTCTCCTTTCACCCATTTTACAGTGCAGGCGTGTGCTTCAATTCGTAAATTTACTTCTTTTAAGGTTTCTATAGTACCTACGTCAATGAATTTCGACATAAATGTAACCCGGTATAAGTTCTATGAATTTTATTAATTTAAAACCCCTACAAATAAGAATATTCACAGCAAGAATTACTTGAGAGACTCAGACAAATGTTGTTCACATTCATTGCATTTATCATCATGCAATCTGTTACCTACAACAGATTATGGGACGATGAATGCGATGAATGTCAGTGTCTTTGGGTCGGAAGAAGCAAACCAACATACAATGACCTGCTCTTTAAATAGGGTCTTTGGCGTTTATCTGAGAAAACTGCTTTCCTGGTCTATCTCTGTCTGTGAATACGCCATTTATCCCTTTGTTAAAACACAACATCACACACACACACACACACATATATATATATATATATATATATTATAAAATAGAATAATCACAAAATAGGATGAACACTCATTACTCGGAGTTTCAACATGTCTGATTTTCTGAGTAAACTGAAAAAAATATGTACTCTTTTTTTTAGTCACTTGACTATTAACAGTGATATGTCGAAATTTATAATTGTCATGTGATTAAAATAAAGAGCACATTATTTATAAGTTGAATCTAATCGTGTTGAATTCTGAGTCGCGAGCTTTTATCCTGTTTTATTATTATCTTTTTTCAGAATTTTCTCGATTTATAACAATAAGTGTTATGCCTGTATAGTTCTTAGTGATTCTGAGGTCCTCTTTCTTGGGGAAGGGAAGGATGCAACTTTTAGTCAACTTCTCAATTATGTATGGTAAAAAACTGCGTCGTATAGACGGAAAAGTATGTCGTCAAATTTTCTTGTCTTCAAACTTCAGCGGGTATTTCGTCGAGTCCTGTAACTTTTCTGTCTTTAATTTTTTTTTTTTCGATACTGCGTCAAGTTCTTCATCCGTAACTGTCCGAGTTAGACGTCTAGTTGGTCATTAATGATTTTCGAATAGGTTTGTCAGTGATTTCAGAAGGGTTTTCCAGAAGATTCTTGAAATGTTCTTTCCACTTCATGAGACTTTCTTTTTGACAGGCAGCGTTTAGTTTTGCTCTCGATGTGCCTCCCCTTACGCTCACTTCATTTACTATCTGCCATGCTAATCGTGATCGTCTATCTTCTACTGAATTTTTAATTTCATCGATTTGGCATTGAATGAATTCTAATGGCTCTTTTTGGTATGTATTAGTTCTTTCTAGGATTTCTTAAGTTTCTGCGCGCTGGCATTTGTTGGCTTTCTTTTATTGAACGATGATACTTTTTTTTAACTTATGTTGGCTTTCTAAGAAATCGTTCCACAAATTCACAGATTCTGACAATCTGTCGAATCATCAAAGGAGTACGAGCAAAAAAACTCTCAGAGCAACTCAATCGTAGATTTCTCTGAAGCATTCGATTCTATTCACAAATTCCAAACAGAGAGGAAATATGAAGCAAATACTTCTTGCTCATAGTTTTCCCAAAGAAAATGTTACCGCTACAATGATTCCTTATAAAAACACCTCACATAACATTAACTGTACATCCACTTGACTACTATCTCATAAACCTTTCAAGTGAAACGAACAATGCACGCGGATCACTGCTGGTGAAGCAAGGGAGAACTCAAAAGCGACGTTCTCTTATGGACTCCTGCACATGGCTGTGCCAGTGTTGGTCAAGCAGCAAAGATTTAGGCACATCAGCTCTTCGCAAACACAAGATGCATCCAAGATCTGCCAGGAGTGATGGATAATAGGGGTAGATGGCGCGAGAGTCAGGGAACTCCGTATTGCCAGCGTGACTTGATGATGATGATGATATGATTTTCTTATTTTATACTTGAAAAATATTGATATTACTCGGCATTTTCGTGCATTTGACACTGTAAACATTTGATGGAATAAAAACGCCTTTGGCGTTAAATTTTGAGACATATATATATATATTGTCGAACACTTTACCCACTAGACCAATATCAATGAAATAAATAGATTGATAATGAAAGAGATTTTGTAACATAATAAAGTTTTTTTTCCATAATTAGGTGTTCACTTTATTAATGCCCTTAAAATCGTTTCCATCCATCGCATGGCAAGATAGAAAAATTACCGAGATTGATTGATTGATTGATTTTAATGGCATAACAACCTGTCTCGAGTTATTTTTTGTGTGGTAGGTAAAAAAATCGCGTTGATTGTATGTTCGTATTTAGATTTTGGGAGTATTTTTTTCTTAAGATTTTTTTTTTTTTTTTTTTTTTTTTTTTTTACACACGGTCCGATCGAATATGAATAATTTTTAAACAGTTCTATTAGACTAACAGATGAGACCCTAACAGGTACCACGACCAGAACTGAAGAAATACTCTGCACTTTCCAGTGCTCCAGAACTGGAGCCTCACCATCAGATGCAGTTTAGTGTCATACCCAGGAATCCTGTTCTAAGGGGATCTAACCCCACTGCAGTCGAGGCAGTGTTATCTAAGCTCTGCTGACAGGGCGGAGAATGACTTTGGTAATATTTTATAAAAAGTAAAGTTGGCGACCATAGTCGAGGGTGACCCGAAGGTTCCCTTTTCGATAGGTACTACACTAAGGTGTAGGGGAGGGGTTATAAAATTATAACTTAAACTCCAAACTTAGTATAAACTCATCTTCTTATTTTACTCTGCTAGAAATTAAGCTACTTACTTGTAAGTTGATTGAAATTTCAAAACAAAACTAATTCCAGTTTTTATCTGATCCCTATTTATAAAGAGTGTTGAATTGAATATTTGATTATCTGACCTTTATACAGTAGCTTGGTACCAGATTGTGAAACAGTTTTTTCACTATGGAAATCGAAACAAAGATAATTCAGATATGAAAGTAAAAGCGTCAAAATATCAACTCTCTTTTCAAGCATTAAGATGTAAGAACAAGTCGTTTAAGTTCGGCTCTGTTGATAGCATTCTGCCATATTAAAACAAAGCTATCTTCACCTTATCATATCATTCAGAAGTGCAACAAATTACGCTGGATCTAGTGAATAATGGGAATATGCAGAAGAATAGGAGATGACTTTTAACAAAGGTGCAAATGACACAGTAAATAGTAAGTATGAATATTCCTTCATATGAATACAAAATTATTTATAGGTCATTATTATTTGTTCTCTACTGAAGATGAGTGTTAAGAGACGTATTATTAACCATAATTAAAAGTATTTTGTTAATAAATTAACTGGATATTCTTACATCTTATGTAATGCTGTACATACGCTATCTTTCGATTGTCTTTGCTATTCGGAAATTTTTTGCGTGCTGATGATCGTTTTTTTTTTGTTTTGTTTTGTTTTGTTTTGTTTTTTCTTACTTGCGTTTTAAAGATTATGACTGAAAATTAATGGCTGTCTTTTTCAGATTTTTATTTCAAGAGACAATTAATTAACCTTAACCTTAGAAGGCTTAAACCAGTTTTGAAAGGAACGGTCTGATATTATTTTATTTTATCCTCTTCCTTAATTCTATGAGCAAATTTAGTATCTTAGACATCCATTTTAAAATAATGTTTTAAAATTTATATCTCGGTATGTGTATCCGCTATAATATCATCTGAAAGAAGATACAGATGGACAGTAGGTATATTAGAGTCATCGGCTTTAGATTTGAAATAAGCATTTTTTTGATAAAAACGAAAAAACTTTGATACACTCTGATATAACTATAAAATTTAAACTCAAGAAAAAGTTTTATCAGGATGATATTTTATAGTTTATTAAGATAAGTGTATTGAGCTAACTAAAGTTTTGTTAAGACTAAAAAATTTCGAAAACTGATAACAAAAATAAAATGCGTAATTCAACATAGCTTATTCACTGTGAAGAGTTTTTTTTAACCGTTAGGTATTTTTTGACTGAAAATTTCATTTTCCAAAGCAAAATTTAGGACGGAAAATTTAATGCGACGGCACCATAAAAGAAACAGTCCGACAAATAAACCTGATGTGAAATCTATATACCGATCTGTTTCCTGGAAAAATGATTTCCAACAGTGTAAAATAATTAGAGATTTCAATTAATCATTTTAGTTTTGTTTTTTTTTGTTTTTTTTTTTTAGTTAAACGTGGAATTCAATGCCGAGTTGCAAAATTTAATTTGTTGTCAAGGTTAAGACTGGACTGAGCATTTGTTTTCCCTTGGGATGTCAAGGATGCAAAAATAAGCATTTGTTTGGGAGTTCGAAGATGGACAGTTGTTTAGAATCAGCTGATATTCAGTATTCAAAGATAAACAATTGCGTAGAATCAACTGATAGGATTACGTAATTGATAATTTTAGGAATGTGTATATAAGAACGAATTCAAAGACGACGTAATAGACGCGGAAGGGATTTCGACGAAGCAGACACACGACAGACGATGTAGAAGTCTCAACGAGAGATGACACGAAAAGGAGACTCGAAGCAGACGACAAATCACACACGATACTCAACAGCACAAGAGAGACGGCAAGTGGGAAGATAACAAAGTCTCTGTCTCCCTCTTTCGTCTCTCCCTTGTTCACTGTCCGTCTATCTTCTTGCTGACACATTTCTTCATTTCTCTATCTCTGCTTTCGGATGACTGCTATAAACGAACCGAGCAACAAATAAATTTCCGTGTCTTCAAAACCAGCAGAAACATTTTGTGTTTGACTTCTTTTCATTACGGTCGGGTTATTACGGTCAGGTATCGTTAAAACAGTTAGTTTGGTAGAGCCAGACTAAATTTATAAATATTTACTCCTTGTTAAAAACCTTTTGCTGTGATGTCAATAGAGTCTTACCTCGTTAATTGGTTTGGTTGTGGAAGTGTTACTCAAGTAGAAATAGCATAGCAGGCCCATCCCTCTCCAGGTCTTTTTTGAATTCAGATTTTCCTCTCTCCTTTAACAGTTGCCATACCAAAGTTAAAGGGGCCAGTCTGTCCTACTATTTATCCATAGCTGGAGGAAGAATAGTTGGGTTCATACTTTTCCCAAATGTATAAACCCTAAGTAAATTACAAACAGCCTTGTTCAAGACTTGAACCCGGGTAGCTGAATCCATTTCCTACAACAATAACCGTTACTCCATGAACAGCTCAATTAAAAAGGGAGAAAAATAACAGCTAAAAATTTTAAGTCATATGTTTCATCTAATGGTTTTCCAGATGCTAAACATGATGAAGATGTTAAAAAAATAAAGTAAAAACAATATGAAAAGTTCTTATCTATGATTCTGGGGTTGGGGGTATTAATCGGCTTCTTGCGGATTTCTTAGAGAAGTTAGTTAGCTCTGCTTATGTAAATTTGCCCGCTATTTTGATTGGATGACACCCGTACATTAACTCGGTCTCCAAGAAGGTTAATTCACTGCTGTTGTGCTCAGGGCACCTCTGGTGGTGTAATGGTTAGCAAGCTAGACAAGCAAACCTTCACGATTCTCATTGGGTACCCCATTCATACGGCTTTGTGCCATATCGGAGCAAAACCGCTTAGTAAATTACTATTGTTGTGCTCGCTGTCCGTAGTCGTTCTATTTCTAACAACTACGCTTACCAGACCTACGAAATCTTTAGGTCACAACGAAACATTGTTGCAATCTCCTAGTGCTTTCAGAATCCAGGAAGTTAACTTTTTACTCCAGTCCCTCAATTAATTGCTGGTAGAAATGCTTTCGTGGGTCACCACTTTTCAAGTGGTTACTTGTCATATTTTGGACGGTTTTTGCCCTAAAGAAAGCTATAACTTAGTTAACATTTAAACCTTACAAGTACTGTTGATTTTGAAAATACAAGAAACTCCTCGAAAGTAATGCTTTCAATGTATTTCTACTGAAACTTCAATAGATACAGATACAACTGTAAAGAGAAAAAAACAGTTTTCTTACGTTGTCACCACTATTGGCAATGCATTTTCACTTATCCATCTACGGATGATCTGATCAAGGCGTTTTCGTTTCGTAGACTGATAGCTATGCTGAAAGTTACTTGTTGCCACAGTTCAAACGTGTAACCCACCGCCTAACTTTGCTAACATTTTATCGTTTTGTTTCCGTAAATGTTTTTCAAGTGTCGATAAATGTTAGTATGTGCATTTTTTTTCTGCACAGAAGAATTCAGTGTCCCGTTTCTGCTTTCATATCAGACGCCATTTTGTTGCCTATCACTTAATTTCTGTGTCTGGTAGGGTAAACAAATTATGCATTATTATTGAAAAGGTTCAATATCTACTGACACCCGCTTCTTACACTGCGTTAACACCCGCTTCTTACACTGCGGGATAAAATAATGAAGTAGGAGACATTACTTTTAGAATGATCATAGACTCATCACAAGAAGAAAATTCTCCTTTGACTGTTGAAAAAAAATCCCCTTTCAGGAAACCTGTGCCTAACCTTGCCTTTGATATAGAAAATCGTAAAGTGTGGCAATGTCCGAACTAGTGTAAATATCTATATCATCTTTGTAAACAAGACCGACTGCTAAGAAGGTCTACATGGTTTGAAATAGTTTTCTCCTAAAAATAGTGTTAACGATCTTTAAGCCACCAGTAGTTTATTTGTAAATAGACTAGAACTCGAACACTGAACGATGTTAAGAGTTGTATATTTAAATCCAAATCATTACATGATGATTGGTTGAGATGGTCGGGTAAAGTATTTGATTTGGTGGGAGGTTCTTGAGAAGTTAGGATGAATTAATTCTTTTCTATTTTCGGTATTGAGATCGCGTGGGATCGGATAAAGTATCTTAGAAATACTGCCGTGGAACATTCAGAATATCTTTAGATTATGAAAATCCAAACATATTTAGAACCGTCATTTTTCAGATTAATGAAAGCTTAAATAAGACCGCATAATTGCGTGGTGGCCCAGTGTTTATCGTGTTGAACCTGCATTAAAAAATGCCAAGTTCAATTTCTACGGTGGTAGATAACATGATACATTGATTTTTGAGTGTACATTAGGAACTGTGGTGGTATAAAATAAAATATAGAATAGAATTTTGAAAAATAAGAATTTACGATTTTACCATCATACAAGAAATTTTAGTCTCTTAACTCCTGGGTTCAAAATTTCCGTTCAAGGGTCATACTTGTTATATGACTGAAAGATATCTCTCTTAATTTATCATACACACAAAATAATGATTGCAACTAGCGCCCACGAGAACATTCACCGGATGTTATCGGTGTTGAGACTTTCTTCAACATGGAAAAAAGGGGTTTCTGCGCATAGGATCAGCTCATAGTGAAATGTCTATGAAATTTGTCAAATGAAAATAAGTAAAAGTAATTTTGGGGCCAATCCGCGACCTTCGTGGTAAAAAAACAAAGAAACCCCAACTTGATCCGATCAGAAAAGAAAAACAATATAAAAGACAAATTTCTCGTCAGCGGGGCAGATTAAAAGAAGACAGACGACAGTCCGCAAACCATAACTCCAACTGAGAGAGACAGAGGCGAAACTCGAAACCACTCATCACCCACATTGACTTTCCTCTTCTTCGCTTTGAAGGAAGCGACTAACCGGTAAATCACCAGCATCGTAACATCTGATTTGTTTTTACAAACCCAGTTATTTGAACTTTTTACTTATTTGTTTCCAATACAATTGTTAAAATTTTTATGTGCCTTCGTGTTCTTTGTTTGTGTAACTGTGTTTATTTCTTTCCTTGCAACAATACACTAATACAATATGCTTTTCCTAAGATAGTTTTTTCTCGATCTTCTTTTTTATCTCCAGCCTCGCTAGAAGAAGGGCACTTTTCACAGCGGCTCCCAGAACCCGGAGATGTTGAATGATATAACATAAACACACTTGCACTCCAAGTCAGTGACACATTGGCTTGGCTTGACACTTGTACTTAAATTACCTGCTCTATTTTCACAAAGGTTGAGGATTTTCCTCCAAGGAATATAAAAAAAACGATATCTGAAAAGAAACGGTGTCTTAGCTTCTTTATTTAGTGAATTATTTTCATTTTAGTAACATACACACGACTCATACGATCTTAAACTTATACGTCTATCAGTTTTATGATGGGTTCTGTTAGGATTCAATAAGGACATTTCAGACTCTCAAAACCTTACTGAGAAGATGTTTTTTAATGCTAATAAAATTTTGATTTTGTAGTTTGTTGCTCGGGACGATATTTTCCTATAAAATTTCAAATGTGCGTTCAAATTTAGTTTTATTTTATACGATTTTTATATTGAAAATAGTCTCTGGCTCATTTGCTAAAAATATGTACAGTACCAAACAAAAGTATTCATTCAAATGTTGTTCGTATTGGTGTCAATTATCACAAGCTTAGAATTGAAATGTGTAAAAGTAGTAGCTCTTAGTATTTACGAGAATTGCTTTAAAAATAATCAAGATCAAATCTATATTCACCAAGACAAGAATGAACAATGAATTAAACTTTTTTTAAATTGCCCACTCGGCATTTAACACACTTATTCCAGTTAATGTTGCATTGTTCGAAGCATTTCTGAAACCCCTCATTATATATAGTGTGATAATTTGCCGTCGTATTTTTAAAATCTTACCTTTGAAATGCCTTTTCAGATTAGAAAACAAAGAAAAATTACACAGAGCTGCGTCTGTTAAGTATGGAGGTTGCTACACTTTTAAAATCTTTTGTTTCACGAAAATCTGCTCATAAAAAAGTAACGTGACTGCTGATCAAAAGAGATTGGAATAAACAGCACTAGATCATCTAGTCTTGACTGTTGTCTAAAAATAGGGTCATTATCACTTGATTAGTTGCTCAGCTGTTTATAAAACTTCATTTAAATTTTAGAAATTTGAGCTTCACTCTCGAAACTTTTTTTTTTTCGACTTCGTATTTCATATACGAAAAAGCTTTCATTGAAATCTGTTTGCAGATACTTTGACGTGTTCCAGCATATCTGGCATCTGATGCAACATTGAAAATATTGATATTTATCGTTTACTAAGATCAATATTGTTGTATGCCAGTGAGGAATTTCTAGAATGTGACAAAAATGATTTTACTTTGTCCCCGGTATTTTTACAAAAATATTTTATTTTGAATAACTTTTCTCCATAAGAATTTCTTTGTTTTCACTCATGAAGGATATATATATATATATAATGTTAATTAATGTAACTGGGTTCAATCCCAGGTAGTGTCATACCAAAGACTTTAAAAATGGTACTTGATACCTCCTTGCTTAACACTCAGCAATATAAGGTACGTATCGAGGGTAAAGTGGAGCAATCCAGGTAAAGGAGTGGCGCCCTCCCCTAAACCTCGGTGTAGTAGCTATTGAAAAAGGAGCCTTCTGGTCACCCTCGACTATGGTCACCAACTTTACTTTACTTACTATATGTTACATTCGTGCATGTTAACACAGGTGGGGAAAGAAGGTAAAAGAGTGGAAGCGAGGCAACTTGCTGACGAGAAATGTAGTATTAATTACAGGATAGCAGAGGTGGAAAAAAATGGTAACAAGCAACAATAGAATCTTTTTTTTAATGAGATAGAATTTGCATGCAGAAATGTACAAAGGTGTTCCTTTTCCTTTAATTAGTTCAACGGGCCCACAAAGAAATTTAGTTGTATGTCCGTTCTTTGGTGTTGAGTTCTAGGTAAGTTTATAGATAACTTGTTTTGAGCAATGCAGGTTAAGGTCGCTTGGTCCCAAAATTATATTTTATGAGCATTATCTGTGCCTGGCCTTAAGGCGGGCGAGGTCTACCTATCAAAGACGCACGCGGGTTATAAAAATACAAATTGCTCATTTGAAATGCGAGGTGTTATTAACTTTTAACTGGGTTCAGAAATTTTCAAAAGCTCTAGTCTGCCGTACCTTCCGATTAATCCCGAACGGTTTAATTCCTCGTCAATGGTGGTTCAACGCGTCATGTCGTTGGTCATCGCTACGTCCGTTAGTTAGTGAACTTGAATGGACGATCTATTTTATGACCGCATTGAAAAGTTAATGTGAATAAAACTTTGCTTAAATTAAAGAGCAGAAATATATTTTTAATTCATCAGTATATAAAAACTTCAATCCAGCACAAAAAGTTTTAGTGCATATACTGCAGGAAAAAAGTTAGGGGCAACACTGCATGTATAAAAAAAATGACCTTAAAATGAGATATTATTTGTATTTTTGAGTAAAATTTAAAATTTCAGTTCGTAAAGTGCACTTGCTTTTATTTTGACAAAAATAAGACCATGAATTGATGGTAGGCATAATCAAGCATTTTTCGAGCAGAGAAAAAGCTCACTTTTACTCTTTGGATATTCTCTTCGAACTCTCCGATCCAATTCATCTCGTTCAATTGGAAAGATGTCTAGATATTGATGTGGCTAAGTCAATTTCAAAAAAGATTTTTTTGACTCGAGGTAATTTTGTCATAATTCAGAATTATTTTTTTTTATCGTTGTCGTGTTGAAAAGTGATTTTTTCTAATTATGTGTATACCAAACAGATGAGCTTGTGCAGAATAGATCACCAAATTGATATTGGTGTATACAATAGATCCCCAACAGAAGGTGTACGTAGAGAATTGCTCAACGGATGGATGTGTGTGTATAGAATATGTCACTAGAATTGACCACCAAATGGATGTTTGGTCATTTGTTACCTATTGACAAATTGATGATGATCTACGTCCACTCAGTGACCTATTCTGTACACAAACCTCCGTCTAATAATTTTTTATACACCAACATCAATTTTGTACTTCTCCCTCTCTTTAGTGAACTATTCTGTACACGCACTACCCTGTGATGACCTATTCTATACACCAATATCAATTTGGTAACGTATTCTGTGTATGCACCCTCCCCTGGAAATCTAATCGATATCCAACTTACATTTGGGTTACCATCTGTATACACACCTTCCTATTCAATGCATCAAAATAAATTTGGTACCCTATTGTGTACACGCACCGACCTCTGTTGATCTATTCTATACACCATCACCCATTTGCTTAACCCATTCTGTATGCGCACCTACCTCTTCTGTACCACTATGCACTCTCGAATCCCTCTTTTGACCTATTCTATTGGTCAACATCTATTTAATTGCCTACTCTGTACATGCACATTTGGTAATCCTATTTTATACTCCAAGATACATTTGATGACCTATTCTGTACATGCACATCCATCATGTGACCAATTCTACGCACTAACGTTAATTTGATGGCTTATTCTGCACACACACCTCTCTCTGGTGACCTGTTTTATTCACCAATATTAATTTGATGACCATTTCTGTGCAGTCCCTCCCTCTACTGAGCTATTCAGGGTTGTGCGTTGACAGACTAGGTCAACAGAGCAAATTCCGTGTAAAGAATATATCACCAGAGGGTGTGTGTATAGAATAGGTCACTAAAAGGATATGTGGGCTTATAATAGATTACCAAATTGATGTTAGTGCATATAATAAGCCACCAAACAATTGAACGTTTTCAAAATAGGTCACCAAATGATATTGGTGTACTGAGTAGGTCACTTATTCACTCATCGATGGTGATCTACATCTGCATGACCAATACTTGCACCTCCCTCTATTGGCCTATTCTATATACTCACATCTTTCTAGTGACCTACTCTGGACACCAACATCCCTCTGTTGTCCTATTTTGTTCACATAATCTATTTGGTGATCTATTTTATGCACGCACCTCACTCTGGACATCAATTTTGTATACGCCCCTCCCTCTGCTGACTAATTCTTATGCACCGATAACTCTCTGGAGAGCTATTCATTAAAGATCACAAGAATTTGTGCTCTCAAAATAGAACTCCTGGGGAAGGTGCAAGTATATAATACATTGCCAAATTGATGGTGAAAAGAATAGGTCAACAGAGGGAGATGCGAATACAGAATAAGTCACCTGGGGGAGGCGACCTATTTGGTGACCTGTTTGATACATTTTATGACCAAACTGTACAGACGCTTTCCTCTAGTGACTAAAAGAATGAGTAACGTGGATAAAAACGCCTAGTCAAATCAACGTTTCACTGAGTTCTTGTACTTGAGTTAAAGGATTTTGTTTCAAACAAAAAATAATAAAAGAAACAAGTCCTTCAACGTAAAATGAAAAACAAACAGCCACACAGTAAGGGAAATAACTCTCGGCCTTCCTTAACCACTAGATAACCACCCTCACGTGTGTCAATTTAAACTCCAATATTAAACCCAGGATAAAAGTAATACGTGCGTCCAATAACCTCTCTATTTATTTACAGATAAAGAATATATAAAACATGCATATTATATTCACTTAAAAGGAAAGAAAGCACATACTGCTGAAATAATAGGACTTTAGCGTTCAGTCGAATGTCAGAACGATTAACCCTAGATAGTAGACTACGAAAAAGATTTGGGTTGAAAACAACGAACAAAGCAGCGGTACAGATGCAAAGAAATTTAAGAATTCGTTAGAATTCAAAATTTAAACGGTCTTACAGGTTCAAAAAAGTCCTTTAAAAATGGAAGCCTTCACGACAGTAAAATCTTTAGTTGAACTGCAGCAACGGTAATTGTAATTAAGAAAAAATGTACTGAGACAGATTTCAGCAATTTGTTTGTTAGAAAGTTCCTTTATGAAGAGTCTTGAAGGAGAGAACTCCAACCAGCCTCGAGTTCCGCATTCATAATTTTTGTGTTCACGGCATAGCGATTCCATGGTAGAAAACTTGAAATAATTTCCTCCATTCAGCAATTATAAATATCTCCTTTCGAATAGAAGACTCAGAATTTGAAACTCGATAAAATTTCCTCAGGTCAGCAATTAAAAATATCTCCTTTCGACTAGACAATTCAGCAATTGATAAAGGATACCGGATAGAACTCCATCAGGCTCTCAGTCAGCCATTAGAAATTTTCCTATTCAGAAGAAAATTTCTTCACACCACGTGGTTCTCAACGGTCAAGCGCGGAGCTCCTTTTTCAGCGGTCCGCTCCCACCAAAGACTTCTCCCCACCAAAAAAAAGCCGAGTTTCCTATTTCTCGCTTCAACGTCAAAAACGGTGTTAGTTCCGGTCACGTCACTAATTCACTTCCTCCGGTAAAGGCGAAAAAAGTCCCGTCAACGCAAACCTCCATCATTCAAAAAATAATTTCGACCAGAGTACTATTTCGATATCTCCACATTATCTAGAAGGCACTGAGAAAAGTCTTCTTCCACAAGTGAGTCTGTTGATGAAAAAGATTTTAAAAAACCAAAAAAAAAACAAATATCTTTTGACCGTATATTTGGAACCGAGGTGTCGGGTGACCAACATCCCTTGCCTGATAGGAAATTTGTAAATTTATATTCTTTACTAATATTTTTATCATTTAACTTATTCTATTTTTTTAAATTTTATTCCATTTTTTCTTTCTTTAGTTTCTTTTTTTTCTCTCTCTCCATGAGCACAAGTCTATATTGGATGATTTTCTTAAATTTAAGAAAACCACTATTTGTTTTCATTAGTTCTCAAAATGACACATCTGCGCTGTTCCTGCATTATTCATGACAAACACAGCAGGCGACCCTAACACAAAAATGATAAACGTTAACAGGAAGTCATTTATATTGTTTCACTTTGGAATTATGTTTCAAGGCTCTGATTCGAAATTCTGTATAAATTCGTATTCCAAATTAAAATTCTGTATTTCGTATAAAAAAAGCCAAGCCGTAAACACGTTGGTTTGCCATTGTAACAGAAGGTTCATGAGGATGTTGACGTTTTTATTTAAGACGCAAAGGATTCTAATCAACATTTAAAGGCTATATCCGTTATATCGAGAATTGCGTGATTAAAAAGTGACTTTCAGTGCAAAGGATGTCCTCACAAAATTATCTTTCAATTACAAGTTGAACTGAAAATTAGTCTCATCTCTGAGGATATCTTAAACATATTGCTATGATAAAATCTTGCTTTAATGTGTTGTTTTTACTGTCACACATTCACACTCACGCGTACACACACACGCATACACACACACACACACACACATACACACACACATATATATATGTGTGTGTGTGTGTGTGTGTGTGTGTGTATATAATGAGAATTTTAACAATATATATTTTATGCATTATATATATTTTTTGTTCTGATTACGTCAATTTTACTTACATTGTGAAATTTCTAACGTTGCAGAAAACATGAAAAATGCATTTAGGAACATTCAAATCATACAAGTATTTCTTGAAGTAATTTTCATGTTGCGGCTTATATTTTTGTGCAATTTCCGTCAAAAATGTTATTTTTGGTCCGTTTTTAGTTTTTGCTAATTTTCTTATGTAAGCAACATAAGCTTAAAATATGACAGAAAATAAATCAAAAGGTTTATTGAATATATGTCACCAGTACCAGACGTGTATATTCTGAGTGTACTTGGTAGATGCAACACATCTACCAAAAACGGTAACTTCATCTATATAAAATATTTTTCTCGCTTAAATCATCCATCTTCATAATATTTTTGGTCTCTAGTTAATAAATATTGTGATAGTTTTCTGAGATAGCACTGTACATCGGACAGTTACTTTTATCATGATTTGGCATTGTGATAACAAGCAACAAGGAAAACAAAGAGATTGAAATTTTAATAAATTGTATGAATGAATTTTTCATTGACGTATACATATTGTTCAATATGAAAGCCCTTGTGGACGCATATGTAGTTGGTAGGCAAGAAGACTTTATAAACGAGAACAGTTGTCACGACTAATCTTCGCGGCTGAACCGGAAACTAACATCTGTGAAGGGGTGTCAATCTTCATTGTGTGAAGGTGCAGCAGTCTTCGAGGTGAGTTATGTAAAGGGATGGCAATACTCGTGGTGTGAGAATGCGGTAGTCTTGGAGGTGTGAGGGTTCGGCAGTCTTCGAGGTGTGTGAAGGGTTGGCAATCTTCGTAGTTGTCTCGATATGACACAGCAGGAGCGATTAGCCGAACTGACTTTTGTCTGATAGGCGTGTCGTGTTTTGTTTTTTGTATTTTTTCTGATTTTATAGCTGTGGTCTGGCAGTTGTAGGCTCCAATCTTTGGATTTTTTTTTATTTCGGCGTGAATATTCCAGATTGGTTAAAAAAATATAGCATAGTTGACAAAAACTGGCTCCGAGCTTTGAGCTTTATATTTAGACAGGAATGTTCCAAATTGATAAATGAATATAACTCAGAACGAGATTTTAGTGTTTATGGTTAGTTTCCTTTTCACTATAAATTAATTTGTAGTACAAAATAAATCACGAAACCTCTTTAAAACAAACTTGAGTCAGAATGAGAAAAGGTTCTTTTTGGTGTCGCAGGTAGATCGTTATCTTCAGTTTGTCCAAGGTGTGTCACTGTAGCAAGTTGCTGGTGTGGCAGGCCGCAGGGCTGGTTCGTTTGTGTAGCTGGTAGAAAGTAGCCGCGTATCTTCAGTGATCTTCCATGCTTGAATGTCCGTAGGAGAGGACGAGAGAGAGGTTTTTCTTCGCTACTGGCCGAATGCTCTCTGCCTATCGACTTCCACAAAGGGCTAGAAGAAAAAGTTCTTGAGAGGTAGATGGGATCAATACGCTCTGCCCGCTGATTAGTCAGTGTGTGGCCGAATCACATTGATTCGCGAGAGAAAATAGATCTGTGACTGCTACAAGATCTTTGGCTGATGTAGTATAACAATATTAAACGAATGGTGATATCTGTTTGGTTGGTGATAAGAAAGATATTTAGTTTGTTTGTTTGTTTGGTTGGTTGGTTGTTTGGTTGGTTGGTTGCTTGCTTGGTTGGTTGGTTTTTATGGCATATCAACCTTTGTAGGTTATCTAATGCTATAGAATACTCATTTTTCAGTCTTAAAATAATCAACCCCAAAGACATAGATAAGAACATTCTAGAAATTTCAGATCAAAATCGCATTAACATGGAAGTTACACCATCAGATTGTTTAGTGTCACACTCTGGACACTGCAGAGGTACAGTCGGTGTATTCTCCATCACCAGCCGACTGAGCAAGAAAGATATTTAGTCGAGTCCCCACGCACCAATGGTTAATATTAGCATTAGCTCAACCTTGGTATTCTAACACAACGGAAGAAAAGGCAAGATAAACACATTTGTACATACATACCCTTTTACGAGGGTTGTCTGAAAAGTAACGGGATTGTTTGTGCTGTGTAAGCTATGGTCAAAAAAGGGATAAGTGGGCTGCGTTGCCATTTGACATTATATTTTGGGAGTCTATAATTGTAATCTTAGCTCTCTGGAACTATTACAGTATTTTTCACAATCTTTGGTTTACACCTCCTCATTTTCAGGTCGTTGTGCTATGTGCACGGAGAAACGAATTCATTTGAAATTTTAGTTTCGATTGAAGAAAACTCCATCACAAGCACTCGAAATACTTCAACAAGTGTATAGAGATAACATCATATCGCATATGTGTTTTGGAGCGACACAAGGGGCTGAAAGAAGATCGCTAGGAAATGGAAGACTCAGAGAGTGGGAGGCCTTCAATAAGCAGGACTGAGGTCAACGTCCAGCCGGTTAGGCAGATGGTGTGTGGCAATCATCGGTTGACTGTTTGAATAATCGTAAATCAACTGAAGATGAAAAAAGAGAGTTTATTAGATTATCACCTAAGATTTGGACATATCTGAAAAGTAACGAGACTGGGTGTGCTGTGTATTCAGTTGTTTCTTGTCGAGTTGAACATCACCAGACTGGAATAAATTTCCTATTCACCAGATCTTGTCTCTTTGACTTCTTCTTTTCTCCAATGGGGATCATCAGGGGTGCCCGTTTTGAAGACGTGGAGGCCATCGAGATAGCCTTAACGATGGAGCTGAGCGGCATCCCAAAGGAACCCTTCTAGCAGTGGTAAAGAAGAATGGGAAAATCCATTAGACACGAGGGGTATTATTTTGAAGGGGAAAACCGTGTATTTTGTTGTTAGAAATTGAAATAAATTGTTTGTGACACAAATCCCATTACTTTTCATATATATATATATATGTGTGTGTGTGTGTATGTGTGTGTGTGTGTGTGTGTATATATATATATATATATACCAATGGCATTAAAAAGAAAGAATACATCAACCTTTCTTTATAGCTAGAAGTATACACATACTATTCCATGTACAAGTAGTATGTAGAAGGGGTACAAAACATTTTAAAAGAGAGCTTTGCTAAGACACGTCTCCTATATTGAAAGAACAGAAGCAGAAGTAATCTAGAATGACTTTCTGTGACTGAGGCACTCAACGTACACGCCCTTTCTCCATGGTAGATAATCATTTATTGTCTCCCTACAGTGGAATAATAAGAGAATGAAAACAATAAAAGTCTATCCTTGAAGAAATATATTTGTTTCTATAAAGGATATTTTTTAACGAAAATATCATGAAATTTTTAAAAAAAACACTCTCTTTACATGATTTTAAGAAATTTCAAATATAATATCCTGTGGTTTCTAAAAGTTTTTTTTTTCTATAAAGATAAGTTCCTTGAGAAAACCTTTATTTATAGTTATGCTAGAATGATAGGTTTACAGAGCACGTGGCATTAACAATCCTACACCAGTAGCAACAAACTCAGAAAGAGACAAAGAGAGCCAAAGAAAAAGTTTTTAAAAAGTTTCAGTTATATAATAGTAACAACAGTTCTATTCCAACAGGGTCAAATAAACTGTCATTCACGTATGGGATTATGCAGTAACCAAAGCTGCTTTGCCAACAGAAAGAAAAAAAGAAAACAGTTGCGCTGATCCCATAATCGGTACCAACATTTGTTCATGTGATGGTGCAATGTCACGTCGTGATTGACTGATTGATTCTAACAGCATGTCAAACCGACTAGGGTTATTCTATGCATACAATTTTGAGAATCGAATTCGTTGTATATTTATATTTGCTTTTTTTTGTAGTTGTTACTTAACAGTTTTTTGGTGGGGGGGGATTACACACAGTTATATGATATCAAGCATTCCAAAAATTATTTTTAAACAGAGTTATTTGACCCATAGATGTGACACTAAAAGGCAGTATCTCTCCGGGTCCGAGTGGACATTGAAGCAATGGCAGTGAAGGGGTACTCCCCTCTCCTGATCTTCTGTATTGGAACCTTACTATACAGTTTAGTGTCATACCCAGGACATCCTCCTTTTGGGTGGATTTTTGCTCTCTGCAAGAGATACAGTCAGAGTATTTAAGGCCCACCTACGTAGTGGTTATCCGCTATCTCCCGTTATCATATCAGAGAACTGAGTTTGAATATCAACCGAGTCTACTTATGTTTGTTTTATACTATCTTTTGAAAAGGCACAAGCGTTCTTCCCTCTGTGGTTTACTCCATTACTAGATATCTTGACAAAAGGGATTGTCTCCGGCATGTCACATTGGTAAGCGGAAAAGAGAGTAGATGAGAGAAAATACTTAGACAATGAGCTCTCTTTAAACTTCCCAAGCAATAGCAGCAAAATATCTGTTGCTTCCGTTATGAATCTTGACAGGGACTAATAGGATAGGGTTTTTATGCGTGTTTGGTTTAGTTTATAAATTATAATGAATGAACCCAGAATGCATAAATAAAGAAACTTAAAACCCCTTCGAAGAAGTAAAGGCTGTCATAACAGTCAGGGGTAACAAAATACTGTTGAATTGGAGATTATTAATTCTTGACAGTTAATTAAAATAAATCCTTTCAATTAATTTGGGGTCCAATAAAATCAGAAAGTATGGCTATCAAATAAAAAGGTTTTATCTCAGATTTTTGTTTAGTTTATTTTTCCCAGATTAAAAAGAATTGAAGAAACGTTTTTTTGAAGTGGTAAGTTCATAATTCTGCCATGGTTAGTATTAAATATATAAAATTCGGTCTAGTTTGGTTTGCATTGAACAGAAATGGAAACTATATAAGACCTATCACTTATAGAATATACATTTTTTAGTCTTAAAATAAGAAACAAAAACATACATAAGAACATTCTAGAAATTTTCGATCAAAATTGCATTAACATTAAAGTTGGAGTAAAGTATGTACGACGGAGTAGTTTCCCTTGCATGAACTAACAACCACCGTTTTTCCCAGCATGCAGTGCGAACGACGCCATCTTTGTATATAGTAGTTCTCGCGGTAGGAATCACCGTAATAAACCAAGTTCTTAACCTACCCACCTATTGTGTGTTCATTAAAATTTTGGCGACGAGGATGAGATAGTACAGCTCCCACCCCATATGGAGAAGCGTCACTGCTTTGCTTGGGTCGAAATGTACCAACACTCTTAGGGAATTTAATTGTTGTTTTGCTTCTTCCTATGCTTGTTTCTGTTTTGACGTCTACTCCCACTTTGCTGTTACATTTTTATATTTTTCAACTAATCAGCTAGAAACACAAAATAAGAACATTCTAGAAAATCCGGATCAGAAACTAATTAACAGAAAATATTTAAGCTCTAAAATGAATAAGTAAAAATACGAATCTGCTTGGTCAAGAAATGTCTACGCGCAATAAAACAATTTTTTTATCCACTACTAAAGTATAAATAACGAAGTATTAAATCAACCAGGTCAGTTGTCGGTCATTCAATTCATTTCTTCCATGGCCAAAAAGTCATTCCGTCTACTACCCAAAAAGATTTTTCACTAGAGGTCATGAAACCAGCAGCAGAGCCGCAATTAAGATTCAAAGGGAAAGACTTGCGAACTTTCTTTCATCAATGCGACATGCTGTCGCCAAAATCTTAAGAAATAACTCAGTGCGGACTTATTGAAAGCAAATACCCACACTCACGGTCCATCATTCATATGCACACACACACACCCACATATGTAAGTAAAGACAATTATTTTTATCCAACTTACTTCGGCCAACCATGGAACCATTTATTTAATAGACTTTATCAACATTTAAACACACACACACGTGTGAACAATCTTATTTCCATCTAATTGGCCATAACTTTTTTTTTACAAAGGTCACTCGCACATTATGTTTCTCATTTATTTTCATTCCTGTTTTGTTATGAAAATTAAATTGTTTGTTGTCATATTCCATTTGTTTTACGTGCTTGTAAAAATTTGTGTTGTATTTGTGGTGGAACTAATCGTGGCGTAATACCCGTAAAATACGGACGAGAACTCACGTTCAACGCTGCATGCACCAACTACACACTACGCGCATGTCTAATGATGAAGTTCTTATTTCCTCTGAAAAAGACATGATAACCTCCATGGAAGAAGAGATTAACGCTCTGAAACCCTTGCACAGCACATATTTTCAATTGCACAGTTGAAATAGAAACAAGTCGTAACATCTCACTAAATTCTAGTCGCTACAACAACCCGCCTTTATGGTTTGTTTAAAGTTATCTCCCCAAGCCTTCTCTGTTTTACAGTTAACACAAAAGACAGGGAGCAAATTTTAAGCACTCCAGCTCCTTGTTCTGAATTCAGAGTAATGAATTTTCCTTCAATTAAATTAGTTGCCCCTCTATTATCACAAGGCCATATCGTGGTGAGAAGCCTTGAAATCGAAGAGGTGAAAATGTACGTCAACTTTGGACCGATGTGTAAATGAGGAAATTTTGCCGTGAATAAGATCAGGGTGGAAGGCATTCGTCACGATAAAAGATGTGACCAAGACAAAGCTTGACATTGACACTGTTTTAACCGTAGTGTTATACGAAAGCAAAAAGAAGGCTACCACGAGGAGTGAAGAACAAATACTTGTTACGAAACAGAAGGCTATGGAAATATCCATGCTGGGAATATTGTTGCGTGAGCACATCTGAAACGAGGTATTTCGGGAACAGAACAGAGTGGAGCACGTGATTACAGAGTACCGAAACAGAAATTCTGCTAGACCGGACATGTCACAAGGTAAACAGACAAACATATGAACCCATACACTTATGGAATAGCATGTGAGACTGGATACCGCCATTTGGAAGAACTTGACAGAAAGATGAAATTATCAAGTGATTCGGACTAATATGGAAAAGAGGAATGAGATTAAGAAAGAAACTGAAGCAATTTAAGGCCAGCGATGTGGAAAACATCAGAAAATCTTGCCAATAAAAAAACAAAGCCGGAGAACCCAGTCTACTCCATTAATTAACCCCTTGTGCTTGGAAGAAGAGATCAATCCTTGTCTTTCTCAAGTGACCGCAGTCTCGACATGAATTTGAATTCGGTTCGTTGTTTCGATTTTCCACGCCTATAACCATTTCACCGACCACAACTCCACAAATACTGATACTAATAAAGTGATCTTTGGCTTGCTTCTGATTCAGTCATTGTTATTTTAACCTGTGTCGTAAGGGAAAACTCTTGAAGAATGGACATCAGCACTTCTTTTTTTTTTACCATACTCACGGAACTTAATTAATGAACCAACTCAACCCGTCCCCCACCAGCAGAATGTGTCATAAAGTCAATTTATTAAGCGGAGTAAAGCTGGTTTGAGTTTAAAGTTTTCCTTCACCTCGACTAAAGAACTCGGTCTGCCCAACTATTTACCCATTGCTGGGGTGAGAAAAAGGGATTAATACATTTCCTGGGTTACGAGTGTGAGGTGCCCGTAGTGTAATGGTTATCGTCTTAGGAAATGGACACGGTGACATGAGTTCAAATCCTGGACGAGACTGATTGAATTTCACCTAGCACTAATACCCTTGGGAAAGGTATGAATCCAATTATTGTCCCACCAGTTATGGGTAAATAGTTGGGCAGACTAGGTTTTTCAGCCTTGGTGAGGCAACTAGTCTAGGAGAAGGAAAACTCTGAATTCAAACCTGTTAAACTCCACTTAAAAATTGACCTTGTGTCATATCCTGCCCGAGCTGCGAGGAGGTAAATATTACGAGTGGGAACTGAAACGCAAGCAATGTAGTTTAGGATTCGAACTCAGGTCTCTGATTCTATTTCCTACGACGTTAACCATTACGCAAGACCTATTTACTTATAATATTGGCAATCTGATGAAATATAATTTTCATTATACTCGCCCTCTCTACTCAACACAGAACTACAAAGCTTTACGCGTAAGTGCTCTAATCAACTAGGTGTGGTCTTCATTAATACCCTACAATTCAGAAAATAACAAATATCCCTTGCAAATAATCGATGCATTTGGTTTAATGTGGAATAATAAGGGATCATTGAAAATCAAAATGAACGAAAATAATTAAATAATAGCTGAAAGTGACCGACTTCAGGAACCGCTGAGTCTTGCTGCAAAGTATCGACATTTGACGACATTCCTTGGGTCAGATTCTTCAAATTAACAGAGAAATCAAGTTTCGCTTTGTGGCAGAAACTTTCACTGAAAATTTGTCAGCATTTTATATGTATAGATTAAAATAGACAATTTGTAATCGAAATACAGGAAAAGTTGATAAATCTATTAAGACTAATCGTTAATTTTTAGCAGTTTCATTTTGTAGTAGCTTCGTCATCCAGGTTTCTAAGAAGAAAATTCTTAGTACATTTCAAACCAAAGTACATTTTGAACAAAAAGATAATTTCGACAATGTATATATATATATATATATATATAGTGTTGAGACAGTCAACGGCTCTCAGTTTCTTACCTATGCGACCATCTGCCCAAGAATTCTTTGAGTTTGGAAGTTTCTTCTTCTTCTTATTATTATTATTATTACGATTATTATTAGTAGTAGTAGTTGTAGTTGTAGTAGTATCATAGATGATGATAATGGTGATCAACTTTCTTGTTCTTTCGATTGTGAAAGACAAACCTGTACATATCTATTTATTTACCCAACCTCTCCCCATAAGCAGGATGTGACACAATGTCAACTTCTAAATGGAGTTTAATAGGTTTGAATTCGGAGTTTTCCTTCTCCTAAACTGGTTGCCATACCAATGTTAAAGGGCCCAGTCTGCCCTTATATTTATTCATTGCTGGAAGGAAAACAGTTTGACAAATAACTTTCCAAAGGGAAATTATAAGAGCGATGTAAAATGCAAACAGCCTCATCCAGGATTTGAACTCGGTTATCCATATCCATTTTCTACGACGATAAACATAACACCGCGAGAGACACCAAAAATCTGTACATATGCATAAACATTTCAACTCACACACAATATCCAAAGTCAATTTTTTTTCGCAACTACGCAATTTAAAGTACATTTATATTTAAACTATTTTTTAAATTCCGGCGTCTCTTTTCTTGTGGTGGACTGCGCAGCTTTCAAACTTTTTAGAAACTTTTTATTTTATTATTTTAGTTTCATCAAAAAGTTTTATATTTATTTAACTTATATCCATTTAAAGTTCAAAATATTATTTTACCTTTAATAATTTCTCTACAGTAACAAACATTTCTTCAAGATTTCAACCTTTATTAATCACTGTAAGTATTTTGTCTCGTTCACAGAGACAGGAAAGGCACGCTTATGAGATTAATGTCTTAAATAGTATTATTTAGCTCGAGATGGAAATGCCTTTAACAACAATGTAAACAAAAAAAGAAAGAAAGAAAAAACAACCCAAATATTTAATTCCAATTATGTATTTGCAATAATATTTCGAGAAATTTAGCCCAATGGATTCTTTTTTTAGTCGAATATCGGACACGCACAAATGAATACGCTCACATACATACGTACACATTCAAATAGACGTAGCCACATACACACATATCGATGTTTCGTGCAACTCATAATTGAAGTTATTACACATACTCATACGCAGTATATACAGCTAAAACTAGATCGATAGGAATACTTGTACGGTGAATGTATGTATGTATGACTATGTGCATATCTAAGTAGATGTGCGAATGAGTGTGTATGAGAAAGAAAGAAAGAATGAGAATTAAACCGAATGCATTCTCGCTTGACTTGAACTTTGCGATTGCAGTGATGCATCAAGCCATAATCTAACGCCATATTCATGCCAGTAGTCAACAATTGTAGTGACTATCAAGCAGAAGAATGTCAATTGCTTGGGCGAGCTGTCATATCAATTACAAAAGGTGGAAGTTGCACATTAATTATCAACAGACAGACAATATTCTAGCGAAGAATACTTTGTTCTTGATACTTGAAGACTATCATACAAAAATACATTTCCACTGATAAATCCTCACTTAGTTAATACATATCTCAGCATGACAATCTATTCCTTGATAACGGCAAAAAATCTCTTCGATGTAGACAGATTATTTTACAAGTCAGCGTTACCAATTATGCAATCATTAACGTTTAGTCACCTCAGTGATGCGTTTGGGGGGCAAGAAAAAGACTGGCTACATGACCAACTTCCGGTCTTCCATATAATCTTGCAAACCAGCGCCTATAACCAAGTTCAGATCCAGTGTCTCATGAAGCCAACTATTAATAGTATCAGTACTCGGACACTCATTATTAGCACCGATGAAAAATAACTATTACTTTAGTATCAAGCCGGCATGAAATTTCCCACTATATTGTAGTTTTGTTGGAATTATTCAAGGTAAATATTTTGTAGTGACAGCGATAAACCTCGTAACGTCGAGGTTATTCATTTGGTAGCGGAATGTCAGGTTACTCTCAGGAATGAATTAAAGACAATTCTTGTAACTTGACTTTTATTGCTGTGCACTCCAAATAGTGGCGCCCACCGCATAACGGTTATCGTCGTAGAAAGTAGACTTGGCTATCTGAGTTTAAATCCTGACTGCTTGTATTTCACATAGGGATTATACCATTGGGAAATATATGAATCCAACAATTTTCTCACCAGCTACGGATAAATACTTAAGCCGACAGAGTTGTTTAAACTTGGTATTGCAATCAGTCTTGATAAAAAATATAAACGAGTTGTAGATCTCTCGCATATTGCACCGCTAGAAAACAACGAAGGATTCGTAGATATATAAATATATAATTTATATTTCTATTCTTCGACGGCGACGTGTGTGAAGTAGGAATACAGTCAGAGAGAGTTCGCACGTAACTTTCTTCTATGGCGGAGACCCTATGTGTATATTAAAGCGACAGCCAGAGAACACACATGAGTAACCTGCAGGTCTCTCCCTTCGCTTGAGAGACCAGCGGACCTCACCCCTTCGCTTGAGCGACCAGCGGATCTCTGTCTTCAGCCCAAAATTAAATACCTTATATTGTCTCTCAAATCCCATGCGGAAATATGAACATCCGAATTTTTTTTTTTTTGGTTTATTGCTGGTTATCGGAACTTACATACTACTGTTTTTTTCCGGTAATTTGTTGATCTTATCTGCGAACGGAAATATCTGTCATTCTATCCATAAGCAATAAATTATATTCTCGCCGTCATCATTTATATTTTTCTTTCCTGTGAAAACATTTTGTTGATGTTATCTTGCGACCACATTGAATCTGCAAAGTTCATCGTCGCAAGCTAAGCTAGTATATTTACAGATCTGGAGAGGGATGAACTCTGCCAGGCTATTCTAGCCTGGGACACACTACATGAGTAGCGTCCCCAACAACAAAATCAGATTACAGGATTAGTGAGAAACTAAAAAAAAAAAGAAAAGAAAGATGTTTATGCGAAAATATATTTGTAATAAGACTAAAACGTAATTACCAATTCATTAAATTGTTCTTTGATTATTCTTTGTTGTGCTCGGTTTATCACTATTGCTGATGGTGTGAAGTGACTTTGTAATTATGCTTGACAGGTTCTTGAAAGCGGACGTCCCGACGAAATGTAACCGTGTCTTACAAGTATGGAGCATCCAGTAAGGATCGAACTCACTATTAAATAACAATAGATTTCCAAAACGAACAAAGGTCAGATAGAAATCTCATGTCACAATGAATTTTAAAAACTGTTACGTCTTTTGAAATAGTTATTAATTGGTAATAGAGTAATTTCGTTTTAACAAGGGACATTCTTTTAAATAAAGTTTTGATTATATTTTTGCCATACAATAATAATTGTGAATTAGATGTGGATTATGTGATTAGTTAGACAAAAGTTGATAATAAAAAAAATCGCAGCTTTGAAAAAAAAAAAAAAGAAAAACAATAACAACAGTGGCAGAAGAGTTGCTTTGACCAGAGAAGTTGTCGCCGAACGTTCAAGAAAATCACTGGAAGGGATTACATCAAGACTTCTCAAAATGAACCATGAAGACCCCTAGGGTGAATGAATTTTCATTGAAATAGGGGTTCTCAGTGAGATGAATTTACAAGTTTGCTTGTGTAAATCCCTTCCTAACAGAACAAAAATCGCTGATTCTAGGAGATGGTTGCCAGATATTCACCAAACAGAACGCTTGATCGGATGTGATGACCACAAATGATATGTCGTCCATAATATCGGAATTATTTGAATGAATGAACGTTCTGGCTCTGATAAAAATATTCGTTTTTTTTTTCGGTGTCGTTAATGGTACATTATCATATTTTCACGAAAGAAAGCATAGTGACATCTAGGATCAGCTACGTGTATTATTTACCAGGCAAACAGAGAGTACTTTGAAGATAGAATGTGGTGACTTGCAACTCATATTCACTCTCTTGCAACCTAATATTCGTGACCTCAGTGCTCACCAAACCCTTCCTTCACATTAAAAAATAATTATAGAATGTAAGGAGTATTTGCATTTACAGTTTACTGATTCTTTTCTAATGTAAATTTCATTAAAGCTAATAAATTAGTTGTTTTTGGCACTAAGCAACCTATTATACTGTTGTAATGATTTTTGAAACTGAATGAATATATTAATTGCTAAAAACTTTCCAACTTGACAGCCAAACATAGAAGAAAACGATCTGTTTTAGAAAATTCTTTCTTGAAAAAAAATCTCAAGTTCGGGTTGAATCGTGTTCTATTTTAAATTGAACAGAAAAGATATTGTATACCAAATAATAAAAGGAATGGTTCTAAATATTGCCGAAGTCAGAGAATTTTTTCTAAACTTACTCAGTTGTGCACATATAGCGTTTACAAGATGAACACGATTCGGACTTAAATAGATAGTATGCAAAAAATGGATTTCACTTTAAATATCCTTTTGTAGGGAATAGTAAAAAAAAAAAACAAGAATATTAACGAATTAAACAATTTTTAAAAAATTAAATCGATACTTGGCCAGTGTAACTCTCTTAACGTTCTTATTAAAGAAACAAGACAAAAAGAATCGTATCCCTCCCTCTGATAATAATGCTTACTCTGGGCGCTTGAGCCGAGCAAAATCGACCAGTGAAATTAGACGCCCTGAGGAAAACAGCTGGAGATAGCTGGAGCCATTTTAAGTAAGTCTTCTTTTTCGTTTACCTAACCAACCATACCAAACGGGTTTAAATGACGCATAATCTACTTCAGAAACGAAAATATTATTTACTAGAACCTAGAATATTATTCCAAAAGGAATGATATTCCAGGTTACAGAATGATTTTTTTTTTCACTTCACGAGAAAGACGCCAGTATGAACTCAAGTCTACAAAGAACATTTCTTGGAAAAATTAAATGCATGTTTCCTAAAGTAAAACCTTGTTTGTTTTATTATGTGCATTTTGAATCGTTTATTTCAGTGTGTACTTAAGCCTAACAAGAAGGTTTTGAATCCTCATTTCACAAAGCCAAGAACCAGTTCAAAAAGTTAACATTCCAGCGTTCTTCTTTTAATCTAGACTATTCATACCCTTCAAGTTGAGTTGGGCTAAAAAAAAGCTTGCCCCCAAAAAGTCAGAAATTTGCATGCGTGTATATAGGCAGACGTAGTGGGGAATAACTATGAGCTCCAAAATAATTATTTTATGACCAATCACCCGTTGCTTTCAAGAGCTTAAAAATTTCCATTTGATCCATGCAAGACATATAAAAGAAAGTGATTCGGCCACTGATAACTCAGACGACACACAGATGTTCACTCTAAAGCGAGATCTTCCTTCCGACGAAAAAGCTTTGAGAGATCAATGACATAGTTCCTTCATATTCATCAAGGTGTTTCTCTTTCATAAACAGCTTAATAAGAAACTATGAGTGTATATTCACCCAATCCTTCTGCCGTGCCGAGGATGAGACACACGTTCATTTTTTTCAGCGGAGTGAAGGTGGTTTGAATTTAGAGTTTTCCTTCTTCTAATCCGGTTACCATACTGAGGCTAAAAAATCTAGTCAGCTCTACAATTTACCCATAGCTGAGGGAAGAGAACTTGGGTCAACGTGTCTATTTCACATGATGGAAACCGTAACTCAAAGCGCCCCTCTATAAACTCAGCGTAATTATATTCTTACTTAATTCCTATGGGCTTTATCAATCAGGAACACTTAATACTTTCTATTCAAAGAAAAAAATATCGTTGGTAAAAAAAAATATCGAACAATGAATTCATATGTATGGAGCTTAAGAATGTTTGGTGGTTATTATTTTATTGGTGGTTCGTGGGTTGTTGGTAGTCATCTGTTTCAGTTTGGTTGATAACTGGGTTTTATGGGATAACATTTGTTACGAGTTTCCACCCGTATTTTTAATTTTTCGAGATATGGACGAAGTCCTATGTGTGGGTTACTAATACCACGGACGAATGAGGGTGTTTCAAGGTTAAAGAGGTCGACGTGATACGAATGAACACGCGGGGTATTCTGAACCGGACAAACAATATGACGCGTAGTTGGTTTTCTTCTTTTCTTTATATATGTATCATTCTTACATTTTTTTATTTTAAAGAAAGCACAACTGTAACAACAGATAAACAAAGAGCAAAACGAATACAACAAAAAAAATGTACAGAAATATGGAGGACGAGTCGCTCCCAATAGTATCTGCCTAGGTCCTTCCAATAAGACAAAGATCTCCTTTTTTCTTTTTTCTTTTTTCAACTTGTTTTAAAATTATATCCACATCTTATTTTTCCCTTTACAATTAAAGGGAGGGAACTTCCTCGTTTTTTTTTTTTTTTTGTATTTTTTTTCTTCTTTCACCGAAGGACAAGAGTCTCTCCTCTTCGTCTTTAATATGAATATACAAATTTTAAATAAATATGTTTTCCGCCGAAACTAGCTGCAGACGAACAACCTCAAAAATGTTTCTTTGGAATAGTCTTGATACGGACCTTTATTTAGGTTACGTATATTATTCGTGATAAAATTTTTGACTAACCTTTTTTTTTATCTTTCCTTTCTTTTGTTAATTTTTTCTTTTTTTCTTATATTCGTTAATCTCCTATTAACGAGTTGCAAGGCACCAGTTTTTGTTTTCCTTTTCTTTTACGTTGAGCCTCAAGTTCTTACCCAACGGAGCCGACTTCTATTAGGCCACTTTGTGACTAGAATTTCCCCTTTCACCGGACCCCGTGAAAAGGCGACCTTTCTCTTCCTTGTCGAAGCTCGAAACTGACTTTTTGGGTTTCGTTTCTTTTTGGCGGTAAAACGCCCTCCCTGCCTCGACCAATGGCTTGTCTTTTCCTTATCTGGGTTAAGACCTTTGCCCCTTCTCGGCTACTTCTTCCACTGTTGACAGGGCTCGAAGACTCGCCAATCGCCTGCCCCACTTCCGATTCTTATAGTAGTTCTTGCATTATAATCCTACCGTGGCCGGTGGCCGTAACACTTTGTAATTTTTAGTGTCTGACACCTTGGTTTCTTTTATTACCCTATTAACTTGTTCTCTTATGGTTGGCTGGAGCAACAAATGAACTTAAAACGGAAAGGCAAAGACAAAGATACTTTAAAACTTAACCTTTATTCTTCTGTTTGACGACTATTTCGTGTAGCGGAATTTTCTTTCCAACCCAGGAAAAGCTGTCGGTCCAGTAGGAAGGTTTAGCTGGAATAATGTTCGTACGATTCAACGTAATCACACAACGTACACAATCACGTCGGGGTCACCATTTTTAGCCGGAATAATGTTCGTTGTTTGGGGCGAGAGAAGGAAAGTGTTGTGTTTTAGTAAGGGTTTTTGGCGAGAAGATATTTTGTTATTGTTGAGCGAGGAAGAGTTGTGACGTGTTTGTGTTTAGTTACTTCCTCGCTAGGTTGTGAGAAATAAAAGGAGGATGAAGAAGTAAGATGCCGATAGTCGAAATGTGTTTTTAGGAATAGTTTTTATTTGCAGCATGGAAAATGTAGTTTGTGTTTGTGGTGCAAGTCTCGTGGAAAGGTTGTGAGGATTTGACGAAATGGAGTTATGAGAAAGTTGAGAAAGGCAGCGCGTATCATCGGACGTGCGAGGGATTGTGTTCGCTGTAGTTTAGCGAAAGTCTTGTTTGCAATGGGAGGAAATAAACTTTGAAGTCACCGTGAGTTTTGTGTGTCTGGTATTTTTTTGGGGGGGGGAGAGTGTGCGTTGTCTCCATTAAAGTGGCCCAGAGGTTAATTGAGAGCTAGGTGCCGAGAGCTTAATTGTGCGTCGCATCGACATAGCCAATTTTGGGGGTGACATAAAGTTGTTCCTGTGCGTGGCATGTTGAATGTATCTAATTTATATTCAACTAGCAAGGAATCCATAAATTAGATAGGTTCCTTCATGTGTCAATGCTGTTGCTGCTATTGAAGAGCCGCTAGTGAGACGTCTGCACTGGGCGGCGTTGTCCAGCTAAAGAGACTGTGTTTAGCAGCTTACCCAATTTCTGCTGCCCGAAAAGGAGACCCGGAATGAATAGGATAAGTCATCCTGATTGGGTGAAATTATGCGTCGAATTAAATTGTGCGCCAAACCAAAATATACCTTCTGCTACAAAGGTATCAAGAGAACGGACGAGAGTTTGTTTGTTTGTTTTGTTTGGGTTTTTTTTGGGGGGGGGTGTTTTTGTTTTGTTTTTTTTGCTTTTTGGCGCCATGAAGCCTGTCTTTTTCAGGCATGTGCGGATCGCGCTTCCTGTCAGAGTGCTCCTGGGAATTTTTTTTTTTTTGTATTTTTTTTTCTTTTTTTCTTTTTTTTCTTATTCAATCTCACATATGCACTCATCAGTCAAAATATGTATAATGTAAAATGTGTATATTAGCTGGATAAAGTTTGAAGTTTCACTTTTACCTTCGAATTTGTCTCCGTTCATCAATATTATTATTTGAATTTTGTAACTATGACAGTAAATTTTCTGACTTCTATTCGAGGTTGTATTACTGTATTTGGGTGATAGTTGACTGGGAAGATATTTAGTTGAATACCCAATATGATTGAAGGCGAAAAAAATTGAAATGAGAGAACAGAAAACTCACCTTGAATTGAATCAGTGAATAAAAGACTTCATTAATAAACCAAAAATTGGCATTCAGAAATTATTGAAACATTTACTTTGTGCGCCTAGAAAAGACTTATAAAATCAAAAATTTCTTAGTTCAATATTTCTAGAACATTTAGCCAAAATATTCAAAGCATCAAGTCTTATCCGTAGATCAAGTTTCAAGTATAGAGTGTGATAGAATTCGTGGCGTGTTTAGAAATTTCTTTTTAAAATGACAAGAGTCTTTGAAAATGGTTGACGAATTCAATTAACGAAGATTTCTTCTGAAAATACAAAGTAGGTATTAAGTTAATTCTTCCGCCACGGGTAGGGTATGACACAAAGTCAAATTTTAAGCGGAATAAACATGGTTTTCATTGGAGGTGCCCGTGGTTATAGTCGCAGGATGTGGACACGACGACGCGAGTTCAAATCCTGGACGAGTCTGATTACATTTCACATAGCACCTTGGGAAAGGTATGAATCCAAATATTCTCCCTCCAGCTATGGGTAAATAGTAGGGCAGACTAGGTTCTTCAGCCTTGGTGAGGCGACTAGTCTAGGAGAAGGAAAACTCTGAATTCAAACCTATTAAACTCCGCTTAAAAATTAACCTTGTGTCATATCCTGCCCGAGCGGAGGGGTTGGGTAAATAGGATAAACATGGTTTTCATTCAGTTTTTCTCTTATAACGTTTGCCTAACCAAGGCTAAACAACAGAGACTACCCAATAATTTTCCCATGGCTGGGAGTAAAACAGATTGATTCATGCTTTTTCCAAGGGCATTAGCGTTATGTGAATCGCAAACAGACTCGTATATGATTTGAACTCAGGTCACCGATTCCATTTACAAATAAGAAAATTCAATGTAGGAGATCCAACTGCTGGAGTCGAAAGGTGCGTTGATCAAAATGTGTCGAAAGCTAATTGGATGAGTCAATTTAGAAATAAAGGGAGAAGAGAAGAGAAAATATCTTTTTGGTCGAAAAATTAGACAGCTAATTAATAATAAATTATATCATTGTATAGGTATTTAGTCGAGTTCCCACTCACCACGGACCAATATTAGCATTAGTATATCCGTGATGTACTAACACAAAACACAACAGAAGGAAAGACAAGATAAACTCATTTACTCATACAAGAATATTTAAGATTTAAAGACTCAATATACATACCAGTAATATTAAAAGAAAAAATGCACAAACGTGTCCCAACAACTAAAACTATATTCATGTTGTTCTATGAAAAAACAGTATGTTGACCATGTATAAAATAGTAAAAGACTTACCTGATAAGGATAGGCAAAAGAAAGCCATTCCCTAACAGGGACAGAGACGTTGTCTCAGTTCTTTAAACGGACAGACAAAATGAATTCGAGAAGGAATTTCTGGGACTGTTATGTAATACCCTACGGGGCCCCTTCTGAACATCCAAATTATCAAAGGAAGATAATCATATATTGTATCCTTACAACTGGCTAAGAACGAAGAAGGTCGAATTGATATAGTGCACTATAACATATACTAAGTTTAAACTATTTTTGCATAAATGTGAGGATCGACCTCAATACAGAAGTAATCATCTAATATATGAGCCTTGTTATGCCTACTCCACGATGCTTCTTTCTCTACTTTATATTCGTCGATGTTATTCGTCGATGTTTAAGGCAAATCAATGAAATAAAATCGGTCGTTAGAATTAGTGGCAATAGAGGCATCAGTTTTTAAAGCGGGCAACGTCTTATAAACATGCGAGCATTGAATGAGTAGAGGATGTATTTATTTGGATTTAATACTTTCTGCATAGATTAGCACCTCTGGAGTTGACCTGGGTAGTCACCCAATCGTTACACCCAGGCAATTCTCTCCAATTTTACAGGTTCTGCAAAGGAGAATGAAACAGACAAGTAGAAAGATAGTGACACAAAGACGGACAAAATCAATAATTTTGCTCTCGAGAAAAAGGAGATGTAAATCGCTATCATCCAGAATTAGAACAACCTTCGTTTCATTTTCATATCTTCAGAAATACAAAGAAAACAGTTATCATAAGCGAAAAGTAAAGCAAAGCTAATATTTTCCAACCTATATTTTAACTGCTCATTTTTATCAGTCCATTACTTTATTTTTTTTCTTTGGATTTTATATCAATGATATATTGCCAAAGATTATTTTCGCCAGCACTTAAGATAAACAACAATTTCACCCGAAATTTGCGGTGGCCCTTGAACTGACTTTGGTTTAGAGTCGTAGAAACGAACTAGCATTATCTCTTTTTATGAGATTTTCTAATTCTACCATTTTTCTTATCATTTTTAACTTGCTATTTTTAAAAATATTTTCATTTCTTTCTTTTCTTTTCTTTTCTTTTATTAATTTTATTTGTGTTTTTTTTTTTTTTTACTTTTCTTTTTTTACTTTTTCTTTTCTACTGACTTTTCATAGAGAAAAGACTGGAAGATTCATCTGTGAAGTAGTTAATGTTGCAGCGTGTGCTACGTCAACTTATTAACCAGGTTAAGAAGCAGCCAATTTAGAAAGATTGACCAATGAAGAAGTGTGATCTTGGAAGTAGTGAGGTAGCGTTGCAATAAACGTGTTCTCATATCAACTCTCCAACGTGGCCTGTAAGGGTGTATATGGCGTTGGTTGAACATTGTTGAAAGAAAATATAGGAGACATGATTATATATTTATATATATGTATATAGTGCTCTGCAAGAATGCAATAGAATTTAGCAAATCAAAAACGAAAATGAACTCACAAACAAAATACATTGACATGAAAACGTACGTAAATCCAACAAATATGTTTGATAAAAAGGAAAGGATATTCGAACTCTGGAAGAAGACAGAAAGTATCCCCTGTAGAGTGAGAGTGTGGGCTAGGTACGCTATTGTTTATATTCTCAATGTGCTGATTTTTAGACACTTTTTGGATCTAATGTTGGGCTGACAGATTTTGGTTGCAAGGCTCAAAATGTTTATTTTTCTTCTTTTTTTTCAGATTAAAACCTCTCGTGAGCTTACTATTAAAGACTTTCTCTATCCGTCCCTATCGGCCATTGCTTTTGGTAAGTTCTCTAGAAAGCACTGTGTCTGCACTGAGCAGATGAATACAACTTTTCGCTAGTTGGCCATCACTGCTCTGTCCATGAGTTACAATCCATCGGAGAACGTCGCTTATGAGATTGTCCTTACTTCTCCAGCAGTAGTACTGTCATAGCAACAGCTTAGAAAAAATCCCGTTTTATTTTTTCGGAGAAATTATATTTTCATGTGGTCGATAACCTGTCAATGGCATTCCATACCTTATCTATGCGTATGTTGATATGATATTCAGTAGATGAGATATTGCTACCGAAGTGTATGAAGTGGTATACTTATTTTACTGGTATGATTTATAATGAGGAGATGGCACTATTTTGATTTAAAAATGCCACCCATGCTCTTTTCGGCCAATCAGGTCTTCACTACTGTAACATTAGTAGACTAAGAACAGAAATGGTGACAAAGTCTCTCCTGGCAAGACTCCATTGATAATGTCACAGAAATCAGAGTCTCCATCGGATGAGCGAACCATTGCCTTCGTATTTTGTAGAGTATCATTATGACAGTACCAGATTTTTTTTGTTGTTTTTAGGGGGGGTGTTTTTTGTTTTTTAAGGTTTTTTTTTTTGGTTGTGTGTGTATGTGTGTGTGTGTGTGTGTGTGTGTGTGTGTGTGTGTGTGTGTGTGTGTGTGTGTGTGAAAAGCATATGCTATAAATATTTGCATCATCTTTACTCTGTGTATGAAACCAGATGCCTTAGAGAAATCTACAAACAAGAGTGTTGCCTTGAGATTTTTTGCTTGTTCTCCTTCGTTCATTCAACGAATTGTCAAAATCTGAGCAGTTGTGGATTGATTTCTCCGGAAACTATTCTGATTTTTCTTCAGAACTTTCTAAACTTCAGGTCGGATACGATGAGAAGCAGGGTATTATAAACCTTGGCAGCTATAGCAGTAAAAATTATACCTCCGTAGTTCTTGGTGATTCCGAGGTCAAAGAAGAGAAAGCAGCCTTTCGCCCATTTATTAATAGTGTTTTGGCCTTGTATAATCGAAGTATGCCATGAAATTTCCTTGTCTTACCGATGTCAGGAGAACTTCATGTCCAGTAACTTTTCCTTTTTTAATTTTTTTCAGAACATAATCAAGTTTATCTGCCGTGGTGAGACTATCGTAGCCTCCCCAGGCTTCTAACCTAAAAACCCTGGTTAAGAGAAAACGCTGAGTCACCCGTGACGTCAGACAAGAAAACCACATGCATACCTTTCACGAAGCGAACTTCTGTAACTAACACGAACTATTTGTCGAAAGAATATATTCTGTTAGCCTTTCGGTAATGAATTTATAACTACAGGATGAAATACATTATATTTATACGTTCTTCTTAAAAGTATAATGCAGTATTTCATTATTACTTATATTTAATAAAGAAAATCCCTGTGTACTGAAAAACTTCACTCGGCCCAGCAGTGTGCTAGCAGCCAACGCTATATAAAGACAGCATGCCGTAACCAAATGTCAAGCCGGTGACCGGCTTAGCCCGGAGGAGAGGTAGAATTTGTTTCCTCTCCCAGCAGCATGGGGTCTGCGTCCTCACCACAAACCAAGCTGCCAAACGCGGGGTCAGCGTCCTTACCACCAGCCAGAGCAGAAGACGTGGAATCCAACCAATCACAGCCGTGGACCCAGCGCAGCCAATCAGGCCAATTACTGCTATTCTTATTCAAACAGCTCTTCTCAGAACTAACCTCAGAATGTCTTCTATTCAACAGCTCTTCTTAGGAATAACTTAAGAAAGACTTTCAATATCACTTTTTTCTCCTCACTAAAATTTTCTGGCAGATACCACGTGACGACGACGCAGCAGCTAGCAGCAGCCAGCACCAGCTTAACTCAGCAATTGTTTCTGTGAAACCAAGCATTAGTAACCAACTGCAGACAAGCTCCAGCTTAACCCAGCAGCCGTTCCTGCGCAACCAAGCAATAGCATCTACATCACCTAGCCTACGAGCGATACACTGCTCGGACTAGTACCAACGCTTGAGGGCAACGCGATAGACGACTGGTTAGCCAAGGATTGAACAAACCGGGACGTCGATCACCCAGCCTCTGCGACCAGCAACTGCAAAACTTAGTCCACAAGCGACTCGCTGTACGGACTAACAACAACAACACTTCAAGACCACTTCGACGCACACCCGGTTAACTAAGGACAGCATAAACCGGGACATCGATCATCCAGCCTTTGTAACCAATGCGTCCACATCATCGACCGTCTCCAGCAACATCTTCAACCTGACCCTAAAGCTACACCTACAATCTGCACCAAGCACTGAGACTATCATCACCTTCGAGACACGCTGTCGCCCCAAACTAATAAACAGATGAGTTTAAGACTTTCTACAACACAAACTTTCAACTCCCAACAGAGATTACACCGACGTGTTACAACGAAGTACAATTTCTACACCCATACACCTTTTGTGCATGATTCGCTCAATAAAACCAGAATTTAAACTTATCCACTTGTCTCAGTCATTTGTTCAGTCCTCTGTCAATAAGAACACAACATACAAACTGTCCGCGGGATCGATATATGTATCGGTCCCACGACAAGTCCAAGTTTAGTATCTAATTGGTCATGCATAATTTTTTCAGTTAGCCTATCTATTTGCATGCAAATTAATATCTTTAACATAAATGGTGTTATTACCTGAAATCAATGGAGGTATCTATTATTCAACGATATAATATTTATTTAACAATATCTGTTTAAATTTCTGATACGAACAGTTAATGTTTACATTATCCACACGTCTTGCAAGTAATATTCACAGTACTCCTCGGTCTTCTTCTAGGGCTTTTTGTTATAGTTAGTAACCTACTGGCAATTTCGAACCAATGCATAGGAGTAGACTGTTCTCACCCTACTGACTATTGCAATATCTTGAATAAGTTAATTTTGCATTCCTTGTTTATTTCGCCCCTGTAATTTAGTTTTTATTCCTGCTGAAAACTGTCCCGAGGATAGATCTCAGAACTTTATTGTAGACTCCAAGTAAAAACTCTTAACTTAATGAAGGAGTAAAAGAAATCATGACCTCCACCCTTTGTGATGGAGTTAAAATGATAGACAGGCAACAATACTGGAAGATGTGAGGATTATAGAAATCAGCGCATATGGTAGGCACTAGAAATGTCCTAAGTAGGCCAGATATAGAGTTGATCACAATATGGGAGCTGTTAATTAAAAAGGAAAGACCACGAGACACAATTATCATTTACAACACCCACTGATAACATTCGAAAAAAATGTCCTAGGAGAAGAGGCAGACAAAAATGATATTAAGTTTAAGACTCTTAAAATGATCATTGAATTATCTCACTAGACAATGAGTTAGAGAATAAAAGCGGTTAAAAAGTGAATATAACAACCAAAATGAAGAAAATAATCTGAGATATGCAAATCCTCTAAATAATTTATTTAACAATTAAACAAAAAATCTTTTGAAATTTTTACATTTTTTATATTCCATAGACATATTTCTACATCCTTTCATTTTTTATGGAATATAAAAAATGTAAAAAATTCAGAAAATTTCGATGAGTTTTGAAGAGCAATATAGAAATATATCTTTCCAATATAAGAAATTATAGATACTTACGGACTTGTGAGTGTATATTTTAAAGACGCAAATAGAATGTATGTTTAAAATCTTTTTGTACTTATGAAGTTGTTCTATTATTGAAACTTTTATATGGATCTCTTGTAAGTAAGTTGACGACCATAGTCGAGGGCGACCAGAAGGACCCCTTTTCAATAGCTACTACACCGAGGTGTAGGGGAGGGTGCTACTCTTTTCCATGAATTGATCCCTTTTACCCTTGACATATACCTTATATTGCTGAGTGTTAAGCAAGGAGGTATCAAGTACCATTTTTAAAGTCTTTGGTATGACGCGACCTGGGATTGAACCCAGGTTTCCCGAACCATCGGCGAACACTCTGTAGCAGACACAGATCTATTTCCTCTAGCGAATCAATGGCCCCGCCAAGAGATTCGGTCACTCACTGACCAATCACCTGGCAGAGCGCATTGATTCCTTCTTCCTCTATAGAACTATTTTTCTAGTCCTTTTGGTAGTCAGCCGACAACCTTTGAGAGCAATTAGCCAGCAGCCCAAACAGACCTCTCTCTCACATCCACTGTTACTGATTCCACTCGGAACCCCATCGCTGAAGAACACACTACTGCTAGCATCACACACACTTCCTACAAACCAAGGACCAACATAATAACCGGCGACACCAAAAGGAACACTTCCTCACTCTTACTCCTTCATACCTGCTACGATAATAAACCTTTCTTTGTCGTGTTTTTTAAAAGAAGTTTCATTATTCATTTGTGTTGCCAAATGATTTATAGTGTTAGAGAAATTAACCATTTCCCAAAAAACAAATAGAAAAAAGAACACGAAACTCAGCCTCCATTTTCGGACTGCAGAATAAGCAAAAAGAAAAAAAAAGAGAGAGAAAAAGCTTCCTGACTCAAAGAACCGAATGAATATAACCATCCACGAATTTTCTTTCTTTGTAACACACGTGTTCGTTCAAGAGTCATTTGTCGGCCGAGAAGACATTGGCGCAAATTTTTCTTTCAGAAAAATATTCATAAAGAAAAACCTTTAAAATACTTCGTTTGCGAAGCCATGAATGAAAGAAAAAAATTTTGGCAAGTAAAACAATCTCTTTAAAAAGATATATCATCTTTCGTTTTATCAGACATATTGGCGCCAATTTGCAACGACAGTTTTATTCAGCAATATTCTCCCTTTACCCAAATACCGACATTTTTTGAACACGTGCTTCAACAACAAAAAAAGACCCAAAAACTTTCCAACGAGGAATTGTTTTCTTTTCAGCCCGTCCACAAGAAAAGCACCAACTCAAGCTAACATAACGAACATAACATTTTGTTCAAACAAAATGAAGTTTTAAAAAAAATTATTACCCACAGCTTGGTCTGCTAGGCAGAAAAAAGGAAGAAAAAACTTACTACTCTGCTCTTTTCAACTGACCACGTGGTACACAAAAATATTTTTACAATAACCAAAAAAAGGAGTGATACATTTTTACATTTTTTTCGTATAGAAAACTGTACAGTCAAAGCTAAAAGAGCGCCTTCTTCCAACTTAACATTTCATTTTCCCGCCTAGACGGTAATTGGGCGACGCCATCTTGAATTTCATCTTTTGTTTTCAGACCGGCCTTGAAACTGACAATCATCTTTGTTTTCCTGACTAAGGAAACTTAAAGCAGCACCTTCTCTAAAAAAAAAAAAGACTTTTTACACGAATATCACTTTCCTTAACGAAGTAATTTCATATGTTCCTATGAAGTGTTTATGCTTCAGTGAACAGAAACTCAAAAATAGTTTGACGATCCTTTTAAAAAAACTGGTATAATTTTATTGTAATATGCAAAGTTAGAATCCAAATGTTTTTTTTTTCTTTTTTTATAACTGGAATCTGTCCCGAAAATAAATAAGTATGTATCTGTTTCAAAATACACCACAATTTAAGAAAGATTTGACAGGAGTACAATCTTCTCCGTGTGTAAATGACAGCCATGGAATGGTGTAAAAAATGTTTTTGGAGAAGGACTTGTTCACTGGAAGAAGAGCAACGGTTTGCTATTCTAATTACAGAATAGCAGATTGTAACTTTTTTTTTCTTTTGTTCACCCATCTGGAGTATAGCAGAAGGGGCAGGGCTGCTCTTATAGGCATTGGATTGGCCGAAGCGTGGTGAACTTGCTGCTGCTATTATGGTCGGAGAAGGGTCAAGGGTTCTTTTTTGGAAGTGTGAGGAGGAAAAATTTCGGTCTCTTTTCTCGATAACACATCGTAGGATGAGAACGTACCGGAGATAGCACGTGGCAGAAATTTATTTTAAATGGCCTAGCAGAAAGACGAAGTTTCTGAGTGGTGCAGGCCTGGAGATTTTTGACTAGAAGGATAAGTCCTGAGACGTGCTGACTAGAAGTTGCCAATTCGTTTATTTGCTATCTCGCAGAAAAACAAATCGGAATTATTCAGGTCTAAAGGACATATAGATTCAGAACAAAAAGAAAGAAGAAAAGAAAGAAAAAGAAAGAAAGAAAGAAAGAAAAAAGAAAAGAGTAAATAAATGAAAGAAAAAGAAGTCTCCGACTAAACTACAATCTCTCCCCACAAATAACAAAAATGAAAAAGAAAGAAAAAAGAAAAGAATAAATAAATGAAAGAAAAAGAAGTCTTCGACTAAACTATTATCTCTCGCGACAAACAACAAGAAAGAAAAAGAAAGAAATAAAAGAGTAAAGAGTAAAGAAACTAAAGTAAAAAGGTCTCCGACCACGCAACAAACTTTCCCCAAAGACAACATGATCAAAGAAATTTTTAGCTTTCTCCTAAGAGGAAAGAAAAAGACGGAGAAGCCGATTTCAGTCTGTAACAGGGAAATAAGAGACATGTAATTTTTTATACTATTCTTAATATTACCTTTGTTTTAAGTTTTGTTATTGAATAATTTCCTGCATAAGGACTTTTATGCAGTCCTAGCTGTAGTCTGTTTTAGCCCGCTTTATAGAATAAAGCATTTGTAACTTGTGTAATAAGTATCTCGTTTGTTTTTAGCTCTAACTTATTTATTTTAAGCATTTGGACCTTTACGTACAGTAGTTTTTTGTTTTGTTAATTTGTTTTCGTAATGATCCCTAAAATGTCAACAATAGAGGGAAAACTATTTATTTTTTGGGTTGAAATGCTACCAATGAAATCATGAAAACGAACCTCAAACAAAATTTAAAAAGAGATATACAATAGATATAGACTCATGTAATTTGCCTTTTATTTGACTGCCAATGGCCCGGGAGACCTGGGTTCAATCCCAGGTCGAGTCATACCAAAGACTCAAAAAATGGTACTTGATGCCTCCTTGCTTAACACTCAGCATTATAAGGTACGGATCAAGGGTAAAGTGGAGCAATCCAGGGAATGGAGTAGCGCCCTCCCCTACACCTTGGTGTAGTAAGCTATCGAAAAGGGAGCCTTCGGGTCACCCTCGACTATGGTCGCCAACTTTACTTTTACTTTAGTACCATTGATCAGTATTTGATCCCATCTAGCAACATTAACCTTAGCCCCAAGCTCTAAACCCTAAACCTAACTTTAAACTAACACACTTTCATAGGATATTTTAAGTAAATATTCCAACCCTAGCTCTAACCCTAATATTCCTATTTATCTTTAAAACCTCAAGTAATGTATATTCTCAACAAATATTTATTTAAACTACTGTATTTTGATTATTTTACAATTTAATACAACTAATAGTTTATTCTACATTGCTAAATTGTAACAATCATTGAAGAAATATTGACATTCTGGTTGGTTGACCAGAAAAAGAGAATGGATATTCACATGTTATACTTAGCTACTGTTCAGTTTGGCTTCCATCATAACAAGTTTTAAACCTGGAGGAAAATAGATCTACCCAAGATAAGATAATCGAATATTTCATACACAACAGCTCCTGCTGTGACAGGGAATTACATGAAGGACCATCTGACATCTGTAGAAGCAAAGAGTGGCCTGATCAGCTGGTCGAAGAAGAAGTGAATCAAACATTTCTTTAAACATCAGACCCCTTTTAGAATTTCTTTTAGATGTCAGAAATCTGGAATCCAAGTCTCTTAATATAAAGGCATAAAGTTATATTTTATATTTGGGACTTGGTCATCTTTTTCTGGTTTTCTTTAAAGTTCTTCAACTGTCTGTCTGACACCCCAAGCTCCCTCTTTCAGAGTTTTGACTGTTTGTCTATTGGGCTTGTAATAACCTCTTCAAACTGCTGCTCCTCTTTGATGGAATTCTTAAGACCAGATATATACATAACTTGCACAGTTGAAGTGGTTATGCACAGTGTCAGGATATTTATATTTACAGTTTGAGCTGTCAATCAACTGATATTGGCATGCTTTTTATCTTATAAAAGCATGTTTACAAAACTGGCTAATGATGTCATTATATAACCAATCTACATTACATCATAATATATCTGTATTATATAACCCACCATTTTCTTTTTTTGTTCTTATTTTTCTAAACCTTTTCTTTTATTGCTTTTCAATCTCTTATTCTGCCTTGTTTTCTTTTATTTCATTTTTTATAATTCTCCCCCTCTCTCTCAGAAAGCTATGTATTTTCCCAAATCAATTTGTTCAATCTTTTGATCACACAGCCCAAAAGAGTTTGTTCCAGAGGCAGACTAAGCTTGCTTACAAACTAAAAAATGACCTGACATTAAATGAAATTTACTGAATTCTCAAAATTCAATCCATTTGTGCCTATTAAAGTCTAAAGAGAATTTAAGCAAAATGAAAAGAAAACTCTTCAGAAATGAGTAAAACTCTTTATTATTACAATTTGACATATTCACAAAATATGTATTAAAACAAAGTTATTTATTTGGCTCATTGGTATGGTTGGTGGTAGGGAAGATATTTAGTCAAGGTCCCACTCACCAAAGACCAATATTTGTAATAGTATATCCATGATGTAATAACACTTAATAAAAGGAAGGAAAGAAAAGATAAGCTCATTTATGTATACAAAAACATTTAATATTGATATAATATACATGCAAATATAACTGAAAGAAAGAATACATAAATGCATTGAAGCAGATAAAAGTACACACATCTTGTTCCATGACTGTTTGTATATAGAAGGGGTACAAAATAGAAAAAATTTACTTGATAACCCAAGTTAATATTACCATGTGGTGACACTCATCCACTTCAGAGTAAGAGGCAGTGTGTTGCATCTGTTCAAAAACAGTGCCAAAAGAGGTTAAGAATGGGTTTCTGGAACTGTCATGTTGAGGAAATGTGTCAAAGAATTATAAACACAGTTCTACGAATTAAAAAAAAAATTATTTTTTCATATATGAATAAATTAGTTGAAAAACAAAACATACAAAGTTTGTTTGTGAAAAGATAAATTCCTTGCTGCACGAAAATGTTTGGTTTGGTTTGGTTTGGTTTGGTTTTATGGCATATCAACCCTTGAACATTATTTAATGCCAAATCCTCTCTATACTTGTTAAACAAATTAGTTGAAACAATGTTGAATTTAGATTAATTCTGAGGAATTGGAATTTTTACATGTTGAAAAAGTAACAAAATTCATTAAAAAAAAATATGGACATATCTTACATATGGATATATATTACATATTTTTATTGTAAACTGAAAATGGAAATAGAATCAAGGATTAATAATCTAGAATTTCTGGAGGCTATAAAATCTATTTTTCATATATTATCTTTATAATTTAGGAAAGAAAATAGCATTCAAATTTTACAAGTCAAAACAGATTTTGTTATCTGCAAAAATCAAAGAGGAATCAGCATTTTATTTAAAGGTGCTGATTGGTCAAAAAGTATAAAAATTAGACAATTAGAATTTTATAATTCTGGGAGCCTCTTTTTTGCACACTTTGACTCTTTGTTTTACAATGAAAATTAATTGTTTTTCCCTGGACATATGATACCTTAAGAGGCCTCAGTGCATATGCCCATTATCTATGGGAAATAATTATTTATTGTACCCTTCAGGCTAGACAAAATAAACAAAAACAGTGAAATATTATTTGGTTTGGTTTAGTTTGTTTAGGTTTTATGCCATATCAACCATTGTAGGTTGTTTAATGACAAATCTAATTCTATACAAATAAACATTTCTATTTCAAACAATTCAGTTTAGCATAAGTACAAAGTTTAATTGTCAAAAATATTTCTATTTCAAGCTATTCAGTTTAGTCAACTAGTTTTAATTCAAACAACTTAATTTAGTATAAGTATAGTTTTTGTCAAAACAGTTCTATTTCAAACAATTCAGTTTAGCTTAAGTACTTTTTCAAAGTCAAAAACAGTTCTATTTAAAACAATTTAGTTTAGCATACAAAAACAGTTCCATTCCAAACAATTCAGTTTAGCATAAGTATGCAGTTTAGTTCTATTTGACCCATAGATACGACCCTATCAGGGGCTACCACTCTGGGCCAGAGTGGACCTGGGAGAAATGGCAATGAAGGGGTACTCTGCATTTCCCAAAGCTTCAGCATCACTGGAACCTTACCATCAGATTGTTTAGTGTCAAAACCAGGACTCTCATTGGGGGAGGCTTATCCCTCTGCAGAGATGCTGTCAGTGTATTCTATAGCCCCAGCTAACTGGGCAAGTGTATTCTATAACCCCAGCTAACTGGGCAAGTGAAATATTGAATCAAAATATCTGTTCCTGAACATACTTCATTCATAATGCTTCTGTATTTTTACACCCAAGTTTTGAAATCACTTGTGAAGATGTGTCTATAATTTTAAAAACTAATAATCCCTTTGTTGATTATTTATTTCTTGCATAGGTTGGGCAAAATTGATGGAATTATTTAAGTACAGACTGGTACTTCTGTTTATCAGTAGGTTTTGAGATATTGGCATCAGTTATGTTGATGATTTAAGAATGTATGAACACCTGTTGACCGAAATCTTTGCAAATCACATGAAGAAAGAAAGAAAGAAAGAAAGGATGGTATGGAGAAAACAAAGAGTAATTTGGAAGAAAAGAGAAACTGAAAAAGAGAAAAAGAACATGAAGCAATTTATACAAGATTAAAATATTATAATAAAAGAAGAAAAAAAGAAAAAAATCAAAGCACAAGAGATTTAGTGAGAAAGAGGGAAGAGAATAAGTAGATAGTCATGGGAGATGCACACTTTATCAAGGGAGATGCACACTTTGTGCAACAGTTATTGCTGGAGGAAATGGAATTGGCAATCTGAGTTCAAATTCTGGAAAAAGATGTTTGCATTTTACTTTGTGCTGATCACTTTTGGAAAGGCATGAGTCCATTTGTTTTCACTCCAGCAATTGGGAATTACTAGGCAGAGAAGGTGCTCAAGCTTTGGTTAGGCAACTAATCTAGAAGGAAGGCACGAACTTCAAACCAGCTCTCATCAGTAAGAAATTGACCTTGCATCACATCCTGCCAGAGATGTCTGGTAAATACATATCTCATTATTCATGAAGAAATCATGGATTTCTAAAATCCTATGTGATTGCATGAAATCAGAATTTCTCATTCCTCCGTAATAAACCAGGTTGCATATCTAATACAGTATCACTCATGAATATATATATATTCTTAACAATCTTTGTAAAAGTTAATTTTCTTCTAAACCAAAGATAACAGGATTATATTATTTCTTGTGGAACAGTATATCATCAAAACAGATGTTATTATGTATTATTTATTACTACACACTACAGCATTAAAAATCTGTTATCAAAAATATGAATATGTAATGATACACAAAAAATTATACGATTTTTATATATTTATGCAATCTTATTTTTGTTTATTGAAGAGTTGCTATTTTATTTTTGGCTTTCATTTCATTTCATCTGAAAAGAGAAGTTTTTAACCAATGGAAAACTTGCTGGATTAATATGCAGAATAGCCAGTGGACTATTTAGAAGAAAATTGATGCTTCATTTATAGTTCAATTTTGTCTTGGTAAATACAATTTCAATCTTGATACTTTTGACAAACCCTGTATGGAATATGTGGAATGACAAAACCAAGATAAAAGAGATTGTAATCAAAGAAATCTGGTGAAGACAGAAGAGTATATCTGTCTATGTTATAAGTGACAAAAAAAGCAACTAGTTTGAGTAGTCTGTGAGAATTGTTAATTCTTCTGTTTGATTGCCATCTTTACAGATTCTCTTAAGTCAGCCTGGCTCAGTAAAAACTGATTGCTTATGAACCTAATGATTATGATAATGCTTATGATAATGATTATTAACCAGATTAGTGATATAGTAGAATTTGAACTATTTTGATATCCAAGTCCTGATGATGGTTACTGAAACTGAAACGTTAATGTCTACTTTACATCATAATATATTCACCTATTTGGATTGTTTTTTCTGCTACCTTCAAACTGTCAGATTTTAATCCATATTTACTTTCATACTGTCTTTTCGGAAAAACAAGTACCAAATACAATCTTACACGACATTTAACATGGATGATTCCACACAATCTATATATATGAAAACTTACTTGTCATTGCATATTTCTCAATAAACGGGAGATTTTGTCTCATTTCTTTGGGAAATCCAACATTTTCAAATATGTTTCCACATACCAGACACGTTCTTATGACTCTTGAATTATGAACGCTATGTGGATGTTTATGTATCTTTTCATTGTATATTTCTCATTTGCTCCTGTCATCTCAGCAAGCATCCATTGCTATGAGAACTATTTCGATATCCAAGTCCTGATGATGGTTACTGAAACCAAAACGTTAACGTCGACTACATTATCATATATTCACCTTTTGGAGGTGCCCGTGGTGTAGTCGTTATCGTCGTAGGAAATGGACACGGCGACACGAGTTCAAATCCTGGACGAGACTGATTGCATTTCACATAGCACTAATACCCTTGGGAAAGGTATGAATCCAATTATTCTCCCTCCAGCTATGGGTAAATAGTAGGGCAGACTAGGTTCTTCAGCCTTGGTGAGGCGACTAGTCTAGGAGAAGGAAAACTCTGAATTCAAACCTGTTAAACTCCGCTTAAAAATTGACCTTGTGTCATATCCTGCCCGAGCAGAGGTGTTGGTAAATAGTATCATATATTCACCTATTTGGATTATGTTTTTTCTGCTAACTTCATAGTAGATTTTCTTTAGAAAGGGATACTTATTCTCAACTCCACATAGTAGAGAGTTTTTCTCGAAGATATTTGAATCAATCAGAAATATTCATTTGTAAAGAAAGATTTGTCTCATTCATTTATTCAATGAAACGAAAAGTTCAGTTTTTATGACAAAAAACTAATAAAAGTTTCTTTTTTAATTTAGATTTTAATTAAACTTGTTCAAAAGAGACTTTGATCAGCAATATAATATCATCCTCTGTTATTGCAGAAGTAATTTCTATTCTGAAGTATCTGAAAACAGAATATATACAGACACTAACTTATGCACTAATGTGCATAAGTTAGTGTCTGTCTATATTCTGTTTTGAGCATGTGTGTGTGCATGTGTCATTGGGTCTATCAGTGTATGTTTGTGTCTCTGTGAGCGCATTTCTCTGTGTGTATACCTGCATAGCAGTCTTTGTTTAAGGCTATATATTTGTGTCTATGTTAATTTGTGTGGCCAGGAAATATTTAAGAAATTTTCATTGCAATGGAAAATGCAGAAATTGATAGAAAGCAAATGACACTCACATTAAAAAATTGCCATAAGATTTACCACATTTGTTGGTATATAAAACCCCAATTCTTCATTTTCATTTGATATCATGTTGTTAGGATAAATACATGTATTGCTTGTGTTATATGATTAGGATAAATACATGTATTGATAGTGTTATATAAGTTGGCCGACTGTAGTCGAGGGCAACCTGAAAGCTCCCTTTTTAATAGCTACTACACCGAGATGTAGGGGAGATTGCTATTCCTTTCCCTGGATTGCTCCACTTACCTTTGATCCATTCATTTTAATGCTGAGTGTTATGCAAGGAAACATCAAGTACCATTTTTTGAGTATTTGGTATAACTCAGCCAGAGATTAAATCTTGGTTTTCTGGACCATTTGTGAGCACTCTAACCATTGAATACATGTATTGGCAGAGTTATATAATTAGGATGAATATATGTTTTGGCAGTGTTAAGGAGTTTGGATCAATACAACTATTTTAGTTAGGATAACTGTCCTAACATTAGCTAACAAAATAATTCAACTTTGCATATAGGTCTCAATATTTTTTAACCATTTCTTTTGGTGAAAACCTCATTTTATTTGCCTTGTTAAATAAGTTCACTTTATCAAGACTAAAGCAACAATTTCCTGCATTGATTCCAGATCAAACATCTGAAAGCAATTGGCAGTAGTCCAGTCATTTTTTAAGTGAACAAGCAGCATTTAAGATTCATCTTGAGTTGATAATCATTCAAATATATTTTAACTAAATCTGAAAAAAAGAATGTCTTTAAAATCATGAAATGACCACCAAAAGCAATTTATAAAGTTGACCTGAATGCAGTTATTTGTTTTGTTGTTTCTTTTTTAAAGAACCCACTAAGATACATTTTATTTGGCATCTTATTGTAACAGCTTTTTCTCATCACTTTTAGTTCAAAGGTTCCTCATTTGTCATTTGTCAGTTGGCTTGGAATGAGGCCTACAGCTTACAATTGGACAGTGGGCTGTTAAGCCCAGAATTTATATTCTAACACCAGAGATTTGTCAAACAAATTACTTTGTATTCTCATATTTCTCATTTTACAACAAAGTCTATGTATGAATCCTTTTCATAATAAACTGCATCTACTTATGCATTGTTTTCTACTTTGAAGCAAAACTTTTATGATTTAGCCCACAAAGTAGACCACAGAGGGGAAAATAAGGGAAGACAAAAAGATAGACTTGGTCTTGCTACAGGCCTGAAAAACTTGTAAAATATGAAAGTGACATTGATACCAGTTAGAGTTGGAAGGATTCCCAAAGGCATAGAAAAGAGACTGGGGAAATGAGATCAGAGGAAATATCAAGACAATCTAGAACACAGCAGGATACCTTGAAGAATCCAGGAGATCTGAAGAAATTTACTGTCACTCAGGCTTCAGTAAAAAAACACACAGTAAAATTGTTGGGAAAAACTGACAATAATAATAATACATACATACATACATACATACATACATACATACATACATGCATTATATCACTGGCTGTCCTTGGTTGGACAGCCAGTGATATATCATTAACAAGCAGGACTGGATAATGTTAATTACTCACCATGTTTTATAGACTTTAGAGAAGGCTTGATGATAAAGATGGGGTGGGGAAAGGATTGAAATCAGGCTTATAGGTATATGAGTCATGGTCAAACTGAAAATAACTTTATTTAATGATTATATACAATTTGAAAAGAACATATTCTATTTAACAAAAAATAGGTTTCATGGACTCTAACAAAACGACTGGAGAAGAAGAAGCTAGGTGGCAATTACACAAGAATGCTGCGTGCAATCTTGAACAAGTCCTGGCGGCAACACCACACAAGACACTAATTGTACGGCCACCTGCCTCCTATCACGAACGAACCAGACATGCAGGACACTGCTGGAGAAGCAGGGACGAACTCATAAGAGTTGTACTCTTATGGACCCCCACACATGGCCGTGCAAAAGCAGGACGACCAGCACGAACATACATTCAGCAGTTATGTGAGGATACGGGATGTTGTTCTGAAGACCTGCCTAGGGCGATGAACGATAGGGAGGAGTGGCGAGAGAGGGTCAGGGATATCCATGCTACCAGCACAACATGATGAGGATGATGATGATGATAGAAATAGCGTGAAGAGAATAGTTCTGATGACAGTATTTCTTTAGCAAAACATATCAATCTGATTTTCTATAGCAAAACATGTCATCTGATTTTCTATATTTCCAGATTTCATTCCAAACCCATAGGTGAGTGTAAATATACATATATCATCCTCATCATCATGGAGTGCTACTAGCATAGATTTCCCTGACTCTCTCCCGCCACTCATCCCTATGGTCCATCACTCTCAGCAGATCTTCCATGCTTCATCCTGTATCAGTACAGAGCTGTTGTAGATAGGCTGTCGCAAGTCGCCCTACCCTTGTTCGTCCATATGAACAGGTCCACTGGAGTACATCAGTTATGAGCCTGCTCTTACTTCTCCAGCAGTATTCTGCATGTTTTGTTCGTCTAATTTGGATGGTTTTCGAGATGGGTGGTAGGTTTCAATACAGCTGCTGCTTAGTGGAATGTTACCTCCAGGACTTGTTCAATACAGCTCACAGCATTCTTGTGCAATTGCCGTCAAGTTTCCTCTCCATACACTTAGTTAGCATCTATGTGGTGCATCCATACAGCATTATTAATACAACCGCTGCTTGGAAAAAGCTGCACTTTATTTTATCTGATAGGTCTGACCTCCATATGACCAATAGTCTATCAATAACTGTCCCTGCGTTAAAAATGTAAAATGTATGTATATGTATATATACATATATATATACAATCATGAATATATATATATATATATATATGTGTGTGTGTGTGTGTGTGTATCATCACCATCATCATGTCGCGCTGGTAGCACGGATATCTCTGAGGTGTACAGTTGGTGTCTAATGGGGTGTTGCCGCCAGGACTTGTTCAAGATTGCACGCAGCATTCTTGTGAAATTGCCGTCTAGCTTCTTCTCCAGCCGTTTTGTTAGCGTCCATGTAGTGCACCCATATAGCAGTATCGATGTGACCGCTGCCTGGAAGAAACTGTGTTTCATTCTATCGATTAAGTCTGATTTCCATATAATCGATAGCCTATTGATAGCTGTCCATGCTTTCGGTAAGCTCGTTTCGATGTCCTTTTCAGTTGATTCGACGCTGCTTCCTAGGTAAGTGAATTTGTCTACTAGTTTAAGAGGGGTTCCTTCTAGAGTGGAGACGTCCCCCGTTTGATTATAGCACATATATTCCGTTTTGTGTGCATTAACATAGAGGCCTATGCCTGCGGCTGCTCGTTCCAAACTATGCAGTAGTGTTTCGGCTTGGTCGGGTGTATTTGCCAGTATCGCTATGTCATCGGCGTAGTCGGCGTCGGTAATTGTTGTTGCGGGGTACCTTCTGCTTCTTTTCTTCGTCAGTTCGAAGCCATTCTTTCTGATTTTGTCAATCGATGTTCTAAGTACGTAGTCTAGACAAATGATAAAGAGGTGCGGAGCCAGCGTGTCCTCTTGTAGTACTCCTGCTACAATGTCGAAGTATTCTGTGTCTCCATCTGGTGATCGTACTTTTACTTTGGTGTTTCTATAGAGAATCGTTATTGCTGCTATGGTTTCTTTAGGTATGCCGTACGCTAGTAGGATTTGTTCCATCTTTCCTCTGTGAATAGAATCGAAAGCCTTGGTAAAGTCAACAAATATTAATGTCGCTTGTAGGTTTTTTGCCCGTAAACCTTCAAGGATTCTACGGATGGTTAATATTTGTGAGGTCGTGGATCTATTTCTTCGGGAGCCATTTTGGTTTTTCCTAAGTATGTTGTCGATTTTGGGTTCTCTGCGGTTTCGTAGTAGTGCATTGTAGATTTTGGCTGCTATGGATGTAAGTGTTATGCCTCGGTAGTTTTTGGCTAATCCGAGGTCCCCCTTTTTAGGGAAGGGGAGTATGCATCCCTTCATCCATCTATCTATCGGATTTTGATTGTATACTGCGTTGCAGTGTCGGAGCAGTATGTCATCGAATTGTCTGGTCTTCCATACTTCTGGGGGAATTTCGTCCACCCCTGCAGCTTTCCAATTTTTGATTTTTCGGTGAACCGAGTCGAGTTCTTCTTGTGTGAACGGTCCTAGTTTAATATCTAATTGTTCACTAATTATTCTGGTGATTGGTTCATGTGTTATTTTCGGTGGGTTTCCTAGTAGGTTTTGGAAGTGCTGTTTCCACAGTTTTATTCTTTCTTGTTGGTTTGTTGCTTTCAGTTTTGCTTTGTCTGTGTTCTTTCTTCTACTCACTTCGTTTATTGTTTGCCAGGCTATCCTAGATTGTCTATCTTCCACCGAGTCTCTAATCTTATATATCTGATTTTGAATGTATTCTGTCGGTTCCTTTATATATATGCCTGCTAATTGATATTGTGCCGTTTTTAGTTTTAAGGAATTTGTGTTTGTTGGGTTTTTTCAATAGTTTATGAAGGCTGTTTTCACTCGTGCACATTTTTCTCTCACCGCTAAAGTTTCCCATGGGACTCTATATTTAGTTTTTAGTTTCGTTGGAATGCATTTCGCTGCTGCCTCGAGGTGCCCATTGACTAAATTTTCAGTGTGTGTGTGTGTGTGTGTAAATATATATATATATATATATATGCATGTATATATCTACTGTACCAATCTCATTAGCGATTAATAAATTTTACTAGGAAATATACTATAGAAAATTTTCAGAATATCTTTACTCACACACACACACACACACACACACACACACACACACACACACACACATATATATATATGTATATATAACTAAGATAGTCTATCAATAGCTGTCCATGCCGCCACAATATAAAATGTATGTATATGTATATATACATATATATATCCATTCATGAATATATATGCACAAATATAAATATATATATATGTATATATATATACGTGTGTGTGTGTGTGTGTGTGTGTGTGTGTGTGAATATACACATATATATATGCGTACAATAAATATATATATATATATATATATATATATATATATCTTTAGCAATGAATAAATCTTACTAGGAAGTATACAATAGAAAATATTCAGAATAATTTTCTTAAGAATAGTTGAGATGGTCTGAAGATTGTAAAAATATTTCAGACAGTCTTCATGATGATTTTCTAGCACAACTGATTAATCAGTGTAAGTTTCCTTGGTACTATTTACCAACCCCTCCGCTCGGGCAGGATATGACACAAGGTCAATTTTTAAGTGGAGTTTAACAGGTTTGAATTCAGAGTTTTCCTTCTCCTAGACTAGTTGCCTCAACAAGGCTGAAGAACCTAGTCCGTCCTACTATTTACCCATAGCTGGAGGGAGAATAAGGGGGTTCATACCTTTCCCAAGGGCATTTGCCCGAAAGTGAACATAATAGCGCGACTGGAGTACGAACTCGCGTACTACGATTCCGCAGTTCATCGCTTTGCAATGACTCACAAAAGAGATGTCATTTGATTATATCAGTCTTGAGAGGTGATAGTCAAAATGAAGAGAGCAATATCAAAGATGTCAATAATAATTCCATCTCCAAGAGACAGCAAAGTTCATTGTCAATTCAGACAATATATCCCTCACAACCACAGAATGATTAAGAAAATGATGTCCTGGAATGTTAAAGATTTTGCTGGGATACTATATACTAACACACACACACACACACACACACACATATCTATCTATCTATCAATATAGATAGATGTACATTAAGACTAGTGAATGTGTAATTGCATCACAAAAAGCTTTTGGCACTCATTTAATGTTACAGAAAATTGATACGGCCATTGGCTGAAATTCTATCTGAAACAGCATCATTTTAAAGTAAAATGAAATAAGTAACATTTTAAAGTGACATGAAATAAGTAACATTTTGAAGAACGTTGAAATAAGAAACATTTTGAAGTAACATGAAATAAGTAACATTTTGAAGTAACATGAAATAAGCATGAAAAGCTCTCTGTGTAACAGTGACAGATTCACTATTCTCAAAAAATGTTTTAATCACACATCAGCCGAGTCGGCTGAGACTGTAGAAAACACCTACTGCATTTTCTGCAAAGGGGTAAGACCCCTCCCCAACAAATGTCCAGGTTATGACATTAAACCATCTGATGCTGAGGCTCCAACCTCGGAGATTTTGGGAATGCGGAATATCTCTTCATTGCCATTGCTCCCAGGTCCACTCTGAGTAGTAGCACCTGATATGATCAAATAGAACAAACTATGTGAAACAAAACAATGTTAAATTGTGACTGATATATAGCAATCCTTGAAACCATTTAACTGTGGGCAAAAAAGAGCTCAAGTTCGTTTAAGAATGTTATATACAAAAAATATATATTTAATATACATGTATAAATAAGATTTGACATTGAATAACCTACAATGGTTGATATGCCATAAAACCAAGCAAAACCAAATGATTGATATTAAATAGAACTATTCATGTCAGAATATTTGGAACCATTTGACTGTGAGCAAACAAATTAGCTCCTGACACATTTAAAAATAAGATTACCTACAAACAACTGACTTACACTTCCTATAATTATTTAGATGTATAGAAACAGATGAAGCTCTGGTTCATTTAAAGATATTATCTACAAGCTATGCATTAACAAATAATATGTACAAAGAGGATTTGGCATTAAATAGCCTACAGTGGTTGATATACTGTAAAACCAAACCAATCAACTACGAATGTACAATGAGCACTGGTCCAAGCTATGATAATTACTGATAATTTCTGAAAAAAAAAAACAAGATATTTGCAAGACAGGGCTACCATTATCACTTGCCTAAATTCACTTGTACAACACAGATGACTGCTTAAAATGTGTGTGGTAATTCTGCCACACCCTTTATATATATATATAATGATTAAAATTGAATGCTAAAAGCATTTTTAATCCATAAACCTTTACCATGATCAATGCACGAATATGCAGAGTGATATCACAATATATTTTGAATATAAAACAAGATATAAAACAGAAAATTTCATGACTCAGTGTTTCACGCTTTTGATCCCCAGATAAGCAACTATTCAACATGTCTGACTTTTTCAACTGAACAAATATGTTCTCTTTTATACTTTTTTAGTCATGTGCCTCAATCCCATGTAAAGTTGCAAAGTATATCTAAGTTCAAAACCTAATGATGAAAAGAGCTTTTATATTACACAATAATTATTGATTTTTCAACATAATACCCTTCTTTTTCAAAGTAGTTCATTCCGTGATAAATATTGATCACATTGTTCACAGAATATCTTTTAGTATTTCACTAATAACTATGTATGAAACTGCTGATTTTTTGGTGCACCCTTATATCATCATCAACAGCAGTCCATGAATTCACTGATCGACAATTGCCTTTTCCAAACTCAGTCTATAGCAATCATGACAGTACTATTCTCCTGCATGACGGACTATTAAACACCTCTCCATCCTATCTCAGCATTTTCCTTTTGGGCATCTTTCTACTGCATTTATGATTCATTGGGTACCATTCAACTTTTGTACCATTATCTTTTCTTCTTGCATCGTCTCCTGCTCTCATCTTTTTTTGTAATACTCACAAATGCATAAAAGGAAAAAAATAATTGACACCAAGCATAAGTATTTTATTCCAACCGAAATTAAAAGAAAATGAAACAAACGAAAGATTGTTACAAACCGTAAAACTACAGTCTTGCCAAGAACAATAACAGAATCGTTTTGAATCAATAGTGTACAGGCCAAGCTATTACTGAAGTCTTTCTCTTGCTGATAGTTTGTCTATCAAAGTCCAACAACGTATGTACCTCTATTTATACTATCTGGAGGTTTGCCATTTTCGTTTACTGGCGATCGGTGTTCAAACGCTAGTGTCTCACTTTATCTCTATATGACACATGTATCTGAAATCAACTTTAAGTTAAAGTTAGAGTCTCTAAAAAACCAAACCAAATTACATTTAATACACCTTGATATTTATAGAAAATTATTTTCAAACATTACAAGATCTTATGGAAAGGATCAAGTCTTTCTCTCACTGAAATCCGTCTCTCAAAGAAGTCAACTGACTAATGTCCACCCCAACAGCACGGTACCTCTATTTATACTATCTGTAGGTTTGACATTTTCTTTTTTTGACAATCGGTGTTCAAATACGAGTGTCTCACTTTATTCCAGTATGACACATCTATTTTTGTCTCTTAATACCTAGAATAATAATACCTTAGATCTATGTAAATATATTACTATATCTTAGTCATTCCTAATATTGCCTGTTCCATTGAACTTTACACACACACTCAAACACACACACACACACACACACACACACACACACACACACACACACATATATATATATATATATATATATTGATAACATTGCTCGTTCCATTGAACTTTACTCACACACACACACACACATATATATATATATATATATATGTATGACAGGCATAGCTAGAAGAAGAATGGAAGAGAGTCATTCTCTCTCTCAATAATTTTTTCTCTTTTTATCTTATATACAATAAAAAGTCTTATCTCCTTAGTGCCAGCTAAGCTCCCATCTATGGGTCAAATTGATCGGCTTCAAAATTATTAATATTCGATGGGGCCGTGAGCACAAAAACACTTAAGAAGGAAAAGTACATACAGGAACACAATTCCCAAGGCATAAAACATCCCTTGATGGGTTGACATGCCATTAAAATCAATCGAATTCGATTCAGTTTAATCTCTTAATTCTTACTGGTGATATTTTACTTTATTGAATGGTACTAGAACTTTCTAGACCCATAATTCTGCCAATTTCCGAATGTTTCATGCTCAGTCTCCTGTGATATGTAAATGACTGTTGGCATTTAAGGAACCAAAATAAATCATGATAATAATACCACCTCATGGACATTGAATGAACCTGATAAGTCTCATTTTTTTCTAAGGCCACAAGTCACATTTCAGTATATAAGATACTTGTGCTATGACATTATAACTAGATTATAAAATTTAGACACATTTTTCACAAAAACATCATAAAAGAAACAAAAAATTATAACTGGTTAATCTTATAAAAATTATACGCTGCTTTTAAAAATGTTTCTTCCTTGATCTTTGATTTGAAATACAAAATAAAAATACCTTTAGAACCTGGTCATGTACCTATATATATATATATATATATGAGAAACAAAATTGATACGACAAATAGGGATGTTTCTTTAACGTTATTTATTTTTTGATGGTTCCCAACTAATTTCGACCTTACGTCATCGTCAGTGGAAACAGATTTGTGCAAAGGAAAGGAAACATTTTTAGAAATTAAAAGTTTTTATTTTATTTTTAATAGTTTTGATAAGAAATTTTCAAACGAATTGAAATGCTCCATGAAAAACGATGTAAAATGTATTGTTGGTATAGTATATCCATTATTTGCCTGAATTTTTGAGATGAAGCTTGATAGTTTTTATCATTTAGAGTATTCAGACTTTTGTCTTCATCTTTATTGTTATATTCACGCTTAACAGACATTAACTGTGAATATAACAATAAATATGAAGACAATAGTCCGAATACTCTAAAGGATAAAAGGTATATCCATTAGTCTGAAGAATGTTGTCTGATCCAATCAAATTCATAGATCACTACGTATAACCACTTGCTAAGGGAGTCCTACATACGTGATACGACGGACTTCTTACACAAAATTAACGACATCTAAACAATACCACAAGATGCGATTCTTGTCAAAATGGATGTCACATTCCTATACTCTGATATCAAACACAGCAAGGGACTTTTAGCTTTGAGGGAATACCAAAACAAAGGAATAACAAAAAAAATCTCCACTCAAAAGAAATAACAATACCAATGCAACACAATACATACTAACATTTAAAAACTCGTACATCTACACGGAAATTAAGAATGACTGCCTCTTTTATGCAAGATGACATATTTATCATATACATAGGCGGAGAGGCAAAACTGAATGATTTCCAAACCAACATAAATATAATGAACGACTCAATCAACTTCGATCATGAACAGTCTATACATTCAATCGCATTTTTTGACACCCTTATATATATCGACAAGAACAGACAACTACAAACAACATTATACACAAAACCCACTAAGACATACAACTATCTCCATTACAGATCTTCTCACCCCCAAGCATCTCAAAGATAGTCTTCCCTACTCACTATCGATCAGACTAAAATAAATCTGCACTGACGACAACAAACTATTAAAACAAAGAAATAAACTAAAAAAAGACAGTTTTCAGTATGAAGATATCCCCATACGCAAACCGAAAATCAGACAACCTGCAGTGGTTTTGTTAGACTGCATATAATTATTATTCAACAAAAAGACAAAATGTGTTGAAATGAAGAAACGAAGTACATAAGTTGAGTTGAAGAATTACAACAAGCGTGTATTTATTAACAAACAACAACGAAATTGTAATGCAAGTAAGAGGAGCATGCAAAAGATTTGTTTCTGCAAAAGAATGTTGAAACGAAAAGTTGTGTTCATCCGAAAGAGTTTGTTTTAGAACAGAGTTTGTTTGGAAAAAGAGTTTGTTTGGGAAAAAAGAATTCAAACAAAAAGTTCTGTTCATACTAAAATGTTTGTTTAGGAAAAGAGTGTTCAAAGGAAAAGTTCAGTTCATACGAAAGAGTTTGTTTTAGGACAAAGTTTGTGTGTAAAAAGAGTGTGTTTGGGAAAAGAGAGTTCAAACAAAAAGTTCTATTCATACGAAAAACCAAAGCCATCTTCACCTCTACACAAGACACCCTAAGATTAAAATCGAAAGTGAAGATGAATTGCGTTCTCCTCGTAATAACATTCAAGAAAGCTCTCCCACCACTAGACATTTTGAGAGAGTAGGGAGACATGTTATTTGGTAGATATGTTTGGTCCCCCAAAATTTAAGTTGTTGTTTGGTATATATTTAGTGGTATATTATTTTTGTTTATACTTGGAAAAAAGGCACATGGAGACAAATGTAGTAAAGATGTGTAAACGATATGAAACGGCGCGTAAAAAAGGAACATTCAAAACAAGTGACATAAACAAAACAAATTTATATCTTAACAATACATACAATGAAAACATTTAAAACATTACTAGGGTTCTATTACTGTTCGTGAAAATATTCTCTTTGTGTGTGTGTGTGTGTGTGTGTGTGTGTGTGTGTGTGTGTGTGTGTGTGTGTGTGTGTGTGTGTGACTAACACAACTAAAAACTACAAAAAGGACTAAATGACAAAGTGCCCTATGCATGTTAACTACGTATTTCTATATGTTCGTTTCTTTCTGTGATTCGACACAATTGCTGTTTTCGAGGCTGGAAAAAGTCTCACAGACAAGGTATACTGAGGAAAGAAATGTTTGCATGGCTTATACATTTTGTGGCGTTTGACGGCTGTTGGTGAATATGAGAGAGTGATAGTATTCTCTCTGGAAGTCACACTGGAGAGAGTGTGTTAGCCCTACAAGTGAAAATGTGAAAAAGAGGAAGAGTGTTTGAAGACGAAGTATTTATAGAAAATACATATCTTGGAATCGGCTCCAAAAAACGCAGGACGAAATTCAGAAGAGGACGTAGTTTTAAACACTGATCACGTGGTTCTCCTGGCCAATGGTTTTCTGAGAATATTTACGTGCATCCGCCATCTTTTTTTCAGGAACAAGTGGCATACCGCCCATTTTAAATTATAAGAGTGTAAGTCCTATAAGAGTAAAACCTAACTTAAAAGATATTTTTCAAGAACCAAACATACTAACCTATCGTTGACCTCAGTGAAATGATAGGCAGCAATAACATTCTAAAAAATATAGTAATCCATAGGAAATCCACAAATTCTCCCAAATTTGCCAACTATGCAATATCAATAACAACCTATGCTGCAAACACCTGAAGTCAATCAACTCATTTATTCGTTTCACATCCAAAAAGACTTTCAGAATTTATCACGAATCAAATTGCTGAAGCAAAAATGTAATTTGTTTACTGGAGTTCACACGCTGCCAAATACAATATATTGGAAATTCAGAATGTCCGTTTTACTTTTGATTAAATAACTACAGACACAGAATTAAATCTATGAATCAGAACAGGATCAAATCTATGGATTAGAACAACTTAATATTAGTCGAATAACACTTCTGCACAAACAACGACGATTTCAACAAAAATGATACATTCAAAATCATAGAAAGAATTGAAAAACGGTATAAACATAAAACCAGTATTTGGCAAATGGATAAAAATGTGAAAGCATGTGCCATTTGTATTTAATATGAAACTTAATCATCCAACCTGGAAAGAAGAAAAATGTAACAACCATATACACTTATGCTAACAAATAAACCTGACAACAAGACGCTACTGATTTGAAGAAAATAACGCTGTGAAAATATCTACACAAACAAGCCTGTCAAGTCACGGCTCACCTGAAATAAACTCTTCTTCAAATCTAATAAAACACATTAAAACGGGTTCTTCCACAAAAGAGAGGCTGACATGTTTAAACTGAAACACTTTGATCAAACAACATTCTTCAGACTAATGAATATGTAACACCAACCGTACATCATATTGCTATATTTATAAAACAGTGGCATGTTCTGAAAGATGAGCTGATGTAAGCAAATATGATCTTGTCAGAAGAATTACAGATAGCATTAATTAGTGATTAAATTAACAGCATAATATTACCCCCAATTGAATTGTTTTTCTAATCTTTATACATCTACCAGAAACCTCTCAGCATTACTTTCAAAAGAGAATTTAGCATATATATATATATATATAAGTTGGCCGACCATGATCGAGGGCGACCCGAAGTCTCTCTTTTTAAAAGCTACTACACCAAGGAGTAGGGGAGATCGCTACTTCTTTCGATGAATTGCCCCTTACCTTTTAATGTTAAGTTAAGCAAGGAGGCATGAAGAAGGATTTTTTGAGTCTTTGGTATGACTCGACTTGACATTGAACCCTGGCCTCTCGGACCACTGGCGAACTATGACCCAGTTGCCGTGATGGTTGATTGTATTCATTATTTTCTGTGAATTGGTTGGGCCGCGAATTTCTCTGTTAGCTGTTAAGTTACTACAATCTTGGAAATGTAAGTCAAATTAGAAAATTCAAGTGGAAAAGTAAGTCAAATTAGAAATTAATTGATTGTATTAATTATTTTGTCTGGTTTGATTGGGCCGCGAGTTTTTTCAGTTAGTCAGTTTTTAGTTACTAAAATCTTGAAAATGTAAGTCAAATTAGAAAGTTCAAGGGACCAACACAGGAAGACCAAATGTAATCAAAATGGATTCATGTTTTGTCACAGGTTTGATTGGGGAAATGAAAACAGTGAATTTGGGGACACGTATGAGATGACGCAATAACTTTGTAAGATGACATCACACTACTGATATTCTGAATATAGATATATAAATTAGCAAATTTTGAAAAAGTAGTCAATTGCCAGTTCAAAGTTGGCGTTCAAAGATGTTGGTGGGTAACTCTTTGTGTCTCTGTTCATAGGCCCTTGCACATTTTATCTCTCTCGTGCTACTGTATGCAGTCTGAACATCAAATGGTATGTCTAGTTAATAAAGTGACAATTTCCTATTGTAATATTGAACATATTACTGTTACACTAATACCTTCCAATAAATGATTGTTAATTATTGATGGAGAGTTCTTGTCTTTGAGTTGCCAACACCCTGGCAACTTTGTACCAACGAATCATCACGGCTTTTAGAAGAAGTTCCAGATGAATTGTGTTATTCCCTATCTGTGTTTCTTTCAAACACAGCATGGACACAGTGAGAATTGATAAACAAACAATCAGGAAACGTATTTGACGCCGTTACCAAGATAAGACCAATCATTATTATTATATTTGATGCCACAAATATTGTGCAAAACGGTATTACATTTGGCGCTGGTATCGGTGACCTTCTCCAGAGCCTAGTACTATAAATAGTACCGGCAGAAGTGGCCGCGATATTGTTACGGTGGTATTGTGCCAGGATAAGACCAATCATTATTATTACATTTGGTACCACAAAGCATAGTTCTATAAATGGTACTGGTAGTGGGGACCACAATATTGTCACAGTGGTGCCGTGCCAAGATATTGTTACATTTAGTATCATACCCAAACGATAGTGTTACAAATGGTAACCGATCCCATAGTATTACATTTGGTACCGGACCAAGCGATATCATAGAGCACTATACTGCCAACAAAATATATTAAAAGATGCTATGTGTATCGGCTCTAATTTTTATCATTTTCTACTTTTGATTCTGGATGTTCTGAGTACATTTGAGTTTAGCTTCTTCTCAAATTCACTCATATTTTGTTATTTTTTTTGTTGAAAGAGATTAATTCAATTTGAATTTTGCATATCAAAGAGACAAATCTTCAATGACAAATGTCTGCTTTCAAGTTTCAAGTGTTTACAAGAATAAGTGAAAATACACTAAGTTTCCTTTAAGTGTTGAAATAATTTAAATGAAATTAATAATATATTAAAACTAATAAGTAATAATGATCTAATTTTGTCTGGAATCATTTTGATTGGGTAAACAATGCATATCTTGCTTCTTTGACATGCATGCTACTGATATATATATATATATATATATATATATATATATATATATATATATATATATATATATATAATTAAGAGCAGTTGTAAGTTGGCAACCACCGTCGAGGGCGACCCAAAGACTCCCTTTTTCAATAACTACAACACCAAGGTGTAGGGGAGAGTGCTATTCCTTTCCCTGAATTGCCCCAAAAGCAAGGCGGCACCAAGTACCATTTTTTGAGTCTTTGATATGACTCGACCTAGGATTGAACCTTGGTCTCCGGGGCCAATGGTGAACACTCTACTCATTATGCTAATGTAAGAGGAAAATGTAAAACTGAATCAGGCTTTATTTTAGGGTGATTCATCTGTAAATCTGCCTGGTGGTTCTAAGATATATAGATATATATATAGATAGGTGTGTGTGTGTGTGTGTGTGTGTGTGTGTGTGTGCAAGTGCAAGTAGGTGCTGAATAATTCTTGGCTCATCCAAAAACGGAGTTACTTTTTTTATTTGAATTTTATTTTGGAAGATTCAAAATATGTTGAGAAATATTGTGTCAAATGTGTTGAATAGAATGGATATATTTGAATACCTTTCTTGGTTTGATAAGAACTTTTCAGACCCACCCCTCATATATATATATTAGCAGATATTTTCAGAAATCAGGTTTAGATCTGTGTTTTAAAAATATACAGTTTTATCCTTTTATCATTGGTTCAGGTTGAGTAATATCACAAAAAATTAATGGCATTTATAAAATAGATAATGATACCAAGCAATACTTTTTTAAAAGAATTACCAATATTGAAATATCTTAAGGTACTTGTTTAAAAAGAAGTGACAACTCATTAGAGTATTCTAAATTTTGTTAACTCTCATCAGAGTGGCATGGATAAAAAAAAAAATTGCATCATAGTAAAGCATCCAACTGAGAGATAACTAACTTTGTGCCAATCGACAAAGCCTGGTGGTAGGCAAATTTGGATTATAAGGAAATTGTGTCTTTGGAAAGAATTCCAATACTTGTTGGCTTGAGTTAGGTGCCCACAATTAGAGATAATTCCTTTTGCAGAGAATTGACCAACAAAGAGATCATTAGCCATTTTCAAATCACTGGATGTGCAAACATTCTCTTAAAACTGAATCCATTCAACTTGGTAATAAATCAATGTTAGATTGACTGAGTGAGAAGTTTGCTATCAGTTCCAAGTTGAATATATTCTCAATGGATGTGAAGCTATAATGAGGCTATTTTCCATAATGAAAAAAACAGTTTTCATCTGTAAATTATTTACATATCTGATAGTTATATAGTTGACTATTTTACATCTTTCTTTGTTATATTGAAACTTCTAAATCTTTATTACCTGTTAATAAATTAAGAAAATGGATTTCAAAACATGTATCACTGTAAAAGGATATACAGTACTGTCCATAAATAAATAACACTTCTTTTAAATAAAAAAAAGTTGCAATGCCTCAGAGGTTTGTGCTTACTAAAATGACTGTTTATTAAACAGTTCAGAATATTAAATCATTTCTATAGAATCTTCTGATAGGTTAACTGGCATCATGTGATTGGTTTGGTTTGGTTTCTTTATTTAATGGCATATTAACCTTTGTAGGTTGTTTAATGCCAAAGCCATTCTCCAAGAAGAACAGTAGTGGTACTATTGAACCCATAGCTGGGAGGATGAGGGGGTTCGTACCTTTCCCAAAGGTATTTGACTGAAAGAGAATGTAATGGTGTGACTGGAGTATGAACTCGCTTACTATGATTCCACAGTTCATCGCTTTGACCATTACATCTCGAGGAAACCTCCCAGGCATCATGTGAGTTCACCAGGGGTGTACCTGTAGATGTATTTTAAGCCCAAGCCTCAAACACAGTGCCTCTTTGCTTGAAAATATTTTTTTTAATTTGTCAGCAAATTGTGGACTAGTACAAGTCTTGTTCATCCTTAGAAACAATTTCTTAATACCTAAAGCTACCATATTCATCTGTACAAATAATAATATATGAATATCAACAACAAGAAACAATACAGTCCTCATATCACTCAAAAAAGAGACATGTTCAGCCTCTTACAGATGAAGATACTTTAGTGCAAAGAGTACAGATCAGTCTCAGAAAAACAGCAAAGGACTTTGGAAAGATACTAAAGGAAATAGATAAAAAAGTATCTATATCCACAGTAAAGAAAATAGTATACCAACATAACCTGAAAGACTTCTCAGCAAAGAAAGAGCTACTGCCCTCAAAATGCCATAAAAACCCAAACTCCACCTTACAACTACTCATGGAGACAAAGATTTTTGTTTTTGAAGAAATTAACTGTTTAACTTGCAAATCAAAAAACACTATCCAAAACATGAAATGAGGTGTCCTTGTGGTGTAATGGTTAAAGTGCTGAACTATGGAATCATAGTAAGCGAGTTCAAACTCCAGTTGCACCATTACGTTCTCTTTCAGTCAAATACCATTGGGAAAGGTATTTATTCTTCCAGCAATGGGTTAAATAGTACCACTACTGTTCTTCTTGAAGGATGACTCTGGCATTAAATGACCGATGAAGGTTGATATGCCATTAAATAAAGAAACCAAACCAGACCATGACATTCAGAGGTGACAACATCATGTCATTGGGGTGTTTAACCATATGACAGACTACTGTATATCACAAAGTAGATTACATAATGAAGAAGGAAAATAATGTGTATATACAGAAACAACATTTCAAGGCATTAGCCAGAAAGTTAAAGTTTGGTTGCAAAAAATATATCTAATAGATAATGACCATCAAAGTTATGGTAAAATGGCTTAAGGACAATGACTCAAGGTATTAGAGTAACCATTTTCGTTCAAATGGGCTGAACTGAAAAATGTGTTTGAACACGAAGCCCTAAAAACTAGACATACTTATACTCATAACAGTTCTATTAGAAAGAAGGGCCAAAATTCCAGCAGCTTATGATGAAAATCCATCAGATATTGATCAGTGTTTTATTCAATCACTTTCACATTTGTCTGCTACAAGTAGATGCTCAAGCTGAATCTCAGCTGCATAAGCTAAAGTAGGCAACCAGGGGTATTGGTTGTTATGTGAACTCAAATAAAAGAGTTTGTGTGTTTTAATTAAAATTGTGACAACACCTATTTAAATTCAAACCTCTGAAATTAGTAGACTAGTTTATATACCTCAGTAGTAATATCTCATCTATTGAAATTTGTCAACATACACATTGGTAAACCATGTACTTCAATTGACAGGTTATTGACAATTAGAAAATCTAATTGCTCTGATAAATTAAAATGGGATTTCTCCCAAGCTGTAGACATGTTAGTACTATTGTAAGATTGCACCACTTTGACTCAAACAAAACACTTGAAGAAAAAGCTAAATAAGAGTTCCATAATAATACTGCAAGCTATTTTGAACAAATCTTGAAAGCAGCACCTTACTAAACAGCAGCTGTATGGCCTATTACCACCCATCTCACAAAGAATCCAAGTAAGACAAACAAGACTGCTGGAGAAGTAAGGACAAAGTTATAAGCAATGTTCTCTTATGAACTCTTATTGATAGATATACCAATGTTAGCTGACCAGCAAAACTTGCATTCGTCAGCTATGTGCAAACACTTAATGTTGTGTTGAGTTCTAACTAAGAGTGATGGTTGATTGGAACAAATGGCAAGAGAGAGTTAAAGAAATGTGTACTGTTGGCACAGCATGATGATGACGATGATGATAATCAAGTAAGTATTGTGGATTTTGGAAACATGTGAAAGTAGTAACTGCTAGAAGATGATAGTATTGAGTAGAACAACCTAGGGTAAAGACAAGCCGCCTTAGAAAAGCAGCATTCAAAATCTTATCTATCTATATAAACTAATTTCATAATTTTTGTCAGTGATATGTGAATATTTAATGACAACTGTATAAGTAAAGAGTAAAGAGAATTCATTGGACTATGTCTGTCTATTCATCAACCGGGCCATTGGCCTAATGAGTAGAGAGTTCACCAATGGTCCGGGAGATCAGGGTTCAATCCCCGGTCGGGTCATACGAAAGACTCAAAAACTGTACTTGATACCGCCTTGCTTAACACTCAACGTTATAAGGTAAGGATCAAGGGTAAAGTGGAGCAATCCAGGGAATGGAGTAGCACCCTCCCCTACACCTCAGTGTATTAGCTATTGAAAAGGGGGCCTTCAGTTTGCCCACAACTAAAGTTGCCAACTTTACTTATTTATTAATGTTTGAATTTTATTTAAATGAAGAATGGGATAAAATGAAAAATAAAGAGGTATATCATTTCAATATTGTAGATTTTATAAACATGTGATAGTAGTAACTGTTAGAAATTGAGAATATTGATTGACTGATTAATTGATTTTAATTGAATTTCAACTTTATATATACGAGGATCATTAAATAAGTTACCAGACATTTTATGTATGGGCACTTTTATTGATAGTACACACATGAAACTCTAGTCCCCTTTGAAGTAATCTCCTCTGGCTGCAATGCACTTGTTGTACCGTTCCAACAACTTCTGGAAGGCCCCATCGAAGTCCTCTTGTGTGAGCATGTCAATGACCTTCCTCACAGCCTCTTTCATCCCCTCAGTTGTCTCATAACGACAGCCTCTGAGCTTAGGGAATAACCAAAAGACACATGGAGCAAGGTCTGGACTATAGGGAGGGTGAGGAACTGTCTTGATGCCCATCTTGGTCAAATAGTCTGTGACAAGGATGGAGTTGTGGACTGGTGCATTGTCCTGCTGGAAATGCCACTGACCTGATTTGAAGAGTGCTGACCTCTTCCCAAGGAATCTCTTGCTGAACTCCCTTAAAACCTCAACATAGTAACCCTAACCCAAACCCTAACCCTTTGGCCAATCAACTCTGGAGTATTGACTTCCTTACTCCTCCCACACCTCTCATCATCTCTCACAGATTCCCTGCCTTCTTTGAATCTCTTATGCCACTCAAAAACTGATGCTCAATTTATGCAAGATGCTCCAAAAGCAGTCTGAAGCATTCCATACTTTCCTGTGGCATTTTTTCCAAGTTTAAAACACAATTTTATTGCATATCATTCTTCTAAAGTGTCCTCACGTCCAGATTGCATTTTTGAAATTCAACAGCTGTAACAATCAGGCTTTAGTAGGGTGTATTCCAATTGAAATCATAAAAATTGGTCAGTCATCTCATAAGATGTATAGCAATAACATAGTGAATTTTCAAGAGTCTACAACAATTTTAAATGGCTGTACAAAAAAATCTGGAAACTTATTGAAGGCACCATGTATATATATATATATATATATATATATATATATATATATATAGTATTCTTGGTCCAGTTAAACCGGAGCTGGGAGTAATTCCATCATGACAAGAAATTATTCATGACAGGATTGAAATAAATTTATAATCCTATGTGACCGGTTTCGTTGTTTTTTCTTAAAGTATATATATATATATATCAGAGGCATGTGGCTTGTCACATTGTAAGTTCATATTTTCATTTTTGTATTGTTATTTAAGAATTTTATTTTTTTACAGTTTTATCAAATAGTCATAGTTTTTAAACAGAACTATTTGACTGATAGAAGAGACTCTAACAGGTACTGGGTGGACCTGGGAGTAATGATAATGAAGACGTACTCTACATTCCCCAGGTCTCTAAAACAAAAGTCTCACCATCAGATGCAATTTAGTATCTTAGCCAAAACATTACTTTTTGTGAGGGTCTTCCCTCTTCAATGGATACAGTCAGAATATGCTATGTGCTGACAATAATGAGTCACATTACCAAAGGGAAAGACCTGCCTTCTTTGAAAAGCAACATTCAAATTCCTATCTATATAAACTAAATATATGACTAAATATCCCATTCATTTAATTGTTCATGCACCATGACTGCTTTTCTTTTAACCTCATTTTCTTCTGTTTATGTGTTGCTTTCAATTTTGCTTTAATTCTATTTTATTCAGCTGAATTTTTACATTTCTCTCACAAAAATTGACACCTATTTCAACCTATTTATTTTTCATTTATTTTGTTATACATTTTCTATTTTCAAGGCATGTTGTTTTGAGTTTTCTATGCGGATGCTTTGATGTCTTCCATGATCTGTCAATATGTTTTCCTTTTTAAAACACCCCATTTTTTATATTTGTCTTAGATTTGCCATAACTAACTGGTAACAACCAGTGTCTTTTGCCACACCCCGCAGTGAATTGCTTTCCCGAATGAGTTTTACAATCTTTTCCATTGTTTTAATTAACAGTTCATTTGTTAGAGGTATGTTTCCTTTCAATTAATCGGGAGTCCCTGTAGTTTAGTTGTTAATATGCTGGACTGGAAAATCATATTGACCAAGTTCAAACCCCTGGGACATTGTTACATTCACTTTTAGGGTAATATCCTTGGGAAAAAGTCTGAACCTGCTTCTCCTGCCTGCTATGGACTGAATAATACCACTACTACTTTTCTGCAAAGATGGATTTGTCTTTAGATAAGCTTTGAAAATTGATATGCCATTAAACAAAGGTATAAAAGAAACATTTCTATTATGTATACCAAACCATTTGTCTGCAAGAACTGTTTTTTAACCAATTTGCATATCTAGGCTCATATCTATTTTAGGAACGAAAATTTCCTCATCAACATTTAGTTATTCCGTTATATTTTCCTCTTCATAGCTTTTGTAGGTAAATTTGTTGCCATTTTACCATTTAAGTTTCCAGATAAGCTCTGGCTTTGAAGAAATGAAATCCACTTTTGATGTCTAATGGCCAGACATAGACAAATTTCATTAGAAAACAAATTATTGAAGTGTTTCCTTCTTGACAAACATTTTCAGTGAATAAAAGGCTAAATTGTGCAAGAAGCATTATGATGCTAATGCTTGCTTCTTTAAAGAGGCTGTACAATCCCTTGATGCATTGATGTACTCTCTAATGAATAATACTGGTAGATTTACTTCTGACAAGGGAAATATTTCAAGTAAACAAAACTCTCGGAGAGATACACAGTGTGTTTGGGGGTGCAGAAATAGTCAGAAATATTAAGAGAGAATGAGAAGTAGACTGAGAATATTAATATCCAGAGGCACTTAAGCTCCCTTTGTTTACACTAAGGACTAAGAGAAGAGAAGTTTCTCACATAACAGAGAAAGATACATTATTGATATATTAAAATAAGCTTCCTCAAGGATTCCACTTTGATTTTTTCAGTCCAATCTGTGGAGGTGGAATTTAAACACTATGCTATTTATACATGAATAAAGAGTGGTAGTTCAATATTCAAATAAAAAAGATATAATAAACATTTCTTTTATATTGCTCTTCCATAAAGCTTGATGTCAGCCTTCAAAATATTAATAATGTTTATACAGCTTGGAACGATAAAATTGTCGTCCTAAAGAAAACAACACTATAGCTTTATTTTAAAAATTTTATTGAAAAAATCAGTTCATATAACTTGATTATGTAGTAGAGCTGACATCTATTTAATGTAGCCACCTTCAGCCTCAATCATCGCCTCGATACGGATCCAGAACTGGGAGCATGCCTTTTCTACAAGTGCTAGCAGGAGATTGGCAAATACTCGGCGGATGGCAGCGAACAGACTGACTTTGGTGTTGTGGGAGGTCATTTTGGTGATGTTCTCGACACATGACCAAACGAAGTAGTCCACCGGGTTCAGGTCAGGGGAGATGGGAGGCCAGTGGGAGAAGGGTACGAAGTCGTAGCACTCCATCTGAAGCCAAGCCTGGGTCTCTTTGGACTTGTGGGCCAATGCCGAGTCCTACTGCCATACCCAGGGTCTGCCACCAGCCACCTGATTGCATCAGGGGATCACCACACTCTTCAGCACATCCACATACACTTTGGTGTTGACTTTCAAGCCAACTTTGAAGATGTGAGGTGGCATGATGTGACCCTCACTTGAAACCACACCAAAGACCATAACCATAGCCAGAAACTTTATTTTCATCACCTTGGGCACGACCCTGTTATTCGTGGCAATCCAGCGATGGTTCTGGCTGTTGTGTACCTGGTCCTGGCAGAAGTTCTTTTTGTCTGAAAAGAACCAGAGCATGTTTGGTTTCTTGGGATGCTTCAGTTTGTTGAGCAACCTGACAGACTTGATTAGCCTGAGGTTCTTTGTCATCTCAGTCAAGATCTGGCTTGTCTGGCCCCTGTAGGACCTATACTTCAAATCCTCCTTCACACATGCATTCACAGTTGTGTGTGAGATGCCTGAATCTCGGGCAATCTGCCGAATAGGCCACTGGGAAGTTTCATTAATGATTGCCTGGACCTTTTCGATGAACTCCTTGATCCGGGTCTTTCGCTCCACCACCTCCAAAGCATTGAACCATCCCGATTTGCATTTTGAGGGTGCTGGCAATGGTCCTATTGTCATAACTTGGATTGGTAGAGAATATGAGTTGTACAGCGGTGCATCTCTGATCTTGCTCATAGAACATTGTATCAATTTCAAACACGATAGAAGGCTCCTATCGCACTTGGGATTTGTACACAACTGGCCAACTAGTAGATGGTCTGCAACAAAAAAAGAAAACCGGTTTTCATTAAATGGAAATGGAATCATGTCGTCTTTTCTAGGCTGACAATTTTATCGTTCCATCCTGTATAAACAAGGTACTAACCAAATGTTTGGAAAATTTGAAAAGCAATGGAACATTCTGTTTGCGTTAACTATGGTTTCTATGTTTTTTAAAAAATTTCACAAATCCTTTTATTTGCTCACTTGACTGGGGCTGTAGAATGAACTGACTGCATCTCTGAAGACCCCATCAATAAGCATCATGGATATGACACTTAGTAATCTGATGGTGAGGTTCCAGTAATGCCGAAGCTTTGGGGAATTCAGAATACCCCTTCATTGCCATCACTCCTAGGTCCACTCTGGCCCGGAATGGTAGCACCTGATAGGGTCCTATCTAAGAGTCAAATAGAACTGTTTGACATTTAAATTGAGTGCAAACAAAATACTTATGCTTAACTGAATTGAAAATATAACTGTTTGATCATTTAACTGTTTGTAAATAAATGACTGATGTTTAATTGAATTGTTAGTGATACATATCAATTCTTGGAACAATTAAACTTTGTTGATTTATATTTACAAATCATACATATCTAAGATGTGTATAAACCGGATTTGGCATTAGATAACCAACAATGGTTGATATGCCTTAAAACCAAACCAAACTAAACCAAATCCTTTTATATCTTTTTATCACAAAATCAAAAACTCATTTACCACCAAACTTTTCTTTGTTTACTCACACTTACACACAGATACATTCACACTTACATATTTTTTATTGGCAATTATAAATCTTTATATATATATATATATATATATATATATATATTTGTTAAAAAAACAAGAAATTTAGAAATAGCACTCCATTTCCAAAATAGATCTTTTGCACTTATTCAAGCTCTGCAGGAGGAATTTAAATATATATATATTTATTTAAAGACAGATAATTGTCAATTAAAGATTTACTCAGAACATCTTTAAACAATACTTGTTACTAATGATAAAAAGTAACTCCACATAACAGAAAAGAGTTTTATCAATTATATTTTTATATCCTCCTCTGAAGTTAATATTCTTCTCTGAACGTTTTCACTGGAAATAATTTTTTAAATTTTGTGGTACTTAGGAGATCAATTGATCTAGACATTTCTGTTTTTTGTCCGGATCGTTATTTTTAACTAAGTGATAATACTAAATAATTATTTTACATCTTCAATGCGTAGAAGTGACACAAAACCTAATTAATATTGTTTAACTAAATGGGAATAATTATTTTGATAAAACAATCCATTAATTTTTTCTTTCAAAATTTTGAAATCTAATTTCTGTATGACAAGTTACATCTTGCAATAATATGGTATCCAACTAATGATTATTTAGAGTCAGAGAATCATTCTTAATGAGTTTCTTCATGAGGTACATTAAATCTTTATGATAAAATCTTTGCTTTGTTAAAATAAGAATGTATTTTAAGGTAGCTCTACATCAAATCAGAGGAGACCCCCATGGTGTTGCGGTAATGTGATATAAGTAAGTAAAGTTAGCGACCATAGTCGAGGGTGACCCGAAGGCTCCCTTTTCGATAGCTACTACACCAAGGTGTAGGGGAGGGCGCTACTCCATTCCCAGGATTGCTCCACTTTACCCTTGAACCGTACCTTATAATGCTGAGTGCTAAGCAAGGTGGTATCAAGTACCATTTTTAAAGTCTTTGGTATGACTCGACCTGGGATTGAACCCAGGTCTCCCGGGCCATTGGCGAACACTCTAACCGCTGGGCAAAACAAATGGTGAATTTTTGAGAAAAGTGAGAGAAAAGAAAAAAAATAGGACGGAAAAAAGGCAAATAGAGTCTATGAGGGCTGGTAGTTGTCCTGGCTTAGACAGTTGTGGGTCAGCCAGTCACAGGTGAATGATTGCATTAGTTGAGGATGACTAGAGAAAACTAGAGGTCCCAAAATCTTGTAAGCATGTGTGGAACCAGCCAAAGCTGATGTTCCTTCCCCTGACACCAGGCTGAAGGGAGGGGACAACTTATCTTTTTTTGAGAGTTGCAGCAAGACATGATGAGGTAAAGACACCCAATTGAACACCAGCCATGATGATGTAAGGAAATGTCAGTTTACAAGGCCCATTTTGAGAGTTTGGCTCCAAAAGGGGCTTTACACACTGAAAGTGACCCAGCATGTTAGAACGAAAGCAGAAAACCAGGAAGGAAATTTAAGGTCAGTGTCTGCTTCTCTTTTTCTTACCATGATATGCTGTTTCTCTTTATCTAACTAATTCTGTCAACTCAGCTTCCATACTCTCTTTCTTTCTCCCGGTGATTACTAACAAATTGTAGTAGTAAATAAACCTTTGAGTAGTTAACTAAAACAGAGTTTTGTGTGTTCATCAACTTTTACTACGACAGGGTCACAACAGGGTCCTGAAGGTATGAATGTCTATTTGGTACTGTTATGACATAACTGTCCGTCGTATTGATACTGCTGTATGGATGCACTACATGGATGCTAACAAAATGGCTGGAGTGGAAGCTAGATGGAAATTACGCAAGAATGCTGCGAGCAATCTTGAACAAGTCCTGGCGGCAACACCCCACAAGGCACCAACTATACGGCCACCTGCCTCCCATCACGAAAACTATCCAAGTTAGATGAACCAGACATGCAGGACACTGCTAAAGAAGCAGGGACGAGCTCATAAGTGATCCTATTTACCCAACCCCTCCGCTCAGGCAGGATATGACACAAGGTCAATTTTTAAGCGGAGTTTAACAGGTTTGAATTCAGAGTTTTCCTTCTCCCAGACTAGTTGCCTAACCAAGGCTTAAAAACCTTGTCTGTCCTACTATTTACCCATAGCTGGAGGGAGAATAATTGGATTCATACCTTTCCCAAGGGTATTAGAGCTCATAAGTGATGTACTCCTATGGACCCCCACATATGGCCGGACAAAAGCAGGACAACCAGCTCAAACATACATTCAGCAGCTATGTGAGGATACGGGATGTAGCCCTGAAGACCTGCCAGAGGCGATGAGGAAGAAGTGGCGAGAGAGGGTCAGGGATATCCGTGCTAGCGGCATGACATGATGACAATATCACATTGGGGCTGATGTGCTGGATAGAAATATTGTAGTAAATGAGTTCAAACTCCAGTCATTCTAATACCTTTTAAAAAAGTATGAACCTCTTTATCCTCACTGTTGCATAAAGACTTTTGACAGACCTTTCAAATTGGGATTTCTAAACAGGATATTCCAGCTGTGTAAACAAAAGAACTGTGGCAGCAGGTTATGTGGGATAACCTGAAGGAACACTTAGGTGTTATGAAATTATATATACACAGGTACCTTCAGATTGAATGGTCAATCAGTCATTCGGGCAGTCAAAGAGAGTCAGATTCAGAGAGCTGCTGGCAAGTGCCTATAGGAGGGAGCAGGCAGCTTTTGGTGGACCTGGGCTGAGAATCTCATATCAAAGAAGCAAAGACATAAAGCCCTGAGTATAGAATCATAATGTGGGTTAAGAAAAGTTTCAGTATAGCAGTCCTCTGTCAGTCTGTGCCCAAGTCCTTCATCTCTGTCTCTCTCTCATGCCTACGGCCAATTTCAACCCTTTCAAGTAATAAAGAAGAAAGAGTTATATTTTTATAAACAAGTGTTATGGTCCTTCATTCATTCTTTTATCATATTTACCCAACCCCTCCGCTTGGGCAGGATATGACATGAGGTCAATTTTTAAGCAGAGTTTAACGGGTTTGAATTCAGAGTTTTCCTTCTCCTAGACTAGTTGCCTCACCAAGGCTGAAGAACCTAGTCTGCCCTACTATTTACCCATAGCTGGAGGGAGAATAATTGGATTCATACCTTTCCCAAGGGTATTAGTGCTATGGGAAATGCAATCAGTCTCATCCAGGATTTGAACTCGTGTCGCTGTGTCCCCTTCCTATGACGATAACCATTACACCACGGGCACCTCCATTCAGTCCTTTATGGCTACACAACACCCACCAGCTATGGGTTAAATAGTATCACCACTGTTCTTCTTCAAGGATGGATTTGGCATTAAATAATCCACAAAGGTTGATATATTAATATAGGTGTATTTATATAAGTTTTTAAAAAAGATCCACTCCTCAAGGATATTTTAATTTGGTTTGAAATCAATTTTTTATTCTCTCATATTTATTTCTATTTGCTCAGCATTTGTGATCTCTCTCCCTCTCTCTCTCTCTCTCTCTCTTTCTCTCTCTCTCTCTCTCTCTCTCTTTCTTTCTCTAGCTTCCTCTCCCTATTCTTTCTTTTGTTAGCTTGGTCTACATTATCAAATGATTCATATCACATGACATTTTTCTGTACATTCCCTTTCAATTTCAATCTGTTTAGAAAAAACCAATTTGTCCACATAGTGATCTGCTAATTTTGCTGCTTTCATTTTCCTTATTTAATCCTATTACAAGATCTCCTATTATTTTAGGCATGTTTTGAATAAGAAAATAATATATCAGCTCTCATCATATTTGTTTTTGTTTGGTTTTTCTAATTAGTTTATGTAACAAATTCACTGATTAATTTTTCATTGTATTTTTTTTTTTTTTACTTCTTAATTAATTTTAATCCCACCTTGTTCAACTTGAAATTAAATTACATCAGAATATTTTGACCATCTTCAATGTCATTCATATGTCTGTTGCATTTATAAGTTAATTCTGTTTAGATAGGGTTTTATTAGTACTTCATCTATTGTGACTATTGATATTAAAGTAATTAAATGTTAAATGATCAGGAGGAGTGGCTAATTGTTATCAGCATGGAAAATGAAATTAGTGTGCCAAGTTCAAATTCTGATCAAAGCTGTTTGCATCCACTTTGATCTCATGCCATTGAGAAAACATGAATCTATTTTTTTCTTTCTTTAGTTATGGATGCAATTGTAAGGTATATTGTGTTCTGTAGCCTTGGTAGGCTAGTAATCTAAGAATTCAAAAACATGGTGTTAACAATTCCACCCTAAAAGTAGTTCATTGACACCAAGGAAAACTCTGAAAATTCATGGAGGTGCCCGTGGTGTAGTCGTTATCATCATAGGAAATGGACACGGCAACACGAGTTCAAATCCTGGACGAGACTGATTGCATTTCACATAGCACTAATACCCTTGGGGAAGGTATGAATCCAATAATTCTCCCTCCAGCTATGGGTAAATAGCAGGAAAGACTACATTCTTTAGCCTTGGTTTGGCAACTAGTCTAGGAGAAGGAAAACTCTGAATTCAAACCTGTTAAACTCCGCTTAAAAATTGACCTCATGTCATATCCTGTCCGAGCAGAGGGGTTGGTAAATAGTACCATGGAAAACTCTGACAAGAGGCTGCTGCTGCTGGTGGTCATTAAGGACTTTTTGTATCACTGGATTAATCGTTTGTTTTTAACAGCATGTCAACCTGTTTCAGAAAATTTTATCCTCAGAAGTTCGGGAATTGAGCTCATTGTACATTTATATTTACATTTTTTGTGCAGTTGTTTCTAAAGGTTTTTGGGGTACATGGTCATACCAAATAAAAATAATTTTTAGACAGATATATTTGGGCTTCTTTATTTCTTTCTTAAACAGCATGTCAGTCTTAATGGGCAATCTAACCCAAAGCCATCCTTGTACAAGGACAATAGTGATGCTATTTAACTCATAGTTGGGGAGATAAGGGAACAGATCTATTTGACCCTAAGTGGTTTGACCACGCCTGGTCAGAGTGCACCTACGAGTAATTGCAATAAAGAGTTACTCCATGCTCCATAGATCTCCAGAACTGGAGCCTTACAATCAGAAGCAGTTTAGTGTCATGCCAAGGAGACTTCTTTTCTTTAGCAGATGGGGATGCTTACAATCAGCATGTTCTAAGCTCTGCCTGTAGGGCAAGTTATACCATTGGAGTTCATCAATACAAATGAAGAAAACACTGATTATGTCCTGTGTAATCTCTCCAGAAACATCAAAGTGAAAGTGCGTTCACCGGATGGAGACACAGATTACTTCGACATTGTAGCAGGAGTACTACAAGGGGACACGCTTGCCCCATACCTCTTTATCATCTGTCTAGACTACGTACTTAGGACATCGATTGATAACATTAGGGAAAATGGCTTTGAGCTGACAAAGAAAAGAAGCAGAAGGTACCCTGCAAAAACAATTACCGACGCCGACTACGCCAACGACATAGTGCTACTGGCCAATACACCCAACCAAGCCGAAACATTACTGCATAGTTTGGAACGAGCCGCTACAGGCATTGGACTCCATGTCAATGCACAGGAAACTGAATTTATGTGCTTTAATCAGAAAGGTGACATCTCCACACTAGACGGAACCTCCCTGAAACTGGTTGACAAATTCACCTACTTAGGAAGCAGCGTCTCATCAACCGAAAAAGACATCGACACACGGCTAACGAAGGCATGGACAGCTATCGATAGGCTTTCGATCATATGGAAATCAAACCTGACCGATAAAATGAAACGCAGTTTCTTCCAGGCGGCAGTTGTGTCGATACTGCTGTATGGATGCACTACTTGGACGCTGACTAAACGGTTGGAGAAGAAGCTCAACAGCAATTATACAAGAATGTTGCGAGCAATATTGAACAGGTCTTGGCAGCAATACCCCACACGGCGCCAACTGTATGGCCACCAACCACCTATCACGAAAAGTATACAAGCTAGACGAACCAGACATGCCGGATACTGCTGGAGAAGCAAAGACGAGATCGTAAGTGATGTGCTCCAATGGACCCCCGCATATGGCCAATCAAAAGCAGGAAGACCAACTCGAACATTCATACAGCAGCTATGTGATGATACAGGATGTAATCCTGAAGACCTGCTGAAGGCGATGAATGATAGGGAGACGTGGAGAGAGAGGGTCAGGGATATCCGTGCTAGCCGCACGTCATGATGATGATGAATCTCCTCCAATACTTTAGTCTTTTTATTTCATATAAAGTGAAGTTGGCGACCGTAGTCAAGGATACCTGAAAGCTCCCTTTTCAATAGCTACTACACTGAGGGTGCTACTCCTTTCCCTGGATTGGTCCACTACCCTTGAAACATATCTTATAATGCTGAGTGTTAAACAAGGGGTATCAAGTACGATTTTTTGAATCTTTGGTATGACTTGACCTGAAATTGAACTCCAGTCTCCTGGGCCATGCAACTTCTACCGCTAAGCCAATGGGCCAATTGCTTTGAGAAAATGTTTGTAAGGGTCCCAAATCCACATGAGTCTCCAAATCTAAAAATTCAAAACAAAAAACATGTCCAATTCCTGAATTCCTTGCTTACCATCAAGAAATTTTGGGATTTATATTTTTGGTTTTGAATGTAGAATCTAATAATGCCTGTCTTCTTCAACTTCTTCTGCTACTAATTATCTGGTGGATGGGGTATATTCAGACTTACTCTCTGGTGGCAAAATTGGGAAAAAGTTATTTTTTTGATTTATGACACATTTGGGTCTTTTTCTATTAATAGATTTGGTGACACATTCTATTCTGGACAAAACTGGTGGTGATGAGAATCTTGTGTTAAACCTTTTGGTTTGTAGTCTAATGCCTCATTATGCTCACAGACACACCCATGTGCACACACACACACACACACACACACACACACTTACATACACATGCTAAAATATCAAAAATTTTGTTTTCTTTTTCACCTTTCAACTTTTGAAATTTCCCTTTTACACATTTTGTAATTTGATAATTGTTAAACATTTTATTTACTGTATAATTTAAGTTATATGTGAAATCAAGTCGCAGATTATCCATTAATAAATTAATTAAAAGGGAGTGGATCAAATCCCATCTATTATGACCTTTAAAGTTTTGACAAGCCTCAAAGTTGTTGCATTTATACTGACTAATCAGAAGTCATTATATCATAAATGGAAGCAATCATTAATTATTATCCTGGGCCTCTCCTAGTAACATACATCAGGTTGTTGCATAGTACCAAGCAGAAGGACTGATCACTGACCTGATATATTGTGGAAGAGATGGATTCATGCCTTTCCTGAGTTTGAAGTGAAACACAATCTACCTCAATCTGAATTTTTAAGATTTACCCAAGGGCATGAAGGGAAATGTAAACAACCTAGTCCTGGATTTGAACTCGAGTTGCCAATTTCAATTTTTACAATGGTTACAGTTCCACCACATTCACCATAATGCATTCATCTCTTCTTCTCACAGATGTAGGTAAAATAATAGGGCAGACAGAGATCTTTAACCTTGGTATGACAACAAGGGTTAAGTAATTACATATATATAAATATATATATATATATGCATATATAAGATTTCAGTTGTTTATATATTCATATATGTTTATATACCCGTACAAAAACAAAAGCAAGTATACATACATATACATATTGAAAAGGACCTAAAATTTTCAACCCATAGCAGTACCAATTTTCTATCCAAAACAGCATGATTCTAACATAACATGAAATTACAATGAAATGTTCTTTGCATTGTAATTACATTCACCAGTCTTAAAAAGCATTTCAAAAGCAAATGTATGAAGCACATCAGTTTTAACCATGATCATAACTAGTAATTGGTTGGTTGGTTGGTTGGTTGGTTGGGTTTTATGGCATATCAACCTTTGTATGGTATTTTATGGCATATCAATCTTTGTATGGTATTTTATGGCATATCAACCTTTGTATTGTATTTTTATTCAAATAATCAGTTCTATTTCAAACAATTCAGTTTAGCATGAGTACACAGTTTAATTGTCAAAACTTTTCTATTTCAAACTATTCAGTTTATTCAAATAGTTCTAATTCAGCTAATTCAGTTTAGCGTAAATACAGATTTTGTTTACACAATAGAATGTCAAAATAGTTCTACATATAACAATTCAGTTTAGTGTAAGTACAGTTTCAATGTCAAAAACAGTTCAATTTCAAACAATTCAGTTTAGCATAAGAACACAGTTTAAATGTAAGTATGTTTTAATTGTCAAAAGCATTTCTATTTCAAGCTATTCAGTTTAGTCAAACAATTCAATTTAGTATAAGTATGGAGCTTAGTTCTATTTGACCTATAGATAGGGCCCTATCAGTTTAGCATAAATCATTTGTTTACACTCAGTTTAAATGTCAAACAGTTCTATGGTATTTAGATAGGACTCTTCATATGCTACCACTTTGGGAAAGAGTGGACCAGGTAGAAATGGCAATGAAGGGATACTCTGCTTTCCCAAAAGCTCCAGTGTTAGTGGAGCCTCCACATCCAATTGTTTATTTGTTTGGGTTTTATGACATATCAACTTTTGTAGGTTATTTAATGCCAAATACTTTTTTATACAAATAAACAGTTCTATTTCAAACAATTTAGTTTAGCATAGGTACACAGTTTAATTGTCAAAAGCATTTCTATTTTTAAGCTATTCAGTTTAGTCAAACAGTTCTATTTCAAACAATTTAGTTTAGCATAGTACAGTTTCAATGTCAAAAACAGTTCTATATCCAGCAAATCAGTTTAGCATAAGTACACAATTTAAATGTCAAAAAACTTCTATTTCAAGTAATTCAGTTTAGCTTAAGTATGCAGCTTAGTCCTATTTGACCTATAGATAAGGCCCTATCAGGTGCTACCACTCAGGGCCAGAGTGGACCTGGGAACAATGGCAATGAAGGGGTGCTCCACATTCCCCAAAGCTCCAGCATCACTGGAACCTTACCATCAGATTGTTTAGTGTCATATCCAGAACACTGATTAGGAGGTCTTACCTTTCTGGAGAGATGCAATCAGTGTATTCTACAGCCCCAGCTGACTGGGCAGCCAGTTTAAGTAGGTTTTCCATGGTAATGTTGAAATTATTAAGACACATCAACTTCAGAAGTGGAAGCAATGTAAAAGAATGGTTGATTATCACACAAAGTAGTTTAAAGAGAAATTTTCTCAACTGAATAATTTAAGGCACCCGGTTGACGGGGCTTAGAATATACTGACTGTATCCCATACAGAGGGTTAAGAACCTCCATAAAAAAAGGATGTACTGAATATGATACAAACTGCATCTATTAGTGAGGCCACCTTTCTGGGGATCTGAAGGATATGTAGTACCCCATCAATGTCATTACTCCCGGGTCCACCCTGACTCAGAATGATAGCACCTGTTAGACTCCTCTCTATAAGTCAAATAGATCTGCTTGCAAATTATTTGTATTTGTGTTATGATGATATACCACATGATGTCACTGCATGGACCCTCCCCAACACTATAAATAGTGACTGACTCAATAAGCGAGTCAAGTGAGTCCATCAGTTACCAATAACCATTACTGTCTCTATTTCCATAAATATATACTGCTGTAATCCTCACATCTCTTTGTGTTATTCATTTCTGGCCCTCCAAGCCTACAACAATTAGACAGGAGCACAGTGTATCATATAACTGTGTTCAAAAACTTATGAAAGTACACAAAAATATGTAATCATAAACAAAAAAAATGTATATACAAATGTTAAAAAATGTAAATAAAAACATACAATGTATGCACTTCCCTAACCTCTAAGCATAAAATAATCCAGGGATGAGTTGACATACCTTTAAGATCGATTAAAAAATTAATTGAATACTTCAAAACTTATTTAGCATTTTTTAACAAAAAACAACAAATAAGATTTAGCCAATACAAAGAGAATATCATCAAAAAGATAAGAAATTTGTTGCAGAAAAAAGAACTTGATCACAATGTTAGGAAATATTTGCTGTTCAAGACTTTTAGTTTACCAATTCAATCTCTCTTTTGATTTTTACTTAAAAATCATTAAATATAAAATCAAAAATATATTAATATATATAGCATTCTAAAGTGACCAGAAATTGCCACAAAAACAGTAATAAAATATTCAATTTTTGCTTCTCAGAATTTTAACCCTTAGATACTTATAAACCTTTTGTACCAGTCCTACACATTTCAAGCAATTGTTCAAGGGCAAGGGTTTTGTGCATGCTTTATGTGAGTGTCTGCCAATGGATGTGTGTATTTTGTGTATGTATGATGCTGATATGCCCGTGTATAAAACATTTCTAAATGTGTAAAGTAGCTTATCTTGTCCTTTTATCAATTTCTTTAGTGTTCAAATATCATTGGATATACTGATATTAATATTGAACCTTGGTGAGTAAGGACGCAGCTAAATATCCTCCTGAGCACAAAACAATCCAATATATGCATCCACACCTACACCGACAAACATGCATACACACAAACACAGGAATGTATATACACGTGTACACACACAATACACAGGCATATCAGCACAATACATACACAAATTTTTTATTAACCAGGCCATTGGCCTATTGAGTAGAGCATTTGCCAATGGTCCAGAAGACCAGGGTTCAATCCCAGGTCGAGTTATACTAAAGACTTAAAAGAATGGTACTTGGTGCCACCTTGCTTAACACTCAGCATTATTACGTAAAGATCAAGGGTAAAGAGAAGAAATCCAGGGAATGGAGTGGCACCCTCCCCTACACCTCGTTGTAGTAGCTATTGAAAAAGGAGCCTTCAGGTCACCCTCGACTAAAGTTGCCAACTTACTTACATACACAAAACACACACATACACCTGCAGGCAGGTACTCACACATATATATGTACATAAGATATACACAAAACACTTGCCTTTGGGGAAAGGTATGGATCCCCTTATCCCTCCTAGCTATGGGTTAAATAGTACCCCAACTGTTTCTCTTCAAGGATGGCTTTGGTAACACACAAAAGTTGATATGCCATTAAACAAAGAAACCAAGCTAAACCAAATCAAACCAAAATTCACCAAAACCACACACAGATACAGTAGTATCCAGGCTTCCAGCAGACTTAACTGGGCTTATAAAATTTGATCATAATATGACCCTTTAATGTAAGAAGTGTGGGCTATGAATAATCAAAACATTACCATGAAATTCCATTGCAGACAACTAATCCATAAACAAAAGGAATGCACACCATCCAGTTTAGATCTGGAAGTGGTTTCTTAAACAAATAAAACCACATACTGTGTCAAATATGACCTATGATATATGTTGCTCCCTTCAGCTTCCTCACACCCCATTGATGCTCCTTGTAAATCATTCAAACCCTATATATCTTTCTCTTCCCATATGTGAGATACTAAAGCAGATTCTTCCAATTCACCTCTGCTCATAACCACCTGTTTCTCTCTTATATGCCTTTACACTTATACATGGAATGCTATAAATGCAGTTTTTTCAGCAGGAAAACAAATTTAGCTTATGAAGGCTTCTTTTGTTATTAAATACTACCTTGATATTATGTTTGCAAACTCTTCAGATTTGTCTGACATCCTCCTCATATAAAGAATGTTACAAGTATCCATGTGGTTATTAATGTTGCTGGTTTCTCTCCAAGGGTGGATAGTTGTTATGTTGGGGAGTGAAACTGATGTTCATTAATTTTTTTTTTCTTTAATTTTGCTGCACCCAATCTGCAGGGCTAAGAATATGGGGTCTGTAACCACTGCAGTTTCCCCAATGGTCAATCTCCGGTTGAGTCATGCCAAAGACTCAAAAAATGGTACTTGATGCTGTCTTGCTTTATACTCAGCATTATAACGTATGGATAAAGAGTAAAGTGGAGCAATCCAGCAAAAGGAGTTGCACCCTTCCCTACACCTTGGTGTTGTAGCTATTGAAAAGGGAGCCCTTGTGTCACCCTCAACTAAGTTTGCCGACTTACTGCAGAAAGGAATAATCACACCCAAAAGGGGTTTCCTGAGTATGAGTGCAAATTGCATCTGATGATGAAGCTCAGGATCTGGTGCTTTGAGGAGGGTTGAGTATTCTTTATTGGCATTACTTCCAAATCCACTCTGACTTGGAGTGATAGTACCTGTTGGGGTTATGGGGAACAAGAAGGATTGTAGTAGTGGTGGTGGTGGTGGTTGGTTAATTGCTTGGTTCTGTTGGGATGATTTTGAGTTTCAAATCAGACTCCTCTTTCTTCTTCTTACCCAATTCCCTTATTGTCTTCTTATTAGTATAGAAGCTGTAAAAAGAATTAAGGATGAAAAGAAAGATATTAGGATAATTTTATATTCAAACTTATTTTGGGGTTTACATCTATTCTGTGGCGGAGAATGTTTTCTTGAACTAGTAGAAATAGTTGTGTCTCCCAGACAAGCTGTTGAAATATATTATAGTCATTTTTGGTGAGTTGTGAGTTTGAAGGTCTGTCATGTGTCTAATGGGTATGCTCAGCACAGGCTGCTGCTAGTAGGAGAGCCAGCATGCCATTAAACCATGACACAGCAGACATGTGCCCATCCCCAGCAGCAGCAGCAGCAGCAGCAGAGAGGAATAGATTTCTTACTAAGAATTTCTCTTTGGCACCAGGAAGACCCTCTTTTTGGGCATATACCAATTTCACATCCCATCAAATGCCTCCAGGGAAAGTGTCAGTTTTTAATTTTTTTTTTAATCCCCACAAGGTTCTATTTATGCATCAAATAAATCTGTTTAAAAATTATTCATATTCAATTGGACCATGTGTGGAAAAGCAAGCACTTAAAAGACAACTACACAATATGACCATTCAATGATTGCAATTCCCAAACTGCTCAAGCATAAAATAACCCTAGACAGGGTAATATGCTGTTTAAACTTACTAAATCAATTTTGTTGTATTGCTGCAAATAACCTCCACTCAATACAGAAGGCCAAAAACCAAAGTCATCTCAATAAAGAAAGGGTAGTTCAACTCAAAACTTAGATAAAACCCTATGTATGTAAGACTCATCTACACACCAGTGCTATATTCACCCTTGGAACAAATGATCAGAATATCCAAAAAGGGAAATTCTTTGTGAACTGCATAACAGGTCCAATTGATTGATTGATTTCAATGCCATTTCAACACACCTAGGGTTATTTTATACTTAGAGGTTAGGATATCCTGTTCCTTGTGTGTATTTACTGACCCCTCCGCCAGAGCAGCAGGCAACACAAGATCATTTTTAAGCAGAGGTTAACAGGTTTGAATTAAAAGACTAGACTAGTAACTACACCTAGGTTAAAGAGACTAGTCTGCCCTACTATTTTACCCATAACTAGAGAGAGAATAGGTAGATTCATACCTTTCCCTTAAGTATAAGCAATATGTGAAATGCAAACAGCCACATCCAGGATTTGAACTCAGATTGCTGTGTCCAATTCCTATAATGACAACCATTATACCATAAGAGCTTCCTGTTCATTGTACATTCATGTTTACATTTTCTGCAGAGTTGCTTTTTTAAGAGGTTTATTTTTTTGTTGACATGTAGAATTAAGTATTCAAATAAGTTGTACAGTTTTAAGTAACAAACAACTATAATTCAGAATAAATGATAGAACAGTTTTATTTAACTCATAGATGGGACCCTAACTCTGGGCTTGAGTGGACCTTGGAGTAATGGTAATGAAGAGTGGAGATTCAATTGAGTTCACATTATTCAACTGGAACTAATTTTTCTTCTGTTGGGACCATAGGGTGAAAGTATCATCAATTTAGCTAAGTCAAAACGGCAAAGTTTTGATTTGAGCTTATGTAAACAAATGATTCTCTTTGCTTAGTTTCCCTTTTAGCTTATTCTTTATTATTATTTTCAGTCTGTGATTTTAAGTTGTCATAGAAATGATGACACAAGTAAATTGCAATAAAAGAAAAAGAAGGAAATAGAAATTAAAAAATCATAAGAAATACAAGTCAAGATTAATAATAATGAAGATCTGATTGATAGATTGAGTGACTGATTTTAATGGCATGTCAACCTGTCTAGGATTATTTTATGCCAAGAGGTTTGGGAATTGCTTAGATTGTACATTCATATTTACAATTTTTGTGTGGTTATTTCTTCAAAGTATTTTTATTTTGCATGTAGATATCAAGTATTCCAAATATGAGGTGCATACGATAGGTTTCCAGACTTTTTTCGTATGGGCACTTTTATTGATAGTACACACACGAAACTCTAGACCCCTTCAAAAGTAATCTCCTCCTCTGCAATACCAGTGCGAGCTGATGGTCTTTCACTCAAGTGAGTGACTGCAAGTCTTCTCAAGTCTCCAGAACTTTTCTTAGTATTCTAGCACAACTATGCCATGGTTTAGATGGTCTTGGCTTGTACTTTGATTTTTAACTCTACCAGTCCTCTTATCGAGCCTTTGAGAATCCTTCCAAGTCTACCAATTACAATTGATACCACTGTCGCCTTTTGGTTTCATAGCTTTTTTAGTTCTCCAAAGGATCATGAGAATTATTCTTACTCTTTCGAGAGTTTTTCACACCAGCATTTGCTGATAGTTTTTCACTGGAGTCTGAGTGACTGCAAGTCTCCTCAAGTCTCCATGACTCTTCTCAATAATCTGGCCAATCTTAATAATGCTGTTGTCTGAATTGTCTCCACCTGTCCTCTTATTTCCAAGTCTTCCAGTCCCTTTACTTTGGGTTGCCCTCAACTATGGTTGCCAACTTTTGAAACCATATAATTGTGTATAAAAATGAGTAATTGATAGAAATACCTGAAACCATACAACTGTGTCCTAATTACATTAAGGGATAAGATATAGGTTTGATTTGAGTGATCTGCCATGCAATCATTATAGTGTTGTCATTGCTTAAAAGTTTAGAGAGGAGTTCATTGGTGCAGAGGCTAGTGAGCTGGACCATGATATAGTTGTAAGTAAATTTGAAATCCAGTTGAGTAAATATGTTCACTTTCAGACTGATACCCTTTGGAAAGGTATGAACTCCTTTATCACCCCACCCCCCAGCTCTGAGTTAAATAATAGCATTACTGTTCATCTCCAAGGATGGATTTGGTATTAAATAAGCCATGAAGCTTAATATACCATAAAAAAAAACCAAACCAAACCAAACCAAACCAAACCTAAAGTTAAATAAAGATTATGTAAATGAATATATATAATAACTTGGGTGGGACATTATCTTTATCAATGCAGATACTTTCTTCTGAAGTATCAAGTTGACTTCAAATTTAAGTTGATATTGTTTGCATCAAATTCACACTATGACCTTTCAAGCAACTAGGAATCCATCTTTTATTACCTAGTCATAGATGTTATTAAAACTGGATTTCACCCGGTCAGCTGAGGCTGTAGAATATATTAACGGCACCCCTGCAAATTGGTAAGACTCCCTCCCAACAAGTAAGCTTGGTATAACACTAAACTGCATTTGATGGTGAGGCTCCTGCCCTGGAGCATTGAGTAACCTTTCATTGCCATTACTCTCTTGTCCACTCTGACCCAGATTGGCAGTACCTGTTAGGATGTTATCTATGGGACAAATAAAACTCTCATTTTCTTGAGATTATAATCATTAATCCTTTAAAACCATATAGCTATGAGCAAATTGTTTATCTTAGGAATATTTGATAAATGCAATAACTAACGTTAAATTGTTAAATTGCAATTCTTGAAACCATTTATCTGCAAGCGAACGAATGAGCTCTAAAAAACTTGTTTAAAAATAAAGTTACCTACTTGCTTACAAATCAGATATATATATATATATATATATATATATATATATATATATATATAAAACAAGATTTGGCATTAAATAACACAAAAAAATTGATATGGCATAAAATGTCAACGAACCAAACTGGTCTCTCTAGCCTTGGGTGGGCCACCAGTCTAGGAGAAAAACAATTCTGAATTAAAAATATAAAACCAAGTGTAGATATCCCAAATCTCAGCCCCACAGCCATATGAGTAATCACTGAAGGCAGAAGTTTATGAAAGACAACTATAAATAATTTGAGGTGCACCTATATGATGTCACACTCTGACTCGAGCCTCATAAGATGCTTTATCTTATGCCACTACAAATTGTCTTAGACCTTCTATTCTACAAAACTTTCACTGTTCATGATAAGATAATTCTGCTGGTGGTGGTCATCTGTGGTATTTATTTCCAGCACTTGATCTCTTCTTTCATACAGGTTCCCTGATATCATTATTGATATTGATATGCTTTCTTAATGGAATGCAGTAACATTTATTATTTAAAGTGAAAAAAGATCTGAAAATAAAGTCTTTTCACAAAAGGAACTACAACTTTAAAAGCAACTGGCAAAAGATATGGATTTTTATTTAAAAAATCAAACTTAAGATTTTGAGATTTTATGCACTGAAGTAATTTTAGAATTATATGAGATATTTTGACAATATACAGAACTAAAATAAAAAGCACTAAATGTAACAGAGTATATGTCTATACACTTTGTACACAATCTTTCAGGTCAGTGGAAGTTACAGTTCCAATTTGGTTTGGGTAAACATCACAAAACAATAAAAGTAATTGGTTGATAAAACACATTAAAAAAAAAGGGACAATATATTTTTATGAATTTAAATTTTTTGAATGATGCATTCAGTGTAATTTTTCAATTGGATATTTACTGTAACAATGAATGATTGATGGATTAATTGATTTTTTGACATATCAAATTGTCAAGATTTACTTCATGTCTAGAGAGAAACATGTCCACTGCACATTTATCTTGACATTTTTTTGTGTACTTGTTTTTTAAGAGTTTTTTTTTAATCACTGTTATACATCAAGTATTCATATCTAATACAAATAATTTGCATTTAGTTGTATAGTTTCAAGTATTCTAATCTATTTCCTATGTTGTAGTGGGTAATGTGCTGTATAGCAACATCATATTAAACAAGTTTGAAATCCAATCATGCAGCTATATTCACTTTCGGACTAATACTCTTTAAAAAAGGTATAAACTCTCCTGGCCAATTTAATTATAGTCATTTGCTTACACACAATTATATAATTTCAAGTCACTAGCAATAATTTGTAGTAAACAGTTATAGCTTGAAAGAACTATCCTTAAAACAAATAATTTAGTTATAAGGCATCAAGCATTCTTATCAAATACAATTAATTTTCAAACTAATCTATTTGAGTCACACATAGGAACATAATTTGATCCATAGAAATGACCACTCCAAGTCATAGTGGACCTGGGAGTAATAGCAACAAAGGGGTGACTGCACACTGCCTAGATCTCTTGGACTGGAGCCTCAACATCAGATGCAGCTTAGTATCATACATGAGACATAAGAGGATCATTAAATAAGTTTCCAGACTTTTTTCGTATGGGCACTTTTATTGATAGTACACACATGAAACTCTAGTCCCCTTCAAAATAATCTCCTCCAGCTGCAATGCTCTTGTTGTACCGTTCCAACAACATCTCAAAAGCTCCATGGAAGTCGTCTTGTGTGAGCATGTCAATGACCTTCCTCACAGCCTCTTTCATCTCCTCAATTGTCTCATAACGACAGCCTCTGAGCTTAGGGAATAACCAAACGTCACAGGGAGCAAGGTCTGGACTATAGGGAGGCTGAGGAACTGTCTTGATGCCCATCTTGGTCAAATAGTCTGTGACAAGGATGGAGTTGTGGACTGGTGCATTGTCCTGCTGGAAATGCCACTGACCCGATTTGAAGAGTACTGGCCTCTTCCAACGGAATCTCTTCATGATCTCCCTTAAAACCTCAACATAGTAACCCTAACCCTTTGGCCTATCAACTCTGGTGTATTGACTTCCTTACTCCTCCCACACCTCTCATCATCCCTCACAGATTCCCTGCCTTCTTTGAATCTCTTATGCCACTCAAAAACTGATGCTCGATTCATGCAAGATGCTCCAAAAGCAGTCTGAAGCATTCCATACTTTTCTGTGGCATTTTTCCGAGTTTAAAACTGAATTTTATTGCATATCATTCTTCTAAAGTGTCCTCATGTCCAGTTTGCATTTTTGAAATTCACCAGCTGTAACAATCAGGCTTTAGTAGGGTGTATTCCAATTCCTACTGTAGCTGTTCATTTGAAGCTGAAATCATAAAAAGTGGTCAGTCATCTCATAAGATGTATAGCAATAACATAGTGAATTTTCAAGAGTCTACAACAATTTTAAATGGCTGTACAAAAAAAGTCTGGAAACTTATTGAAGGCACCATGTACTTTTTGGTGGGAGGGTCTTATCTGTCTGCAGGGTATAAAGTCAGTGTATTTTAAGTGGACTGTAATAAAGAATAACAATTAATTAATAGATTATAATGATTAAATTATAATTAACAATTATAAATTATAATGAATACCAGTATGCATACTAATATACATATTAATACATTATAATAAATACTACTATTAGTAAATAATTATAAATATTATGTATCAAATTAAATGATTGCTTTTTATGTTGGACCAGTGGCTTTAAATGCTGCTCCACTAATTCCTTGAACTTATTCTTATATATCTGCAATTATTTTTTAGCAACAGTTTCCCCAACTATGTGGCTTATAAATCAGAGAGAAGGGGTAACAATTGCACTCCTATGTTTGGAAAAACAAGAAGAAAGTAGGACTTATGTTTTTATCTGCGTAAAATTTCTGGCGAATCAACCTTTCTCAAAAAGACTTCGTACCTTCAAGGGAATTTGTAACTTTTGGGGTCTGAAAGATCACTGACTTCATATTGAATGTTAAATTTTGCTTTTATTTTTTGTTAATATTATCTTGATTTTGTAAATTTATATATTTATATTGAAATTATTTTTTTCTTTGACATTATTAATACCAAAAAGACAGTTCCATACACCTGTTGGTGGTTCAGAATTGATAACCATGCTGCTGGCCAAAGGTCAGAATACCTTCACCAGAGCAGTGAATTCCTGATAATTGAGTCTTTCAAATGATATTTTCTAAGATTATAAAAATACCCAATTTCCTGAGGGGGAAAAATGAAGCCAATTTTGAAATATTGCTTCCTTCCTATTTTCTGTTATTTTCTGTGGCATTTTCTCTGATATCTTTATGGATCTTTATAGATCTTGAGATATTTTTATGGATCTTGAGATATTTTAGAATGCACAGCAGATGATGATAGATTTCTTTGGCAGGTGAATAACAGAAAAATGAGGAATTTCTAAAGGTCTTCGGGAGATCAGAAGAAAGAAGTACTTACATTCCAGTGAGTGTTGACCAAACTAATTAGGAAGAGAAACTGAAATAAAAAAAATAGATGCATGAAGAACATACATCAAATAAAAATATCAATAGAATGAGAAGAATGGGTGACTCAACAGAAAATATAGAAGAGTTTCTGGATCATTTAATTTAATCTTTTCAATCACTTGTAGTATCTGATTATGAATAATGAAGATTCTTTGAGATGTCAAAAGAGTCAATTCTTTGGGTTTGAATTCTTTGTTTAATGGTATATCAACCATTATCGGTTATCTAATGCCAAAGCCATTCTTAAAAAAAAACAGTAGTGGCACTATTTAATGCATAGCTGGGAAGATAAAGGGTTCATATCTTTCCCAAGGGTATTTATCCAAAAATGAATGTAATAGTGGGACTGGCATTCAAGCTTGCTTACTATGATTCTGCCATCCAGCACTTTAACCATTATACCACAAGGGCACCCCTGTCAATTCTTTCATGTCATAGAGTAAATGGTTTTATATATATTCACCCATTGGCATAATGGTTAGAGTGTTTGCCAATGGCTCAGAAGACCAGGGTTCAATCCCAGATCAAGTCATACAAAAGACTTAAAAAATGGTACCTGATGCCTCCTTGCTTAAAACTTAACATTATAAGGTACAGATCAATGGTAAGTGAAGCAATCCAGGGAAAGTAGTTGAACCCTCCCCAACATCTGCATGTTGCAGGTATTGAAAAGGAAATCATCGGATCAACCTTGACTACAGTCAGCCAACTTATATATATATATGAATTACAGATTCTCAAGGTGCCCCATATTAGAAATAAACATCCTTAACTCAATAGACTTAATTTTGAATTCACTGTTAATGGACTTAGATGTCTTTAGCTACCATTGCTATTTATAGATTCAAATTCAAAAATAAACACTACAGCAATACACTAGTATAAACAATAAACATTCAGTTCTTACAAAATAGTAATGTACAAGCAAGGGTTACATCACTTTTGTAAAAAAAACACCCCTGATGATGGCCCAAGATTAAACAGAAAGTATTAGAAAACCAATTAATTATGAAAGGTTTATAAACCAATTCCTGCCAGATATTAGAAAAATTATATGGCAACAAGTAAGGATAAATACTAAAATATGTACACAAAAATTGTCTATTTCATTTAATCAAATATATATATAAACTAGCATAACACCAATAAAAGATGATGGTGCAGGGATACAACAAATGATTATCTCGGAGAATTGCCATGTCTAATAGAGGTCTTGTCTGGTGTCATATGACAGACCTGAAACACCTTCTTGACCTCTTTTTGTTTCTGTTCTTATAAGAGTAGAGACATTGTCTCTGACCTTGCCAGGGAACAGTAAAGCCATATGACTATATTAACCAAACTTCTCAAGTAAGTTTTTTCTATTTTGAACCCTTTTACATATGGCTTGTGCATGGAACAATAACGTGTATAATTCTATCATTCTTTTATAGCGACTTGTCTGTATATTATGTTTATAAAAATTTAAATGGTCAAATATTTCCTTCTATTATATTCAGTATTAGAATATCATGGATATACTAATGCTAATATTGGTTCTCATGTGAGTGGGGGGGGCTCAACAAATATCTTCCCTACTATCAAGCATTCTAATAAAGTGAGTATTTATTAATAGATTTACAAGGGAAGGATAATCTGTGGGATCTACCTTGATCCAGATTGTCATTCCTGGTTTTCTGTTTTTGTTTTGAGTGTAGCTGTTGGTTTTTGTTAGAGTGTAGTATATGCACGCTTTAACAAGTATCAAATTGTTGATCCCTGCCAAAGATCAGATTGCAGTACCTATGTTCTCTATGCAAAGTGCTATGATTATGCACAATATATATAATTAATACTTGCTTTAGTTTAGTTTGGCTTTATGGCATATCAATAATTATTGGTTATTTAATGCCAAATCCAATTTTTATACATATAAACAACTCTATTTTAAAAAAATCAGGTTAACATAAGTATAAAGTTCAAATGTCAAAAACATTTCTGTTTCAAGCTATTCAGTTTAGTCAACAAGGTTAATGGTTCCAAATATTGGTTTGGTTTGGTTTTATGGCACATCAACCATTGTAGGTTATTAATGCCAAATCCATTTTAAACATCTAAACAATTCTAATTCAAACAATTCAGTTTCGTATAAGAATAGTTTTTTGTTTACACACAGTTAAATGTCAAAAATAGTACTTTATCAAGCAATTCAGATCAGCATACAAAAACAGTTCCATTTCAAACAATTCAGTTAAGTAAAAATACACAGTTTAGTTCTCTTTGACCCATAAATAGTGGGCATAGGAGGGATGGCAATAAAGGGGTACTCCACATTCCCAAAAGATCCAGCATTACTAAAACCTCCCCATTAGATTGCTTAGTGTCATATCCAGGACATTGTAGAGATGAAGTCAGCCCCAGCCAACAGGAAAAATAGTTAATACAGTAAATACCCTTATTTTAGAGTTTGAAGTATATAACATGACACCAAATTTTCTTGCTCATGTGAGCGCATACATTTATAGAAATTTTACCATGAAGAAGAAAAACATTTGCTATTTTGTTTTTTTTATTGAGAGCACTATATTTTAAAGATTATGTCATCCTAGTGCTTGCCTTTAAAAGCTATACACTCTTGAAACCTCTCCCTAAAATCCGGCAAAACTCAGCAACATATTACCACTGCAACTAATATTACAGTGATTACATGGGAAAAAATCTTTCAGTTTGCCTGTTGCTTCCAGCCTACATTTAAAGACTTGAGCCTGTAGGTAACCGAGAAGTAATTATAAGGGGATAGATCTGCTCACAGGGTGTCACCTCATAATGAGATAATGTACCCTAGAAGTAATTACAAGGGGATAGATCTGCTCACAGGGTGTCACCACATAATGAGATAATGTACCCTAGAAGTAATTACATGGGGATAGATCTGCTCACAGGATGTCACCACATAATGAGATAATGTACCCTAGAAGTAATTACAAGGGGATAGATCTGCTCACAGGATGTCACCACATAATGAGATAAAGTACCCTAGAAGTAATTACAAGGGGATAGATCTGCTCACAGGATGTCACCACATAATGAGATAAAGTACCCTAGAAGTAATTACAAGGGGATAGATCTGCTCACAGGATGTCACCACATAATGAGATAAAGTACCCTAGAAGTAATTACAAGGGGATAGATCTGCTCACAGGATGTCACTACATAATGAGATAAAGTACCCTAGAAGTAATTACAAGGGGATAGATCTGCTCACAGGATGTCACTACATAATGAGATAAAGTACCCTAGAAGTAATTACATGGGGATAGATCTGCTCACAGGATGTCACCACATAATGAGATAAAGTACCCTAGAAGTAATTACAAGGGGATAGATCTGCTCACAGGATGTCACTACATAATGAGATAAAGTACCCTAGAAGTAATTACAAGGGGATAGATCTGCTCACAGGATGTCACTACATAATGAGATAAAGTACCCTAGAAGTAATTACAAGGGGATAGATCTGCTCACAGGATGTCACTACATAATGAGATAAAGTACCCTAGAAGTAATTACATGGGGATAGATCTGCTCACAGGATGTCACCACATAATGAGATAATGTACCCTAGAAGTAATTACAAGGGGATAGATCTGCTCACAGGATGTCACCACATAATGAGATAAAGTACCCTAGAAGTAATTACAAGGGGATAGATCTGCTCACAGGATGTCACCACATAATGAGATAAAGTACCCTAGAAGTAATTACAAGGGGATAGATCTGCTCACAGGATGTCACCACATAATGAGATAATGTACCCTAGAAGTAATTACAACGGGATAGATCTGCTCACAGGATGTCACCACATAATGAGATAATGTACCCTAGAAGTAATTACATGGGGATAGATCTGCTCACAGGATGTCACCACATAATGAGATAATGTACCCTAGAAGTAATTACAAGGGGATAGATCTGCTCACAGGATGTCACCACATAATGAGATAAAGTACCCTAGAAGTAATTACAAGGGGATAGATCTGCTCACAGGATGTCACTACATAATGAGATAAAGTACCCTAGAAGTAATTACAAGGGGATAGATCTGCTCACAGGATGTCACCACATAATGAGATAAAGTACCCTAGAAGTAATTACAAGGGGATAGATCTGCTCACAGGATGTCACCACATAATGAGATAATGTACCCTAGAAGTAATTACAAGGGGATAGATCTGCTCACAGGATGTCACCACATAATGAGATAAAGTACCCTAGAAGTAATTACAAGGGGATAGATCTGCTCACAGGGTGTCACCACATAATGAGATAATGTACCCTAGAAGTAATTACAAGGGGATAGATCTGCTCACAGGATGTCACCACATAATGAGATAAAGTACCCTAGAAGTAATTACAAGGGGATAGATCTGCTCACAGGATGTCACCACATAATGAGATAAAGTACCCTCGAAGTAATTACAAGGGGATAGATCTGCTCACAGGATGTCACCACATTGTGAGATAATGTACCCTAGAAGTAATTACAAGGAGATAATGTACCCTTGAAGTCTTAATGACAAATGCAAAACATTCACCATTCCACATCACTATAGGAACTGAAATGGCATGACTGCTACTGATGATGAAAGATATATCTCCAACCAGTTCAATACCACTTGCGCCTGCACAGTGTGAAGTTTAAATCAGGGATGTAATTCTGTTTATCTATCTATCTATCTATCTATCTATCTATCTATCTATTACATGTTCATACATGAGTTTAAACTTGCATCACAACAGATGGCATTCTTTAGGTCAACATTCTTTAGACACAGACAAAAAACAGAAGTTTACTGACAACATAGAAGAAAAGACATTAAAAATACTTCTACATTTTCCTAGGAGAATGAATGTGAAACTATTGGATTGATAACATGTTTGTTTTTATTCTTGTTTGAATAGTAATATTCTAAAAGATAGATAGATAGATAGGTAGATAGATATGGATGCAAGGGTGTTTATGAGCACATACGAGGCACCTTCAATAAGTTTCCAGACTTTTTTCGTATGGGCACTTTTATTGATAGTACATACATAAAACTTGAGTCCCCTTCAAAGTAATCTCCTCTGGCTGCAATGCACTTGTTATACCATTCCAACAACTTCTGGAAGGCCTCTTGGAAGTCCTCTTGTGTGAGCAAGTCAATGACCTTCCTCACAGCCTCTTTCATCTCCTCAATTGTCTCATAACAACAGCCTCTGAGCTTAGGGAATAAGCAAAAGTCACAGGGAGCAAGGTCTGGACTATAGGGAGGCTGAGGAACTGTCTTGGTGCCCATCTTGGTCAAATAGTCTGTGACAAGGATGGAGTTGTGGACTGGTGCATTGTCCTGCTGGAAATGCCACTGACCCGATTTGAATAAACTTATTCCATTGAGATCACTAACTTTGAAGCTCCTATTTTTATATGATTTAAAGCTGTAACATCATATTTATTTTTGATGTCCTCCTTGTCTTCAAATCTTATCTTGGAAATAAATTTTTACTTTAGGAAATAAAACAAAGTTGTACAGATCTATTAAGTCTGCTGAGAATGGAGGATGCTATAATCCCACAATTTTGTGTTTCACTTAAACTTGCTGATCAAAAGTATCAAGATTGGTAGTCAAAAAGAATCAAAAGTTGAAAATAATTCATCAAGATATGGATGCATATACACACACTCACACACACACACTCACACACACACACACACACACACACACATGCATATTCTCACACATACACATTCTCATGCCTACACATTTATATATTTGATTAACTGATGATTTTAATGCTAGGTCAACCTATCTAGGGTTATTTTATGCCTAGAGTTTAAGTAATCACATTCATTGTATGTCCATATTTACATTTTTGTGTTGTTGTTTCTCAAAAGGATTTTATTTCTTTGCGTACATTTCTATTGAATATAAATACTTATAAGTAAAGTAAAGTTAGCGACCATAGTCGAGGGTGACCCGAAGGCTCCCTTTTCGATAGCTACTACACCAAGGTGTAGGGGAGGGCGCTACTCCATTCCCTGGATTGCTCCACTTTACCCTTGAACCGTACCTTATAATGCTGAGTGTTAAGCAAGGTGGTATCAAGTTCCATTTTTAAAGTCTTTGGTATGACTCGACCTGGGATTGAACCCAGGTCTCCCGGGCCATTGGCAAACACTCTAACCGCTGGGCCAATGTCCCGAAGATACATTTCTATAGAATATAAATAGTTATACAGTCAAGCAAATTGTAAGCCCTGCCAACTGGACAAAGATACATTTATAAAAACAAGACAAAAACAAGCACCTATTTTTATACAATCCAAACAATTCATGAATATTTTGTTTTACTCGACCTGTTGAAATTCAGTAGATTCTAAAGTTTGAATCTTTCTGGAATTTATTAGATCTGCTATCTTCTTCGGGGTTTCATCTTGAAAAGGTGATGTTGAAATCACAAAATAAATTGTTGTATCATTGTATTCCAATATGTTATGTTCCTAAAATAGCTTTACTGAACAATTAAAATTAATACAATATCATATATTTGGCCCAGTCAGCAGGAGCTTTAGAATACACTGACTGCTTTTCTGCAGAGAGGTAAGACCCCCACTAACGAGTGTCCTGTTATGATACTAAACAATCTGATGGTGAGGTTCCAGTAATGCTGGAAGTTTGGGAAATGTGGAGTACCCCTTCCTTGTCATTGCTCCCAGGTCTACTCTGGTAGCACCTGAGAGGGTCCTATTTATAGGTCAAAGAGAACTAAACTGTATACTTACGCTAAACTGAAATGCTTCAAATAGAACTATTTTTACATTCAACCTGCGTAGTTATGCTAAACTCAATTGTTTGAAATAGAACGGTTTTTGTATGCGAAAGGGAATTGTTTGAAATAGAACTATTTTGACATTTAACTGTGTGTAAACAAAAACTATACTGATACTAACTTGAGTTGTTTGAATTAGAACTGTTTGACTAAACTGAATAGCTTGAAATAGAAATGTTTTTGACCATTAAACTGTATGTTTATGCTAAACTGAATTGTTTGAAATAGAACTGTCTATTTGTATAAAAATGAATTTGGCTTTCAATAACCTACAAAGGTAGATATGCCATAAAATCCAAATAAACAACCAAACAAACTAACAAATATCATATATTTATATATCCGTAACCAAACAATATAAACTACGCCACCCTTGCTAGAACACCCCACAAACTAGATCTCCCTTCTTTTCATGCCCCACCCAACAGACTATAAAGAGATACCCACGATGTGGAAAACAATTGGTTTGATGATTGCTTAGGTAAGAAACTGACTGTCGCCAAGTATGGTTGATTCTGTGTGTACACTATGATAACTTAGATATACATATATGTTCTATCACTAATATTGAGCACTCTTTATAGATATAAGAAAGTACGTTTTATATATATATATATATATATATATATATATATATATATATATATATATAAAGCACCTTATAATTTTGGTGCAAGTATCTTAAAATGTCTTTAACTGTTACAAACAGAAATCAATATCAACATATAAAAAACATACAGTAAAAAGATTTTTATCTCTGTAAACAACACCACAATGATCAAGAAGATATTTTCGGATATATAACTCTTCGTTTATCCTTAACAATGACCAATGTTGGCTGAAAGAAGTTGAATGAAGACAGTCAAACTTTGAATTGTTCTTACACATCATTTATACTGTACGAAGACATCTCAATTACTGGTAGGAAAAAAACTTATTAAAAGAAATTGATAGTCATAACTTGTCTGCGATTTTTAACAAAACCACATCCCCACATGTGTGTGTGTGTGTGTGTGTGTGTGTGTGTGTGTGTGTGTGTGTGTGTGTGTGTGTGTGTTTACAGAAACATATTTAATGATCTTGCAGCTTTTAATACGCAAATAAAACTGATATGAAAACTTTTTACTGGCAATTGTAGACATTTAGTCTACATTCTCCAAATGAAGAGGAAAATCTACAATAAGCCACCAACACATATTTTACTTTCCTCATCGCCTACTTGTAATGTTTTTTGAAATTATTGTCAAACAAAACAAGACAGTATTCAATCAATTACATTCAGAATCCTTGCAAGAAACAAACAAAAAAAAAAATGTCCCCTAAAATAACGTATTAAAGATGTCTGACACGGGTAAACCTAATTTCACTGGTCTAAGGGAAATAACTTAAGATGTCCTTAAAAGTAGAATTAAGGTCACTTTTGGATCGCTTTAAAAATTGCCTACTTTATTTTTGATTCTGGTGCAGAGAGATTTTGTTTTGATAAGCTGAAACAAACTTGCATTGCGCTTAATCGTCTCAATTTGTTGATAATATAACAGATTTATGTGCTACCGTAGCTTTTAGGATTTATATCTTTCTTTAGAGAAGGTAAATTGTGGATTTCTATCTATATATAACTGTCTACTAAAGGAAGACCTGGGAGTTGTTTTTAGTAATCCAGTCTCAGAGACTCCAGTATCATATTGAATGATTACCTTGCTACTTGGAAATAGGAACAGGAAAAATCTTGACCTTTTTTTTTCATAATATTTTTTCTTTATTTTAGAATGTTTATATCAAATTATTTGTCAGTTAAGCAAAAAATTTATTCACACTTTGCAACAAAATTATCCATAATCAGATGCTTTAAAGCTTTTCTGAATTCCTTTCCTTAAATTTTGATATTCTAACCATTGTGAAAAAGAGTTAAATCAGTTAGCTGAAAACTCACCCAATATGAGGGCTTTTAAACCAGAAAACTAAGCTATTTTTCATATTTTGTGTGCACCTATATGTTTATAAATGTTATGTTCATTGTCCCCTAGTGGTCATTGCTTGTACCACAGATCAGAAAACCAACAGCACAATTCTTTTAGAATCTTGATTTTTGGTGATTTGAGAAAATTTCTAAGGAAAAAGTAATTAATAAAGGTTACCTCTTTGATTTCTAAGGAATATTCTATTTTATATATATAAACAAAAAGGATATGATTCAGTTTAGCAAACTAAATGGATAGATTCCATGTTTAGCATTAGAATGATAATTTACTAAACTTGAATCCTTCACTTAAAATTTTAAAAGTTTTGGACGATTCAAAAATTAATTTAAAACATGTTCTGGTATCACCAAAGGAACCAAAGAAAATTTTGTCACCATTTTCATATAATGCAATAGTTGGCTGAGGGCCAAAATGACAATTTATTCAATTATATAAAGATCATCTTCACCAGTTGATATTGGGGCACCTGACATGGTTTAATGGTCAGCAAGATCATTGTAATAAGTTTGATTATCTCTAAATGCTCCATTCTTTTGGCCTTGTGCCAAACTAAGAAAGTTGTAGTAAATTATGACACCTATGGGCAGTACATTTAAGAATAACTAGAGATAATAGTCCCTAAAAATTGACCTCGTGTTACATCCTCTATCTATAACGGAGGTGTTGGATAAATACAGATTAAATCATGCTCAATTTGTTTTTTTGATATAATTTAAGATGAAGATGTTAAAATTTTTTTTATGTAAAATTGACTTCCTTCAAATCAAACAAGTCAGGGATAGAGAATCATAAAGACCCACGTCAGACTTACTATCAATGGCTTGCTTGACCAATATTCTTGGTTTGGTTTGGTTTGGTTTCTTTGTTTAATGGCATATCAACCTTTTAGGTTATTTAATGCCAAAGCTTTTCTCCAAGAAAAACAGTTGTGGTACAATTTAATCCATAGCTGGGAGGATAAGGGGGTTCATACCTTTCCCCAGGGTATTTGCACGAAAGTGAACGTAATAGCGCGACTGGAGTACGAACTCGCTTACTACGATTCCGCAGTCCATTACTTTAACTATTACACCACGAGGACACCCCCACCAAAATATTTGAAAATACACTTTCAACAAATATTGTATAAAAAAATTAACATCAAAATGGAAATTTCTTTTTGCTAAAAAGCATAATCTTACAGAGCAATCACCTATGCATACAGAGATATACAAAATATATATATTTTAACACACACACACACACACACACACACACACACACACACACATATATATGAGGGTCATTCAATAAATGGGAGAATTTTTTGAAAGAAATTCAAATAATTTTTTTTTTCTGAATTTTTTTCCAAAAATATAAACTATGTACACTTTGAAATTCATTGAGAAAAAGTTATTTTAATCATGCAAAAATATTTGTTTTGAGGCTAATCAAAATGGCAGCAAACCAAACAAAGTGCTCCAGGTTTGAACAGAGGTCTGTCATCAAATTTTTGTGACTGAGAAGTACAAACCATGTCAAATTAACAGAAGAATATGAGATGTGTACAGAGAAAAATGTTCTAGTAAAAAGAAGTTTACAAATGGGCTAAGGACCCTACGTAGTGGAGTGGAAAAACATTGACTCATTAATAAAGAGAATATTCCAGGCAGAGTGGTCAATAAAAAGTTAGTTATGCCAACAGTGTTCTGGGACATGAAATGGCCCATCACTATTGAATTTCTTTAAAAAGGTGCAACAGTGCTTCCTATTGCCAACTCCTTAGGCAAAATTCATTTCGTTTATTCAATGAGCCTTATATATATATATATATATATATATATATATATATATATTATATATATATATATAATATATATATATATATATATAACTTGGTAGTGTCTGTGATCCTGGGTTTCATGCTTTACACATTCGTCCGAATATATATATATATATATATATATATATATATATATATATATATATATATATATATATATATATAAGTGTATTTTCATATAGATAGATAACTTTAGTACACTCTTGTATTTATAATTTGAATTATTCATCAACATTAAATGTTTTAGTTTTTAAATATGAAAGCATTAAACCTTCATCAGGGCATATGAATTTTTGAATGAAACAAAAAGATGAGAAATTTTCAAACATTCTATTTCTGTTCATGGCATTCTGTTTCAAATCTATTTGATGTAATTAGTGTTTGAAAATTTATTTTAAAAAACTGTAATTTATTTTTAAAAAATGTTGTTGATTTTTTTTCAATTGTTATATAAAAAAGAATTATTTATTTCCAGTTTTCCCAGATATTACATACATTCATCCTTACATACATACATACATGCATATATATATATATATATATATATATATATATATAAGTTGGCAACCGTAGTCAAGAGCAACCAGAAGGCTCCCCTTTTCAATAGCTATTACACCAAAGTGTAGGGGAAGGCTCTCCTCCTTTCCCAGGATTGCTCAACTTTACCCTTATCAGTCTTTGGTATGACGCAACCTGGGTTCAATCCCAGGTCTCCCGGACGATTTGTGAATACTCTACCTACGAGACCAATGATCCGGTTATATATGTATATATACATATATATATATATATATATATATGGGTTATGAGAGTGGAGTAAAATTATATATCAGTAAGTAAACAAGAAAGGCATACATACATACATACATACATACATATATACATATGTATGTATGTATGTATGTACATAATTGGATGCTCCAATGTTAACACTTATTTATTTCCATGGTAATTCTTACAGATACGAGTATCACTATGAGATTGTTAAATAAGTCAAGTTTTCAGTAACAAAATACTATTTTCCATTTAGTTACCACAATTGGCTCTGTATTTTTGACACTGATGAACAAGAACCTATACTCAAAAGTCTGCACCAGCAGACAACCAAATTTTTCTTAGCATTATTGATATTGTTATAATCAGGAAGTAAAACTCGGCCATTTGCCTAATGATTAGAGTGTTCGCCAATGGTCCAGGAGACCAGGGTTCAATCCCAGCTTGAGTCATACCAAAGACTCAGAAAATGGTACTTGATGCTGCCTTGCTTAACATTCAGTATTATAAGGTGATGATCAACGGTAAAGTGAAGCAATCCAGGGAAAGAAGTAGCACCCTCCCCAACATCTTAGTGTAGTAGCTATTGAAAAGGGAGCCTTTGGGTCACCCTCAACTAAGGTCACCAAATTTTAGTCTGGAATGTGCTGTCTGCATAATCCATCTCTTATCAGCACAATTCATGAAGATGTGATGATTTTGGCACAGTTCATTTCATTTCATGTGTTGACACCTGCAATGTACATGACTTGTCATTCATATCAATATCATCAGTGTTAAAAGGCATTACCCACAACTCCATAAGCGTTCAACATGCATCAATGAATGTCAATGGTTGCAATTTTTTCTACATGGATGAATTCAGTGACACACCTCTGCTTTCCTGTCAGGTGCCATTTTGCCAGACTGCCACTCAGCTGCAATCTGTAACAAGGCCAAAAAATGATTAGTTACTGGTTTAACTCCTAAGTATCTGCTTCTGATGTTGAGAGACAACAAATAAAATAGGGGAGATTTTGCAGGCTTTTGTTCATCGTTCACAAAAATGCATTGATAATCAGGTGTCTATGTGGAAAATTCATGTTTTGTAGCAGAAAAACTACCACTATCCAACAGTGTTATTGCTTGTCTTGTATCTATTACAGTTTTTAATGGACAAAAAGAGCAGTTATTGCTTTCTAATCATCCTTTCTATTGCCTATAAATAAGTACACCTATAAATAAGTACAATTTTTTATACAATTTCAATTTTCTTTTAAACAAAATATCATCATCATCATGATGTCACACTGTCAGCACAGATCTCCCTGACCCTCTCTCACCACCCATTTCTATTGTCCATTGCTCCCATGAGGTCTTCATGGCTATATCCTCTATTGGCACTGAGCTGTTGTATATAGGTTCTATCTAGTCATCCTACCTTTGCTTGTCCATGTGAAGGGGTCCACAAGAGTATATCGATTATAAGTTTGTCCTTACTTCTCCAGCAGTACCCCACATGTCTAGTTCATCTAACTTAGATAGTTTTCATGATGGGTTGTAGGTGGCCATATAGCTGCTGTTTTGTAGGGTGTTGCCTCCAGGATTTGTTCAATATTGCTTGCAGCATTTTTGTAAAATTGCCATCAAGCTTTTTCTCCATACATCTAGTCAGCATCTGTGTAGCAGTATCGGCACGACCACTGCTTGGAAAAAAGTGTCTCATCAACAAAGAAAGACATCAACACACCTCTAGCAAAGGCATCAACAGCTATCGATAAGCTATCAGTCAGATGGAAGTCAAACCAAATATACCAAGGTTTTATTATTTCTTGCAAGACATTACATAATCATAATGTGTCATTCACTTGGGGGAGTAAAATATTTTGGAATATTTTGGTAATGTGAGGCACAATTCAGTGCTTTTCCAAGGTTGTGATGCATTAGACTGGACTGTGGAATACTGAGCTCGCCTGATACTCTACAAGTGATACTCACTAGATTTGATTCAATGGCTTGGAGCACAACCTTGGAATCCATAGTTTTAGCTCTACCTGGCCATACCTGATCATCAAGGTTCTTGCAACCTGAGTGAAATTTCTTCACCTTTTGCACAACAAATGTTTTTAGTTGGTTCTTTCACATTATGGCTCAATTTAAAACCATTAAAGATAACTTCCCATATTAGACTACTTTGTACATTTATATGAGTGGCTTTCAAGTCATACAGAAAGAGGAGCAATGCACAACATGTCAGTGCACCAACTACCACAATACTACCAACCATAACAAGTATATTCCACAAGTTGAACTGCTTCAGTCATGTGATACACAGGCTATAAATGAGCTCATACAAAAATATTGCAAAACATTTGACTATAGAAATTGTGTAACCAAATGTTGCTGTCCAAAACTAACAACACCTCTTATATATATTTATGCAGTTTTATTTTTGGTTGCAGAAGTGTTGCAATTTCAAGTTTTGATAAGAAATTACACCAAGTAATATCTGATTTTTTTTATCATATATTGTTCCAATAGAAATAGTAAAATACTGATATCTTTGGTTTAGAAGAAAATTAATTTTTAAGAAGAAATTGTTTCCTGGGAATTCACTTGTATGTATTATTTCTATCAAACCAAAGATAATTTTTTTAGCATTTTTATCAATTAAAGATTTATACTGAGCAATGAATAATTGTCACAATAAAAGACAAATATAATTAACAGAAAAAAGATTTTTAATTATACTTTTTATATTGTCTTATCAAATTAATATTGTCCTGTTAAAATGTCATTAACTTTTAGTGAGAAATATTTTTTTATTTTAAGTGAACCTTCAGAGATTTATCAACCTAAACATTTTTGATTTTTGATGTTCAACACACATAGCACAATGTTTTTCAATTTTCTTTGTTCCTTTGAAAAAAAAAGGCTTATTCTATTCTCGTTTATCAGTCGATTTTTCATCACCCCCTTATATATATATATATATATATACATATATATATATAAAAGTAAGTAAAGTTGGTGACCATAATTGAGGGTGACCCAAAGGCTCCCTTTTCAATAGCTACCACACCAAGCTGTTGGGGAGGGCGCTACTCCTTTCCCTGCTTTCCTCTACTTTACCCTTGATCAGTACCTTATAATGCTTAGTGTTAAGCAAGGAGGTATCAAGTACCATTTTTGAGTCTTTGGTGTTACTCAACTTAGGATTGAACCCTGGTCTCCTGGGCCATTGACAAACTCTCTACTCACCAGGTAAATGGGCCGGTTATATACAAATATTTTTATAGTGAAATGAACAAATCATTATAAAACAAGTTTCATGTATTTTGTTAAATACAAGTGACTAATGAGGAAATGAGAAAACAATTTATTTATTTTAAGTTTTATCTTGCTCTACTGGCTAGTATTTGAGCTCTTACCCAATTTAGGAAAAAGACATTTTCATAATGATTTGTTTAAGAACCCAGCTTGTCCTACTATAAACCAATTGATTTAGGGAGAAGAGAGCGATTTATGCCTAACGCAAAGCAATTAGCATGAAATGATATACAAACAACAATGTTCAGAATTTGATTTGGTTTCTTTATTTTATGGCATATCAACCTTTGGGAGTTATTTAATGCCAAAGTCATCCCTGTTGATACTATTTAATCCACAGCTAGGAGCAGGATAAGGAAGTTCAATATCTTTGCCAAGGATATTAGTCTGAAAATGTCATTCAGAATTTAAACTTTGCTAATTCTATTTTTTAATAATAACCATTACAATAAGAGCATATGTATGTGTGTAATTCATCATCATCATCATCATCATCATCATCATGTCGTGCCACTAGCACGGATATCCCTGACCCTCTCTCGCCACTTTTCCCTATCGTTCATCGCCGCTGGCAGGTCTTCAGGGCTACATCCCATATCCTCACATGCTGAATGTATGTTCGTGCAGGTCATCCTGCTTTTGCCCGGCCATATGTGGGTGTCCATAGGAGTACATCACTTATGAGCTCGTCCCTGCTTTTCCAGCAGTGTCCTGCATGTCCGGTTCATCTAACTTGGATAGTTTTTGTGATAGGAGGCAGGTAGCCGTATAGATGCTGTCTTGTGGGGTGTTGCCGCCAGGACTTGTTCAAGATTGCTAGCAGCATTCTTGTGTAATTGCTGTCTAGCTTCTTCTCCAGCCATTTTGTTAGCGTCCATGTAGTGCATCCATACAGCAGTATCGATACGACAGCTTCCTGGAAGAAACTGCGTTTCATTTTATCGGTTAGGTCTGATTTCCATATGATCGATAGCCTATTGATGGCTGTCCATGCCTTTGCTAACCACATGTCGATGTCCTTTTCAGTTGATGAGACACTGCTTACTATGTGTGTATTTAATGCAACAAAATTCGCCTATAATAGCAAGATGTTAGGAGGTGCTCGTGGTGTAATGGTTATCATCATAGGAAGTGGACACGGCGACACAAGTGCAAACCCTGGACGAGACTGATTGCATTTCACATAGCACTAATACCCTTGGGAAAGGTATGAATCCAATTATTCTCCCTCCAGCTATGGATAAATAGTAGGGCAGACTAGGTTCTTCAGCCTTGGTGAGGCAACTAGTCTAGGAGAAGGAAAACTCTGAATTCAAACCTGTTAAACTCCGCTTAAAAATTGACCTTGTGGCCTATCCTGCCCAAACGGAGGGGTTGGTAAATATGATAATAGCAAGATGTTTGTTTAAACAATATACTCAATTCTAACTTAGAAATTAAAGCTTTTTCCTGTCCAATTTCCAATGAATGTTGATTTTGGAGACTGCACATTCTTGCTGAATCTCATTTTTTTTATTCATTTAAATTCTTTATATAATGGAGATAAGTATGAAATTCTTATTAGAATTTTTCACTTTTTCCTAAACAGAAGTATCAATATCATGTTGGACCACTGTTACAATAGGGATCAAGCAGGTTCACAGTCATAAACTTGTATAAAATGTGTAACAATATAATAACATATAATACTATGCTCCCAAATCACTACATATATTCAGAATCAAGATGTTTGTGGATTTTGTATATAGCTGAGTATTAATCAATATTTTTCCCAAGACAAGAAGAAGTCAAAAACAGAACACTATAGTTTTCCAACTTTTCAAATATCCTTGGGATATTCAGTTGTCTTCCTATTATTAAGCTTATTACTCTTAAGACAGTCTTTATTCAATCCATTGTTAACTATTCTTATTTACTGGCTATCCTATTATTAAAATAATTATAGCCTTTCACTTTTATTCTTATTCTTATTCTTCCCTTATAGAAATAAGAAATACCAAGTATAAAAGATAACTTTCTTGATTTTTCCAGACTTTTCCAGAGAACCCAAACTTCAATTGCTAAACACAGATTAAACTGTTTAAAATATTATATCTACTATTAATACAAAGAAAAATTACTACTATGAATAATTGCAAAAATTTTAAGTACCTCAATATTATTTTAATAATGTATTCTAAAATGCATTACATAGAAATAAGTGAGGCAATTAAAATTTCCTTTTGACTAATCAGCTGGGGCTGTAGAATACACCAACTGCATCTCTGCAGAAGGGTACACTCCACCATCGTGTGTTCTGGATATAACACTAAATAACCAGACGGTGAGGTTCCAGTAATGCTGAAGCTTTGAAGAATGCGGAGTATTCCTTCATTGCCATTACTCCCAGGCCCACTCTGTGGTCGCACCTGATAGGGTCCTATTTATGGGTCAAATAGAATTAAACTGAACTATTTTAAAATTTAAATGGCACACTTATCCTAAACTGATTTGTTTAAAATAGAACTGTTTTGACATTTAACTGTTTGTAAACAAAAACTACACTTATACTAAACTGAATTGTTTAAAATTTAATTTGGCGTTGATACACTGTAAAACATAATAACCAACCAACCAACCAACCAACTGAAATTTCCTTATTACTAATGTATGCTATAAACTGATTATAGTTAGTGAAGTAGGTTAACAACAACAACAACAGCAACCTGTTGTTAAATAGGATCCTTGAGGCTTATTAAATTATTCCATTTTAACACTATTCATTCATTTGCACACAGTTAATGGTTTCAAATATTGCAATGTATTACCAATTATTCAATTTAGGCACATAATTAAGACTCAAAAATGGTACTTGATGCCTCCTTGCTTATCACTCAGCATTATAAGGTACGTATCAAGGATTAAGTGGAGAAATACAGGGAAAAGAGTAGCATCCTTCCCAACACCTCGGTGTAATAGCTATCAAAAAGGGAGCCTTTAGGTCTCCCTTGACTACGGTCACCAACTTTACTTATCTTCTTACTAGATTGTTTTGGTTTGGTCTCTATTTTGTTCATAACATTTTTACATGAGCCTGAGTTCATTTATTGGGACACAGCTAAATGGTTTCAAGTATTTCTATCCAATACAAATTATTCTATTTACCATTAATCATTTGTTTGCACACAGCTAAATGGTTTCAGGTATTGCTATATAACAGTAAGTGCCAAAGATATATTGTTTGTCTTAACTGGAGGGTTTGCAAGATGGGAATGGCTGTAAAACTGCTGTTTTGCTGAGTGCTGGTTCCAGGATTTATCCAGGATTTTTTAACAAATCATAGAAATTCATTTAGTATACATATATGGATATTCATAATCAATATAAAAAACTGAGGTGAGTTTATTGGTCTGTCCTTAATGGAAAGCAAAATCATCTGATTTACAACTAATTTGGCATACATATTTATTGAAGCCAGGAAAAGATTTTGATAAAAACATTTTTATTTGAATAAATATGATTAGGATGAAAAGATGGTTAAAATGCAAAAAAAAGAAAATAATAAATATTTTCCTGATGAATGCAAGTTAAGGTTAAAGATCATTTTCAATGTTTTATCTTTTCCCTTCAAATCATTAATTAAATTACCTACTTTTTCCTTATTATATAAAAAAAAATTAAAACTACCATTTTTAGGCAATATATTTTTCCTTGTAAAATATTAACGTGTATAAAGTGTAATTTCGCAGACATTTATTTCACAATTTATTTAATCACCCCTGCTTTATCTATGATTTTGCCATATTGTTAATATATAATAATTGCTCATATTCGAAAATGATTACCATCTCATGAATCTCCTGCATCATCTGGATTAACCCTTTCTCTTCAATTGTGTCCACTCAGATGACTTTTCAGATTGTGCCTTTACCAGACCTAAAACCACCCTGCACTACAAGAATTACAACCAGGCAAATATCTTCCAACTGACTGTTCAAAAGAAGCCTGACAAATATTTTTCCAACTGCTTCAAGCAAGGTGATACCACAATAATGGTTGCAGATGGACTTTTCACTCTTTCCCTTATACAATGACACTAAGAGGTCATCAACCCAATTTTGGAGAACAGAGGATCCAGACCAGCTCACAATGAAGGTGTTATGTATGGCCTGAAGTTGTAATTTACTTAGCAGTTTGCTCAGATGTGGCACAAGGTCATATGAATGGGTCACCCCATGAGAATCAAACTCACTCATGAAGATTTATTTGTCAAGATTGCTAACCACTACCAGAAGTATGTTTTCACATACTTATATTAATATACATACATATATACATATATTCATATACATATATATATTTCAAGTACCTTTGCTCTATCTATGATTTAGCTAAATCATTAATACATACATACATACATACATACATAAAACATTATAATGGTCATTGTTGTATGAAGTGGACTTGGCAACCCAAGTTCAAATCCTGAATGAGCCCATTTGCATTCAACTATTCTCCCTCCAGTTATGGGTAAATAGTAGCAGAGATTGGGCTCTTTAACTTTGGTATAGCAACCAGTCTAGAAGGAAAACAAGACATACTACAAGTGTAGTGCCCCCATGACAAAACCTGGTTACAGGATAAGTCCTTAGTCTATATATGTATATATATATATCATTATCAATACTATCATGTTGTATCTTGTTTCAGATGTTATATTAACAGACAAATGTTTTGAGATCTGGAATTTCAGAGGCATTATTTTAAATTCAAATTGAAAACCACTTCTTTCTGGAAGGAAATGAAACAATATCTAACCATACGGGCCAAAACTGGTTTATGCCCTTTTAGGGAGATCATTTGAAATAAAATCTGGAATTCAATGATGATGCTTTCAAATACCAACAGTTAGCCTCTTTCAGAAGATCTATGTTTTCCAAAATATACACCAGTTGAATATTATATAAGCTTTAAAGAACATATTGTTGATTATAAAACAAACTTTTTTGATACACCCTTAGATTTTGCTAGAACTAAATGGAAATTACTGGAGGATGCTGCATGCTGCTTTCAACAAGTCCTGGGAGCAGCACCTCACAAAACAACAGCTGTGTGGCCTCTTACATTCCATCTCATAAACCATCCAAGCAAGACATGCCGAGCAATGCTGGAGAAGTTAGGATGAACACATAAGCAATGTTCTTCTTTAGACTCCTACACAGAGACACACCTTGTTGGCTGATCAGCAAAGACTTACATTCATCAGCAGTGTGTGGACACTGGATGCTGTCTAGAGGAGTTGTCAAGAGTAATGGCTGATAGAGATAAATGGCAAGAAAGAATCAATGGAATCCATGCTATTGGCATGACAAAATGATGATGACGATGAAACTAAGGAAGGTATTGCTTGCATTCAGGTAAATAATCAGTTTTCAACTTTTGAACACACCTAACAGTTATATAATATGGAGATTATAAATTTTACTAAATTGACCAAAACATGAATGAAGAGTTCCAAGTTATTCCCTAAGCAACATGAATATAAATCATGTTACAACTTTCTCCTCTGGCACTTTAGAAAAAACTTCTTACTTCATGAATTGTAGATAAACTCTACGTATTATGTGCTTCTAAAAATATATCTATTAGTTTATAAACCCTGAGAGATGGAGATTTCACAAAAAAACATTGTTAATCAACTATTTCAGGATGTTATTGTTTGCTTTTTTGTTGTCTTTTGTTCAAATGAGTAAATTTTTATTATTACACAGCATCATTTCTTCTTTCTGATGTGGAATTCAAGTTTTACTTACTTCAACAAATTCTATGAATAACATCTAGAAAAAAAAATATGGTAGCTCTGTTACTTATTTTATTCCTATATCTCCTTTTTCTATCCCAGCTATTGTACCCTGACTCTTCTAAAAGGAGGGCTTTGGCATTGAATAACCCACAAAAGATGATATCCAATTAATCAAAGAAACCAAACCAGACCTTTCCCTCTTTAACCTTTGCTAATTCTTGTTTTACCTGTAGTATATAAAACACACACACACATACACACACACACGCACGCACACACAAAAATAACTTATATGCCAATATAAAACACACACATACACACACACACACATGCACAAATGACTTATACGTCTATATAAAACACACACACATGCACACACAAACACACACGCACATACACAAACTTAAAGGTTACATAAAACACACACACATGCAAACTCAACACACACACACACAAACATACACACACATGCAGGCACAAATAACTTATATGCCTATATAAAACACTCACGCATGCACACACAAACACACACATACACAAACACACACACACACACACATACACAAATAACTTATAAGGCTATATAAAACACACACCCATGCACACTCAAACACACACACACACATATACACACATACACACATGCATGCACAAATAACTTGTATGCCTATATAAAACACACACATACATGCACACAGAAACACACACACAGACACACACACAGACAGAGAAACACACATACACAAATGATTTATATGCCTATACATGCTCTTAATAGGAGGTGTGCTAAGCATAATTGTTATCATTGTGAGAAATGGAATAGGCAATCTGAATTTAAATCCTAGATGATGCTGTTTTTATTTCACTTCACTTTGGGAAAAACCTGAATCAACCTCTTCTTTCTCCAGCACAGACTAGTTTCTTTATCTTTGGTCAAGAAACCAATCTACAAAGAAAACTAAATTCAAACCAGCCATCATTTCACTTTAAAATAGACATTGTGTTATATCCTGTCCATGGTAGTAGGTTAGGGCAAATACATACAGGCACTCAGTCTATAGTGCCAGTCGGACATTGGTATAATGGTTAGAGTGCTCACCATTGGCCCAGTTCGAGTTACACCAAAGACTCAAAAAATGGTACTTGATGCCTCTTTGCTTAACACTCTGCATTATCAGATAAGAATCAAGGGTAAAGTGGAGCAATCTAGGGAAAGGAGTAGCTACTACACCTTGGTGTAGTAGCAATTGAAAAGGGAGCCTTCGGGTCACCCTCAACTATGGTTGCCAACTTTACTTACCTTATAATGTGTCATTCATTCTGTTCCCTAACAAATAACAGCAACATATGTGGTGCCTTCAATAAGTTTCCAGACATTTTTTGTACAGGCATTTAAAGTAAAAGTTAGGTGAGTTTTGATCCTGGCTTGAAGTATCCTACGTGTGTAGGCACACTGACGAGTTGAGATCCAATGAAACAATCTGTCTGTGAAAGACAATATATATATATATATATATATATATGTGTGGGGCATTCAATAAGTTTCCAGAATTTTTTTGTACAGGCATTTAAATTTGTTGTAGACTCTTGAAAATTCACTATGTTATTGCTATACATCTTATGAGATGACTGACCAGTTTTTATGATTTCAGGTTCAAATGAACAGCTATAGCAGCAATTGGAATACACACTACTAAAGCCTAATTGTCACAGCTGGTGAATTTCAAAAATGCAATCCGGTTGTGGGGACACTTTAGAAGAACAATATGCAATAAAATTCTGTTTTAAACTTGGAAAAACCACCACAGAAACGTATGGAACACTTCAGACTGCTTTTCGACAATTTTGCATGAATCAAGAATCAGTTTTTGAGTGACATAAAAGATTTAAGGAAGGCAGGGAGTCTGTGAGGGATGATGAGAGGTGTGGGAGGAGTAAGGAAGTCAGAGCACCAGAGTTGATTGGCCAAAGGGTTAGGGTTAGGGTTACTATGTTGAGGTTTTAAGGGAGTTGAGGAAGAGATTCTGTCGGAAGAGGCCAGTACTCTTCAAATCGGGTCAGTGGCATTTCCAGCAGGATAATGCACCAGTCCACAACTCCATCCTTGTCACAGACTATTTGACCAAGATAGGCATCAAGACAGTTCCTCAGCCTCCCTATAGTCGAGACCTTGCTCCCTGTGACGTTTGGTTATTCCCTAAGCTCAGAGGCTGTCATTATGAGACGATTGAGGAGATGAAAGAGGCTGTGATGAAGGTCATTGACACACTCACATAAGAGGACTTTCGTGGGGCTTTTGAGAAGTTGTTGGAATGGTACAACAAGTGCATTGCAGCCGGAGTAGGTTAGTTCAAAGGGGACTAAGTTGCACGTGTGTACTATCAATAAAAGTGCCCATGCAAAAAAAAGTTTGGAAACTTAATGATCGTTGTAATTTGGCATAAGTTTACATGTTTCTAGAGTATTGTTTCAATATCTATCCTGATATGTTTCATAGCTATCCATAACAAGAAAATGTTTTTTTGATAAATATTTTTAAAATTCTAATGCATGACACTTAAGAGATTTATTAATCTAAAAATTGTTGTTTGCATCCAAATTTTTAGTTCTATGTAAACATTAATGATATTTAATTATTTGATATGTTCAGGGCATAGAATCACCTTTCAGTTTAATTACTAATGTTTAATCAAAATATTAATGATTTAATGAATGGCTATTTTAGCTGAACAAATAATTGATTGAAATCTGTTAATTTGAATTTTAGAATTTAGATACTGTAGAACTAGTTACATCTTGCAGTATTAATATAGAAAACATTTATGAAGTGTTGGATCCACTTTTACCACTGAACCATCGATTCTCTTGTGTGATGCTTTCAGCTACAAACCTCTTTTGTTTTACCAAAATCCTCCAGAGTCATAAAATGCTTAATTTATTCAGTAAACTGCATTTTAAGACTCAAACAGAAATCACACAAAACTCTGCAAGTAAAATCCTTGCTCTACTTTCATTTTAGACTAATGTTCCTTTGCTAATACATTGGCGTCTTTTAGATTATCAAAGCCAAGCTGGCAAGCAGCTATTGTATAAATAGAATCAAAATGCCACCTGATAGAAAATCCTTCAGCAATTGAGAGGATTTGGTGGTCATTCTGGATCTTTCCTGGGAGCTGTTAGCTTTGTGCAAAATTTTCTCAGTAAAAGCAATATATTGTTAAACTGCTTATTGTTGGCAAAAGCTTAAGTTACCTGACAAGACTGATGTTTGAATTGATTAAAAAAAAGCAACAAAAAATACCCAAATGTACAAAAAAATAAATAATATATAAAAAAAAGATAAGAGAGCTGTTTCAAAAAGGATGCATTTGTTCTTTCTTTTGCTTTGTTTTTGACAACTTTTATGTATTTATCCAACCCATATGATAGTATGTGACCCAGTTGGTTGGAGCAGCAGAATACACCAACTGCATCTCTGCAGAAGGGTAAGATTCCCCTAACGAGTGTCCTAGATATAACACTTAACAATCTGATGGTGACTTGCAGTAATGCTGGAGCTTTGGCAAATGCAGAGTACCTCTTTATTTGCATCACTCCCAGCTTCACTCAGAATGGTCACACCTGATAGGGTCCTATCTATGGATCAAATAGAACTAAACTGTGTACTTATGCTAAACTTAATTATTTCAAATAGAACTGTTTTTACGTTCAACTGTGTTTTGATAAAAAAAAAAACTATACTTGTACTAAACTGAATTGTTTGGAACTTTTATCAAAATGACTTAATTTGGCATTAAATAACAAACATTACATTGGCAAAACCTAATGCAATCTAGAAAAAGAATTTATGAACACAAATGATCAATTAAATTTAGTGACAACCGAAATGTCCTTTTCTCCCACATCTTAGATTTTAAACACATTTTTAATTTTTCTCAAGCCCCTCTCATCAAACCTAAGCAAAAAATCCCACAGATTGTAAGAATCTGCAGTAATTTCCAAAACAAATCACATAAAGCAACATCTCAGATGCTATCAAATTTCACCCTACTTAGCAGACATTATGTTACATGAAAACAATATCAAAATAGTGAATGGATAAAAAGAATTTCGCAAAAACTAAGACATTTTTACACTCAACACTAGCATGCTATGAACGATTTTTCTTGAATTTCTTTTCTCTTTTTTCTTTTTTCTTTTTCCTTTCCTTTTAGATACTCCACTATAGTCAATGTCTTTAATGAAACAGGATACTCATGAAGCTTTGACCCCCTTCATTTCCTCTTTCTTTTTCTCTAAATAAACCTCTCCTCTCTCCATATTTCCTTCTTTCTTAATAAAATTAATCCTCCTCTATCTGGTCAAATCTCTGATGAAACCCAATACACTTGTTTCCACCAAGCTTCTAGGTCACAGTTAAAACCAAATTAACTCCCACCAGAACCACTCAAACCTCTTTGTTCTTCCCTTATCTATCTCTTGTCTTTAGACCCTATCTAGTCCCTTTAAACCTTTTTACATTCTCCATTAGTTTATCTATTTCCTCAGTTACTAAAATGTAGAAAAATTCAAAAAATGTTTTGTTTAATGAAGTTCTTTTGTTAATAAAGAATGAAACATCACTATTAAACTCATTGTAAGTGTTTGATTTATCCACTTTTCCACTTATTTTTATCATCTTGTCAGAATCACCAAAATCTACCATTTCTCCATATATATATATATATATATATATATAGCTGTCTCTTTCTATATATATATATATATGTGTGTGTGTTTATATATATATATATATACATATTTTAAAATAGGTTGGTCCACAAAGAGATTTGTATTTTTGAATTTATTCATTTATTTATTTTGTTCTTACATATGTGCATGTTTCCAGCTGGTTGCTTTTGTCAGAGAACATACATGGCACAAGGCCTTTTTAATGGGGTACTCAATGAGACTTGAATTCATTCGTGTTTGCAGTTGGTTATGGGTTTATATAGAGGTCATCCTCTCTTTTTCTTAGAATCTCATTGTGGACCTACCTATTTTAAAATATTTTTATTCTCCTTTATTGATAGTACACACATCTCAAAAGCCCAATGGAAGTCCTCTTGTGTGAGCATGTCCATGACCTTTGTCACAGCCTCTTTCATCTCCTCAATTGTCTCATAACGACAGCCTCTGAGTAACCAAAAGTCACATGGAGCAAGGTCTGGACTATAGGGAGGCTGAGGAACTGTCTTGATGTCTATCTTGGTCAAATAGTCTGTGACAAGGATGGAGTTGTGGACTAGTGCATTGTCCTGCTGGAAATGCCACTGACCTGATTTGAAGAGTGCTGGCCTCTTCCGACAGAATCTCTTCCTGAACTCCCTTAAAACCTTAACATTGTAATCCTAACCCTAACCCTTTGGCCAATCAACTCTGGTGTGTTGACTTCCTTACTCCTCCCACACCTCTCATCATCCCTCACAGACACCCTGCCTTCCTTGAATCTCTTATGCCACTCAAAAACTGATTCTTGATTCATGCAAGATGGTTGAAAAGCATTGCACACATGTGATGTCAAATTAACTACTCTTGGTAATTGCACTGGAGGTGCCCGTGGTGTAATGGTTATCGTCGTAGGAAATGGACACAGTGACACGAGTTCAAATCCTGGATGAGACTGAGACTGATTGCATTTCACATAGCACTAATACCCTTGGGAAAGGTATGAATCCAATTATTCTCCCTCCAGCTATGAGTAAATAGTAGGACAGACAGGGGTCCTCAACCTTGGTGAGGCAACTGGTCTAGAAAATTCAAATCTGTTAAACTCCGCTTAAAAATTGACCTTGAGTCATATCCTACCTGAGTGGAGGGGGTTGGTAAATATGGTAATTGTGTTGTATACATAAACATCTTCAGCATCACAACAACACAACTACAAATACAGATGCATGAAGGATAACGCAGGATAAAGACGCAAGAAGGAAGACACAAGAATATTTCTTTAACAATTATATTTTTACCTCTCACTTTATTGCAAGGGTTCGAAAGGGTTGTTGAAGGGTTGCATGTGAGAGGATGCTGGAGATCGAACATAAACTTCATATTTTGACCCCACTGTTATGACCGTCACGTTGTGTCTTTATTGTTCTCCTGATGTTGGGGTCTACTCCATCGGGGCTTTCCGAGGGCCCCCTCGGTCTGGTGTGGCTTTCCCTACCACATCTCATCTCTAACCCTCTGGGAGTCTGCTGGCAACTGCTTCGGGGTTTCCGAGGGCCCCCTCGGTTGGGTGTGGTCTTCCCTACCACATCTGGTCTCTACTGTCTGGAATTCGACTGGCAACTGCTTTGGCACCCCAAACTCAACTGAGTTAAATAATAACTCAACGCCCACACGATTGCCTACTGGATCTTTGAATCGGATGTTTAATCGTCATCAAGCGAAAATAACTGTCATGCAGTTCAGAGGTTACTCTCTTCCGGTGCATCACTGTTAGTGGCACAATGGAACCTTCACCTTGTCCCACCTCATAAGCCTTAATCCGCCCACGCGATCTCTTCCGATTACTGGCCATTGGAATATGTCACTTCCTTCCGGTGTATCACCTTGGAATAGTATTTTTGGGCCGGGTCGAAGGTCAAAATATAACAATTGCACAGCCAATTAACCTGAATTTGTCTTGCAAGTTATACCCATACTTTTTACAGAGGACACAGGTCACCTCCAAGACCACATCTTCCCTGGAGGATTGGAAATGTGCATCTGCATAATTATTATAACCTCAAGGGCAAGGAAATAGATGTACATTTTCTTTTTTTAAATAGAAGAATTATATTGTGAATTGAATTACCATGACTAGAAAATCTGGTGAACACTTGCACACGACATACGGAAACACTGGACAGCTATTTCGACCTAATTAGGTCACATCAGCAGTGTATTCTGTGATCTCCCCCACTGAAGATCTAACCAGTGACCACAGAATGTTGAGCTGAAAGTCTACCACTGAGCCATCAGTTCACATCACACACAAGTGATGCCAAATCAACTAGTCATAGTAATTATGTGGCCAATTAATCTGAATGTGTCTTGCAAGTTACATCCATACTCTTTACAGAGGACACAGGTCACCTCCAGGGCCACATCTTCTTTTCTTTTTCTTCTTTGGTAATTGGGTTTCAAGAATAATGTTTGATGTGAACAGAGATCAAGGAACGAAGATACAAAATAAGGCTTCTGTCCCTAGAAAAATGAAGCTAACCATGTTGTGTCTATTGTCCATTTCTTCCTGCTTGCATGGCCTTAGAAAATAAAATAACAAACAGTCCAACTGCTAAAACAAGTTGTGATTTTATGATATTTCCTCATCAGCCATTGAATTGTTATCATTGACATAGCAGTCACAGATAGATAAATATAAAGATCAAAGAACATCTTGTAAAAATGCTGGAACAAGTTATATATACATATATATTACTGAAAAATATTAACTGACATCATATCACATTTTGATAATATGCAATCTTTTTGCTTAGCTATGAGCTAAGTAGTGTCACTACACTTCTACAAGGATGACTTTGGCATTAAATAACCTACAAAGGTTGATATGCCATTAAACACAAAGGAAAAATACCCAAAAGAAAGAAACAATCGTTCTGTTTCTTAACATTTTGCTTTGTACTGCTTGAGAATGAGACCTTCTCCTAAACAGACACTTGAAGTAGACAATGTTTATCAAATATTCATGACATTGCAATTGCAATATCAAACACACTAAGAAGAGATTGTATTGTACAAAGAAAAATTTAAACTATTTCAAGTTCTTTGTAACTCTGAAAACTGTAGTTGTAGACAACCCAATCTTGGCCTAAACAGAGAATTAATGATAAGAGCAGAGAAGTATTGGTTGAGTGTTTCTGACTATCTTCTTCTAACTTTAAAATGGTTTTGATCACCTGACTGAAACCATCCAATCAGAGCCATAGTCTCAGATTGGCCTTGAGTTCAGTGGTTGTTCATCATCCTCATTAACTTAAGATGTAATTTGAATGCTTCTCTTCATGTCAAAATAGATCAGACCAATTTATTTTGTAACATTCCTAGCATAATCATTTTTAATATTCAAAAATCTCAAGTTATAAATTTCTTTTTACCCTTCTTCTCAATTCAGAAGCTGCTATTTATCTTTTACTTAATTATCTCCATAACTGCTTTAACATCTCAGTCTTTGCTCTTTTCAAATCAACCAGAATACATTACACAATTACAAAATTTAATGAAAAATAACATGACCATCTGTATTCTTTCAGAAACATCATAAAATTTATCAGACAATCTTTGTCCCGGTCTGGTCACAAACTTTAATAACTTTGGTCATTCCAAAGCAATCCTTCCTCTTGATCCCTGTCAATCACTGACGACCTTATATTCCATTCCTTTTGCTCAATAGGAGCCTACATTTCACCCAGAGCAAATAGTAGTATGCCAAAAAAATGTATTCATAAAAGAAACCAAAAAATACACTCATTGGTCCAAACACAATACATAACCTTTGTATTAATCATACAAAATAAATGCACCAAAAATGTTTATCAAATGAGCTATAGACCTTTTCCTATTTTTATAACATTTTCTCTTTTTTATAGTTTTCAGCCATATTCCACATGGCTGTTTCTATTACTCCTGCACTGCATGCCTCTCTACATTCAAACACATCCCCATGAACTTCAGCAAAAAGCAAAGGTGGCTGACCTGAGATCTTTCAATCTTAGAAACTTTCACAAAAGTTTCACAAAATTTACAAACCAAAAGCAATATTGTAAACTTTTTGGAATGTGTCTACACTTGGGAAATTTCTCATTAAATTCATTTCTAAAATATTTCTAAAATTTACTCCCAAAATATGACCATCCTTAGAAAATGATATTGTTGATACATCATGAAGAAATGAATGCTGAATTAAGCATAGTGGAAGACAGTATTTTCAACAGCTAAAATCTATTGTTTCTGAATAGTGTTACCCCTGGACAGTGATGATCAGATACAATAGGTAATCTTGGTGATCAGATAAAAGAGATAATACTGGTGATCAGATAAGGGAGGTAACCTAAGTTATCAGATAAGAGAAGTAAGATGTGTGATTGGATAAGAGAGTTAAATTTTTTATCGGATATACAAATTAATCTTGAAGATCAGATAAGAGTTTTAAAGTTTTTAGTTTGTTAAGAGAAGTGATCAGATGAGAGGTAACATAGGTGATCATACAATAGAAGTAACCTTAATGATTAGATGAGAGCAGTAACTTTGGTGATCAGATAAGAGAGGTAATGTTTGTGATTGAATAAGAGAGGTAACCCTAATAATCAGATAAGTGATGCAACCTTAGTGATCAGATAAGAGAGGTAACCTTGGGAATCAAATCTGCGCAATAAAGATTTTGGTTGGCTTTGAGAAGTACCATTGGTGACCAGATAATTAAGGTAACCTTAGTGATCAGATAAGAGAGGTAACCTTGGGAATCAAATCTGAGCAGTAAAGATTCTGGTTGGCTAAGAGAAGTACCATCGGTGACCAGATAATTAAGGTAACCTTAGTGATCTGATAAGAGAGGTAACCTCAGTGATCATTCTTTCAATTCTTCTAATCTTTTTTTGCAAGACTTTCAAACTGTTCCAAGTGTACTAATAATGATGAGTAGTACTGTCACCTTTATATTTCATGATCTCTTCAGTTTCCGAGCAAGATCTTGATATTTTCACTCTCTTTCAATATCAATCTGTGGTCTGCTGGAACAACCACATCCACTATCTGACAAAACTTTTCGAGGTTCACAATAGACTAAATTCAACCTCATGCAGGTGGCCTGTTGGCATTTTATATAATTAAGGTAACCTTAGTGATCAGATAAGAGAGGTAACCTAAGTGATCAGATAAGAGAGGTAACCTTAGTGATCAGATAAGAGAGGTAACCTTAGTGATCAGATAAGAGAGGTAACCTAAGTGATCAGCTATGAGATGTGAGATTTGTGGTTAAATAATAGCTGTAACTTTGGTGATCAGATGAGGGAAGTAATATACAGAGTGTATTAAAAACATAATAATGAATGACCAAGGTTTTAGAATTTTTTATTGGAGATTTGAAAATATTTTTCATCAACAACATTAAGTTTCTTGATATTCATTGCATTTGTATTCATTGATTCATAACTTGTAGAAAAATTGATTGATTTAATAAGAAAACAAATGTGTATTTCCTTGTTTTGCAAATTAAAAGAAATCTTTTGAGACAAAGAATAAAAAGAATGATAAAATTTCAGCTTTTATATTTTTTTAAAGATTTTAAAGGTTTTTTTAGCCATAATTCTTTTAAAATCATTTTGTCTTTTGTTACAAAAGTTCAACAAAAAGGCAAAGAAAACATCACACAATTATTAGTACGCTAGATTTACCAACTGAACCTGTGGAAATTCCATTAATTTAATTAATACATACAAATGATATTTAGTTATATATATATCAAAAACAACAAAATAATTTTAATTAAACAAATAAACTAGACTACTAAAAAGAATCTTGTATTTGTTTATATCTTAATAATAAACAAGGTTTTTTATAGAATTCTTCTTTTAGTGTTTTAGTTTTCTTCAATGTTAAATTACACAATTCCTCATTATATTCAATAATTTTTAGAATTTAAACAATAAAATATCTTGAGGACTTGTGATTTAGCATTGATAATTATAAATTGTTACTACATGATATCTGGTTATGGAAATTTAATGTATGCATGTTTGCTTTTTATGTATAGTTCATTTTTGGGGAATTGAAGACAATAAAGCAATTGTTTGTTACAATTCAAATACTATTGTAGATTTTCAGATAAAGCAACATTGTGTGGGGGAAAGCAGTTGGTTGGTTAGAACATTTATTACAGAGCAGTCCTCAAAGGGAGAGTTGGTACACTAAGAATTTGAGTAACCTAGTGCACTTTTTGACCCATAAAGTAAAAGAATTCATATGTGCATTTGATGGGAGTTTTAGATTTCACTTGGCTTAATGTTATATAATGACTGTTGACATGGATTTTGGGTTCGTTCCTGGTGACCCTGTGTGCTTTGACAAGCTGTCATGTTGGGATTAGGTGTCCTCGTGTAGTAATGGTTAAAGCGATGGACTATGGAATCTTAGTAAGCAAGTTCATACTCTAGTCGTGCTATTACATTCACTTTCAGACAAATACCTTTGGGAAAGGTATGAACCCCCTTATCCTCCCAGCTATGGGTTAAATAGTAACGCTACTGTTCTTCTAGGAGAATAGCTTTGGCGTTAAATAACCTACAAAGGTTGATATGCCATTAAACAAAGAAACCAACCAAACCAGTGATTAAAGTTAATTAGAAATAGAAAATAAAATATAATTTTTCTACATTATTTGATTGTTTATTATTATTTATTTTTTATTACTCATTACTTACTTCCTAAAAGAAAATGTAAATAAGAGTAATTAGAACAGTTCAGATTTAATATTCAATTCATTTTCATCAGTTAATGAGTAAGTTCTGAAGATTTTATAAAGATTTAATAATTGTTGACTTTTGAAAAATTATATTATCATTCTATAATATATCAATCATTTGTTTAGTAGGAAAAATAAACTTCCAAAATAAGTTTTCAAAACAAGCCTTCTTCATTTCGTTCTTTAACTCATTCTTTTCCTCTTAGTATTCATCTCCCCTCTCTCTCTCTATCTCTCTCTCTTGATTTTTTTCATTCTTTCTTTCTGTCTTTCTTTCCTTCCTTTCATTCCACTGAAGCAGACAATAAGCATCTAATCTATAGCATTATTTCTTCATCTATCTCGTCTCTTTCTGTTTCGTTAGTTCTTAATTTTTTTCTTACATTTGCTTTCTTTTTCTCTCTGATATAAAAAAACCTATACATACTATACACGGCTGTTGTTGATATTGTTGCACCATAAAATTTTTCAGATCTTTGTGTCACTACGTCAAGTAATTTTCCTTTATAGTGTCTCGGAAAGTAATGGCAGGTACCCTTTTCTCCATGTCGAGTAACGTTCAAAAAGTTTACAGACTTACATGGTGCCAATAACTAGGAACGACCTTTGACTTGAATCAATGCAGCAAGTTACCCTTACACACCAGCACGTTGGTTGAATGTAGAATTTTTTTCTCGTCAATTGATTGGCCGACTGTCAGGACAGGAGAAATCAGTCTGCCCCTACTGTCTACTTATAGTTGCATAGAGAAGAGATAGGTTTCCTAGGTCAGTTAATGACGTAATGAAATGATTGCAGGTTCAAGGCTGTGGGTGGACCATCGGTTGCAAAGAGCCACTTCTGACATTTCGGAAGTAGACTTGAAGGGGATGGAAAGACGGTCTCACCGGCCACGTGGGAGGGGGGCATGTCATCAGCGTGATCGGATCGGCGTTAGTATCTCCTCTTTTCACTCAACCTTTCTTTTTCTTATGTGTGCCCCCTTTCTTTTTTCCTAGCATTTCACTACGCTTCTAGTATTATGCTCGCCGTACCGCTCCGTTGCTACCTACGATAATAACCGTTACGCCAGGCGCACCTCAGTATAAAACAAGCGGCAATTTAACAAAATAGAAATCTAAGTGATTCTCGGAGATTTCAATTGTCGGGGATTTAATTGGTTGTTTATTTCTCTCGAGGTTTTGTTAGAAACAAAACTTCAAGAGTCGTTCTACAATTTACAACACAAAGAAATGAACTACGCAGACAAAAAAAAAATTCACAACATGCTAATATATAAGAGACAATTTTATATTTTAAGAACTAAGAAAAAATAATACAAAGTTCGTTAAATATTCGTGTGTGTATGAGTGTGACAGATACAAATATTATGTGAATGTAAGTATGTTTTTATTCTTGAAATTATTTGTGTGTACATGTGTTCGTTGTTAAAACTTATGGTTATAATGTCGCTGTCATTACTTACGTACATGTGCTTGTATATATGTATGCTAGAGAAACCAAAATACCAAAAACAGCGTATGCACCTGAATGTGTAAGGCGATTTTGAGACCCATAAAAAGTCCAACACATGGGATTGTAACAAATATATCCATTTCGTTATAGCAATGAATGTATTTTTACTCGTTGTATGTTCTCCCATGTTGACTGTTGTCTTTATCTGCGCGTGACAAAATATCTAAAGCTGTGCGAACGCGTGAGAGAGAAACCTGTTCAGATGGGAGTCATAACGTAAAAGAGAGAAACTATAAAGGTAACTATGTCACGTGACCGGCTTCAAAGGCAAGATTTATTTTTGTGCGGGACAAAATCAAAATGCGCCGAAGTAGTAGAAAGTACATGGCATGTGACTACGCTGTTCATTCAGGTTCCTGAAATTATTTAATTTACCGACATCCCTCTACTTTTGTTTAGGAAAGAAGTGAGTCTTTGACCCTATTTTTGAAATTTTTTCTGCTCCACGTGGTCCCCGCCGAATATTTAAAAATACAGGAGTGTAAATTCAATACAATAAATGGACTAATCCAGAAAGGATAAGTCTAAGTGTTAATGTATTGACAGAGTAAGCCTTGGGGCACAAGCTAAAATTATCAGTAATATCGATGATTACACCATTAACACTGGTCTACAAAATATCGTTAAAAAATGAATGTGTGTATTGAATAATATGATTTCGGGAGTGAAGGGAACAATGGGAGTCGTTTTTGATATTGTTAGACACTTTTTGTCTGTTCCTGGAATTCATATGACTGAGAGATTTGGCACTGGAGAGTAATGCTGAGCTCGAGATAAGAACTTAAATGCACGTTTGAATATCCCAGAGGAGAATGTTTATTTTTCTATCTGTTCCGTGGCACTAGTCATGTTTATTTGTTTACGAAAACAATGTTTGATTTAATTGAATGAATACCGAAATAATATACTTTGATAATAACAGACTATGCGAGAGGGTAAAAATGGCCAAAAACTGCGCAGAATTTCCATTCTGATTTGTATTCGTAGCATCAACAATTGCACAAGCTGATCAAATAAACAGAATTCAGAAAAAGAAAAAAGAAAAACGAAAAAGACTAAGATAAACCAAATAAATATTTATATCGGAGAGAGTTCTTCGAAAGGAAAGAAAGAAAGCAAAAGTTAAGAAGGTGATACCGATTGACCATAAAAATACAAGGTCGGTCTATTAAGTAATGAAACAGTGTAAAAATATTTGCTTAATAGATAATTCTGTATTAAGTCAATAAACTGTAAAAAAGATAGATCGTTTTTGTACAACAATTGAAAAGTTTATGTTGGTTGGTTATATTTTACGACATATTAACCTTTGAAGGTTATTTAATACTCATCATCATCAGGTCGTGCTGCTAGCACGGATATCCCTGGCCCTCTCTCGCCACTTCTCCCTATCGTTCATCTCCTCCGGCAGGTCTTCAGGGCTACATCCCGTATCCTCACATAGCTGCTGAATGTATGTTCGAGCTGGTCGTCCTGCTTTTGCCCGGTCATATGTGGGAGTCCATAGGAGTACATCACTTATGAGCTCGTCCCTGCTTCTCCAGCAGTGTCCTGCATGTCTGTTTCGTCTAACTTGGATATTTTGCGTGATGCGAAGTAGGTGGCCGTATAGTTGGTGCTTTGTGGGGTGTTGCCGCCAGGACTTGTTCAATATTGCTAGCAGCATTCTTGTGTAATTGCCGTGTAGCTTCTTCTCCGGCCGTTTAGTTAGCGTCCAAGTAGTGCATCCATACAGCAGTATCGATCCTGTTTATACATATATTAAATATGAAAGTAAATATGGATCTAAATCCGACGATATGTAGAAAGACGGGATGATTTTTCTCTTTCTCTTAAAAAATAATCCAATATTTTCAAATATCTTTCCGCGTGCCAAACACGTACTTAATACTTTTAAATTAAGAACGCTATGTGCACGTTTGTATCTTTTCGTTGTCTACATTTTATTTGCTCCTGTTATCTCAACAAGCATCCATCGCTGTGTGAACAATTCTCCTGATATCAAAGTCCCGATGAAGGTTATTGAAACCAAAACGTTTAACGTTAACTTTACATCACAATGAATTCACCTATTTGGATTAATCTGTTTTTCTGCTTTCTTCATATATTAAATATATAATTTGTAAACGAATAGTTTGTGGGTAATAATTTTTACATGAGCCAGGTTTATCTATTTGTACACAGTTAAATGGTTTCAATTCTTGCTAATACAAAGAGTTTTATTCGCACACAGTTTGATAGTTTCTAGTATTGCTATCAAACACTAATAGTTCTATTTGCCACAGCTAAAGAATTTCTAGTATAGTAAATGGTTAAACAACTCTATTTGTCCCATAGTTGGGATTCTAGGAGACCACTGGACCAGGGAGTAATGACAATGAAGGGATACTCTACATTCCTTTAAGTTCTTGGACTGTAGCCTCACAATCCAGGACACTTCTTGGGGAGATCTTACTCTTCTGTAGAGATTCATTCCGTGTATTCTACGTCGGCAGGAAAAGTTTTATGAAATATTATCTAAGTCGTTTCTGAACACACAGAATGTTGAGAAACAGATCCGAGTCGCTATATGATGCCTTATGCATGCGTGAAAATGAGACGCGTCCCAAGTAGCATTTCTTGCCGTGTCAGCTAGACTTGGGATACACTGACTGTAAATCCCAGCCTAAGAGTAAGTGGGGTCCTGTGTAGAACATTAAACTGCAACTGATGGTGAGGTTCCAGTTCTGGAGATCTGAGGAGTGAGAAGTACTTCTTCATCGCCATTACTCCCAGTTCAACTCAGACCCGAAGTGGTAGAACCAGTTAGGGTCCCTTCTTTAGGACAAATAGATCAGTTTAAAAGTTATTCGATAGGAATACTTAAAAACAGATGACAGTAAATTACTGTATTAAGAATTGATTTGGTTTGGTTTGGTTTGTTTTTATGTCATATCAACTATTGTAAATGTAATGCTAAATCCTTTTTAATTTTTTATACATATATAATAAATATAGGATTTCTAAACACATTTTGAAGATAACATTTTTAAACGAGCCTGAACTTTTTTTTCTTTTTTGCACACTGATAAATGGTTTCACTTATTTTTATCTGATACAAATACGTCTATTTGCATCAAACAGTTGTTTCAAACAATTCAGTTTAGCGTATCAAAGTTATATAGTTCCGAGTACTGATACGTATCTCTAACAATTCAATTTAACATCAGTCATTTGTTTACACCCAGTTAAGAGAACCCTAGTCGTGCTATTACGTTCACATTTGGACAAATACCCTTGGGAAAGGTACGAACACTCTTACCCTCCCAGCTTTTAGTTAAACAGTACCACTACTATTCTTCTAGGAGGAGGTCTTTGGCATTAAATAACCTTCCTAAAGGCCATTAAACAAAGAAATCAAACCTCCTCATAACACGGTCAAGAATGAGTAAAATAGCAAAAAGTAATGAAATGTTCCATTATTCAGTCATAGTAAGATTAAGGGTGTTTCCGATACCAATGAGAGATTTGGTCTAAAGACAGTGTTACATAAAGCATTATAATAAAACTCTTCTGTTAGATACAATACAGATTTCCCCGACTCAATAATGTCCAATCAAAACCTCAGACAACCCCGTCTCACAAAAGAGACTTCAGTTCCTAAGCACAAAATTAGAATGCATCGGAAGAGTAATTTATTGAAGAGAACCTAAATAAAAGTAAAGAAAGGGGCAGTTAAATCGCATAGATTGTTCAATCGGTGACGATTAGAATCTTTTTTTTTTTTTGTCTTTTTTTTTTTGGCTTTGCTTTTTTAAGTCTCAGACAATTTTGAATATATATTGAAAAAGTTGTATTGTATTGGGCATTCGATTCTTTGCAATTCAGAATAAAAACGTGTTTTGGTACAATTGAACACATAAGGTAGAAAGGAAGAAAAAAAGAAACCAAAACACATCTATGCATCTTGGCATTTATTCAAATCTTGTTTAAAGATTTACCATCGGGAAACTTTAAAAGGTAAACGACTGTATTAATAAAAAAAAAAAAAAGAGGGTATCAAATTCGCTAATGAAACAACGGAAGAGTTTTAAGAGAAATAAAAAGAAAACTTATTGGTTCACATCGGGGTTTTGCCAAGGAACAAGCAACACTGACAATTGCTTAGAGTGCCACTTGCAAGGGGGTCTTGTAGTGGGGATTGTGTGGATTAATAAATTAATAAAATTTAAATAAAACAAACAAAAGAAACAATAAAATACGAAAATAAAACAAATGGTAAAATTACAAACACCAGATAAATATCAACAAGAGTTTACATAAAAATAGTCACATGTTCAGGCAAACCTGTACAATTTGCCACCCCCCAAATTCTAAAAATGATTCCTCTTATTATTTCACGAGATACTAACTTGTACACACAAAAAAAAATCCTGCAACACTGAATACATACATTTATAATTACTACTCAGGTAGCTCCCCTAACTAGGCGGGGATATGATGTGAGGTTAATGAATTGATAAGGTTTAAATGATAACAATAATAATAGAGACGAAACGATCAATCATATTATAAGGAATGCAAGTAAATTAGCTCAAAAAGAGTATAAGACTAGACACGATTGAGTCGGAAAAGTGATCCACTGTAAATTCAGCAAGAAGTTTAAATTTGACCATACGAACAAACGAAAAATGCAAAACTCAGAATCAGTCCTAGAAAATCAGACGCAGAAAATTCTCAGGGATTTTGAGATACAAATGGATCACCTAATCTCGGCCAGATGACTAGATAGTCAACCAAAAAAGAGAACCTGCCGAATAGTGGACTTGGTCGTCCCGGTTGACCACCGGAAAAAACTGAAAGAAAGCAAAAATAGATAAGTATCAAGACCTTGCAGGAAAACAGAAAAAAAAACAATGAATCATAAAAGTGACGGTGATACCAATTGTAACAGGTGCATTCGGTACAGTCGCCAAAGATTTACGACATGGACTGGAGGACTTAGAAATAAGAGACAAGTTTAGACCATCCAAATATTGCTGAGATCGGCTAGAATATTGAGAAGAGTTATTGAGACTTGAGGAGACTGACTGTCACTCAAACACCACCGAGAAACCATCAGCTAATGCAGGCGTGAAAAACTCTCAAAAGAGTAAAATGGTTATAATAATAAGTACTTGGACCTTGCTAGAAAACTGAAAAAATATGGAACATGAAAGCGAGGGTGTTACCAATAGTAATCGGTGCAGTGTGAAAAACACTCATAGGAGTAAAATAATGATGATAAAATATGAAAATAAAATGAAATATCCCACTTCGGCTGAAAGTTAAACTCTTGGAGAAAAGAAAAAAACTTTTCGGCCTTGCCATCTCACTGAATAAACTTGCTTTTAACAGTTTCCCGAAATGAGCAATTCCATACACTTCAACTTTTGTAATGATAATTCATGGGCTAAATAAAAAAAAAGTTTCACAAAAGAAACCCATAGTCTTATAAAAAAAGATAGTACAGTGTACTAATGGGAATATTCATTAACTAAATAACATATGCCATCTACCGAGACACACCTAGGAGAAATCTCTGTAGTGGAGTGGCTTACATACTGGACTGCATCGTAGAAATTGAGGGAGTGTCGTCGTGGTGTAATGGTTAAAGCGCTAGAATGAGGAATCGTAGTATACAAGTTCGAACTCCAGTCACGCAATTGCGCTCACTTACGTACAAATACCCTTGGGAAAAGTATGACCCCCACTTATCCTCCAATCGATGGGTTAAATAGCATCACTGCTGTTCTTTTGGAAGGAGAGCTTTGGTATTAAATAACCCACGAAGGTTGGTATGCCATTAAACAAAGAAACCAAACCAAACCGTACTAAGTGAGTTTAACTCCAGTCACGCTATTACGCTCATTTTCGGACTAATACCCTTTAAAAAGGAATGTACTTCATCTCCCCAGCAATGGGTTAAATATTACCACTACTGTTTTCTAACTGGATGACTTTGGCATTAAATAATCCGTGATGGTTGATACGCTTTAAACAAAGAAAGAAAAAAGACATACCTGCTTAAGAAAACATGCAAATATGACAATTATTTGTTTGTTATGTAAATGTACACTTTGTTTTTATCGCAATACCTGTGTTAATTTCATCAAATGATGATCTAAAACGTTGATATCATGTCAGAACTGTTTCTTTTTACCTGTCACTGTGCAAGTCAAGACAGTGCTGATGAAGGTATGAGCATTCTTTTCAGTCCTTTAATGTCTCCTTTCATCCAGTTTCCCACATTTCCATTACTTTTATTTGATAAATCAAGTGGCAATGGATCTTTGAGGTTCCTAGCTTAACACTTTTGGTACAGTGATGATGGCCTTGGACTAGGAAGTAGTGAATATTCCTGTATTTTCTGTACTGTCTATATCTGCATCGCACTTGTAAACATGAGGAGATGCACATTCCTTTTCCATTCATGGGAAGACGCTGAGCCTGAGTTTGGAATCAGAAGCCAACGAAGACCAAAAATTAAACCCAAGGAAATGTGTAAATTGATACTGATAATCTTGTCTTGACTGTTTCAATACCGATGGATTATCTTCTCTTGACCGTTTCAATACATGTGTTTCAATTTACTCAAGATAAATCATACAAGAATTATTCCTGTCGATGATTATATATATATATATATATATATATATATATATATATATATATATATATATATATATATACCCGAACAGGTTCCAAAATAATGAGTAAAACAATATTAATATTCCATAAGAATATTCAATATATTTTCCAGAAGCATTATCACTTGCATAAATATGATAGTATACATTACCAATAGAATTGTTAAATACATGATTTCATGTCGAGTATATCTTCTACTTTTTAGAATACATACACTGCATGTATTTATTTACCCAACCCCTCTGCTACAGGCAGGATGTGACACAACGTCAATTTTTAAGAGGAAAAAACTAGTTTGAATTCAGAATCTAGCTTGTTGTCTTACTAAGGCTAGAGAGCTTAGTTTGCCCTACTATAGCTCTATAGCCTAGGATAGAAGAAATTAGAAGAGATTAGAAGCGAGATTCATGTCTTTCGCAACGGTATTAGCGCGAAGTAAAATACAAACAGCATCGTACAGGATTTGAACTCGGGTCACCGATTTTATTCTCCACGATAACTGTTACGCTAATCACACCTTCTATGAGCATACTGTACACAGATCAAGGAACTATCTATTTTCAGACCTATTATCTAACGCTCGGGATAGATTTCCTTTGACGTTGCTAAAGGGTTTAAAATTCCCTGTTATTTACCTATAGCTTCCAAGAGGTAAGACGATTTCATTTCGCGCACATTTCACCATTATGCACCTGTATATACAAAGGTTGGTTTGGTTTGGTTTGGTTTGGTTTCTTTGTTTAATGGCATATCAAGCTTTGTAGGTTCTTCTAGAAGAAAATTACTTACAAAGGCTGTTTATTATTCTAAAAATAAAGAATTGTCAAAGATGACTGATAATAAATACATATAAAAATTTGAATTTTTGAAACTAATTTCTGAAATTGATGCTTTCACAAAAAGACAAAAATTGATGTTTTCGCAAAACAAAACGATTAGAGAATGACAGTTACGATTAGAGCAACGATTTCCCTACGATCACCGAAGTTAAGCATCTGTTGGCTTGCTCAGTAATTAGATAGGGACCCCTTAGGTACCATAAGCAATTTGGTTGGTTGGTTGGTTTGGTTTTATGGTATATAAACCTTTGTAGGTTATTTAACGCCAAATTCATTTTATACAAATAATCAGTTCTATTTCAAACAATTCAGTTTAGCATGAGTTCACAGTTTAATTGTCCAAAACATTTCTATTTCAAGCTATTCAGTTTATTCAAACAATTCTAATTCAAATAATTCAGTTTAGCCAAAGTACAGTTTCAATTTCAAAAACAGTAATATTTCTAACAATTCAGTTTAGAATAAGTTTAGAATAGAATAAGTTTAGTTTTATTCGACCCACACATAGGACCCTATCAGGTGCAAGAGTGAACCTGAGAGTAATAGCAATGAAGGGGTACTCTGCATTCCCCAAAGCTCCAGCGTTACTTGAGCCTCACCATCAGATTATTTAGTGTCATATTCAGAACACTCGTTGTGGGAATCTTACCCCTCTGCAGAGATGCAGTCGGTGTATTCAACAGCCCTAGCCAACTGGGCAAAAGCAATCTGAAACTTGAGTTCCAAACTTCGTAAAAATTAGTAAATTGTAATATCAAATCTGAAATCCATACTTTCGATTGAATCTTTAGTACATTAATCATCAAAAGTGACGTATATTCTTAATCGTAATAGAACAATTATTACAATTCCTTTATATTGTAAAGAGTGTATTCTCCTGGCATAAGAAAATAATATCTTGAAAGAAAATTTAGATAGTGAAAAGGCAGGAATAAAGACAAGCAATCAAATGGTTTAACAACATTAAAACTTATTCTTTACCTAAACGTGGATATCGTTTTATCAAGCTCAGCTAGGGAGCTATTCTTAGTAAGTTTTTGGTGTGATTTTAACTTCAGCATTATAATTGCCCACATAGCTGACTTTGTAAACCAGCTGGTATGAATAACCAATGATCCTATTTACCAACCCTTCCGCTCGGGCAGGATATGACACAAGGTCAATTTTTAAGCGGAGTTTAACAGGTTTGAATTCAGAGTTTTCCTTCTCCTAGACTAGTTGCCTCACCAAGGCTGAAGAACCTAGTCTGTCCTACTATTTACCCATAGCTGGAGGGAGAATAATTGGATTCATACCTTTCCCAAGGGTATTAGTGCTATGCGAAATGCAATCAGTCTCGTCCAGGATTTGAACTTGTGTTGCCGTGTTCAATTCCTACGACGATAACCAATGATTCCCCAGGCAAAAGAGGACAAGAGTCTCCCCGAGAACTTATCATTTATCATTGTTTTATCACCGTGATAGAAATAAAGAAATGAATGGTTGTACGCATAGCCATTTGTACCACCACGTGCGAACGTGTTAATGGTTGTATCGCTACGTCTTAAGTAGTAGTTGGACCCTGTTGCAACTTCGCCGTGGGAAAAGTTGACGAACTCACAAAACTCTGTCTTAATTCACAAATACAAAAGATTATTCGCTACAACTATTTTAAAGTAGTCGTCAGGAGAAAAAAAAAAACAGCGTATGAAAACTGAGTCGCCCACTTTACCTGAACAAAGAGAAAACAACATGTCATGAGGAGAAAGAAAGCAAAGACCTCGAATATTCTTCCTGGTTTTCTGTTGTAGTTCTAACATTCTTGTTCACTGGTTTTGTCTTCACAGGTTCGCGTCTGGGACGAGACTCCTTTTAGAAGCCCATCCTAAAATGGGGACAGAAACACTCGGTCGTCTTCATAAGGCAGTATCTAGTCTTCAACTGTCTATCTTTTCAACCCGAGTCGTCCCCTTACAACCGCTAGGTGTCAGGGAAGACATGCCCGTTTCCGGTGGTTCCAAACCTGTGCAGATTTGGGATCTTTGGGTTTTTTTCTAGTCAATTTTAATTAACGTAGTCATTCACCCATGACTGACTAATCAGCAACGAGTGTTTTGGCCTGACTCACCAGAAGTCAGCTGGCCGTTCCGTATATCTTCTGTCTGCTGTTTCTTATAATTTTTCTTCTCTCTCTCTCTCCCCCTCTCTCTCTCTCCTTCCCCAGAAATTAACCTCTCGTTCTCTTTATAAAATGGACCTACCATATCACGTTATACGAGTATATATTTATCTACCCCTCCGCATGAGCAGGATGTGACGCAAGGTAAATTTTAAGCGGAGTTGAATAGGTTTGAATTCAGAGTTTTCCTTCTCCTAGACTGATTGCTATACCAAGAGTAAAAAACCCAGAGTGCTTTACTATTTACTCATATCGGGAGGGAGAATAGCTGGATTCATAACGAACCAAATAAGTTGCGATAAAAAGTAACTAAAATTAAGAAGTTAAAATAACATACAAATCAAAACTTTTACATTGATTTGGTTTCTTTGGAATATCAACTTTCGCAATTGTTACGGCAAAATCCACTTGATGGCAAGTTCTTTTATTATTGTTACTCCTTTAGAGTTTTTCACATTAGCGTTAGCTGATGGTCTTTCACTGGAGTTTGAGTGACAGCAAGTCTACTCAAGTCTCCAGGACTCTTCTAAGTATTCTGGCTGTTCTCAACAATCCTGTAGTTTGGATCCTCCCACTCGTCCTCCAACTTCCAAGTCTTCCAGTTTCTTTAATAGTCCTTTAGTTACTGCACTGAATGCACCAATCACGATTGGTATTATCGTCACCTTCATGTTCAATAGTTAGTTTAATTCCCAAGGAAGATCTAGGTACTTATCCTTCTTTTCACTTTCTTTCATTTTTATTCTGTGGTTAGCTGGTACAGCAAAGTCGACAATTTTGCAAGTTCTCTTCTTTTTCTTTTGTTGATTACTATAAGGTCTGGTCTTCTGACCGAGATTAGGTGTATTATTATTATTATCATACTCTTTGCGATTTTTTTACACCAGCGTTAGTTGAAGGACTTTCACTGGAGCCTCAGCGATAGCAAGTCTCCTCAGGCCTTCAGGAAATTTTCAGGATTCTGGGTGATCTCAACAATGATTGTTTCGATTCGTCTTCTTACAACTCTTCCAGTCCCTTTACCAAACTTTTGGGGACGGTTCCTACGTGCCAGTTACAATTGGCATAATTGTCACCCTCATGTTCCACAACTTTAGTTCTCTGGCAAGGTGCAAGTATTTTTTTACCGTTTAACTCTATTTTTATTCTAAGGTCTGTAGGAACGGCAAATCCACTATATAACAAGTTTTTTGTTTGTTAATTATCACTAGGTCTAATCTCTTGGGTGGGATTAGGTGATCTGTTTGTATCTTTAAATTCCAGTGAATTTTATGCTTCTCATTCCCAAGGATGGATTCTAGTTTGTACATATACCATTTGGTAGTATGGTCACATTTCAATATTTTGCACAATTCCCAGTATCTAGTCTTGTACTTCTTTTGCGCTAGTTTGCTACATTCACAGATGTGATGAATCGTTTCATTTTTGCCACCAAATAACATACACTTGTTAATCTGTTACGTATTATCGATTTTCGCTTTAATATAATTGGTTCTCATGGCTTTGTTTTTCGCTGATATTCAAAAAGATTCAGTTTCTCACTTAAGTTTACCCCATTTTGGCGATTTCTTGGTCTTTTCGTGTGAGATTTCGCCAGTTTATCGCTTGAAATATTCCTGCAGTTGTTTTTCTTCCCATTTCTGTTTCCTAGTTTTTGTTCTGTTGGTCCTTATATTGATAGTGTTGTTACTGGCTGTTATAAGTAGTCTTTCTTAGCTCTTTTTTAATGTAGTCTTCATCCTCCTTTTTTCTTTATTATTGTCTGTCATCTCTTGATTGGTGGATTGGTTGGTTTCTTTGTTTAATGGCATATCAATCTTTGTAGGTTAAATAATGCCAAAGCCATTCTCTTTGAAGAACAGTAGTGGTACTATTTATTCCATAGCTGGGAGGATAAGGGGTTCATACTTTTCCGAAGGGTATTTGCCCGAAAATGAACGTAATAGCGCGACTGGAGTGCGAACTCGCTTACTACGATTCCGGAGTCCATCGCTTTAACCATTACACCACGAGGACCACCCCCCGCCGTCATCTCTTGAATGTGAGGCCTTGTGCATCGTCATTAACTTTCTTTTCATTTGGTTTATTTATCTTAGTTTCTCTCGTGTCCATTTTAAGAATGGTACTGATTTTCTTACTAGAAAAACTGCCTTGGTGTTTATCCCTTTGATTAGATTTTTGCAGCAGAACCTTGTTTCGGGAAGCTTTCTCGCTCGTCCGAGGTACTCTATTCTTATTTTTACCTTCATTTCCGCTTGTTTGACTGTATCTGCTTCAGTATTCAAAAGTACTTGTACTACTCCTTTTCCCTAAGATCGCCGATTCTTTTTTAATTTGACATTTCTATTCCTTCCCTTAATTCTCTTTTTTTCATTTTCATAATGGGCATGGCACATTTTTCTATGCCAAAATCAATTTCTATATCCTGGCTATATATTCTTATAGTCTGAATCAAAGTCTCTATTTATTTTGTTATTTTTGCAAACAATTTGATGTCGTCCATATTTCTAAGTGATTAGTCTTTCTTGCAGTTTTATGAACTTGTCGTCCCCAATGCATTTCTTTAGCATGTAACTGATTAACATCATTGCCATTTTAAATAGTAATAGAGAAAGTGCATTTCCCTAGAAAAAACCTCTCAGAATTTACCTCTTTGCAAAAGCTTTTATTCTTGCTGTTAATTTCCCTTCTAATTTTTCATGGCTTCCGTGAGGAAGTTTATGACTTTGTCAGATATTTTGTAGATTTTCATACATGCTATTAACCAAGTCTGAGGGACCATATCATATACCTTTTTGTAATCATTCCATGTCGTGGCTACATTTTCCCGCCTCTTTGGGCTCTCTTTGAGGATGAGCTGATCAACTTACAGTAAGTTACGTGCTCCTCTTGTAGCTAATTTTCTGCTCTCCTGGAAATAGTTCGTGACATAAAAGTGAATAAAAGGCCTCTATCTTAATCTGTGCACTTAGGATTATTATTATAGAAACGGATCAAAAATAATGTTTAAATATGTTTATTGTTGGTCGAGTAAAGCTTCGTACTAGTATTACAAAAGAATTTATGATTACTTTATAATGAAATGTGGTTGATTAACCGACACACACACATACACACGTGTATGAGAGTATATGTGTGGATATGTGTGCGTGAAGTGTGTATTGGTTACCCAACTCCATCTGAAATTTGTTTTAAACTTGTGAATGGTTCTATGAACAGAGTGTACAAAGATTTGAGTAGATAGTTGATAGTTTTTTTTGGGTTTCGTTTTTTTTTTATTTTCGTGACCAGCAAATTTTCATGAGTCTTTGATGCAGATGGCGGCTGTGTAACTCGTTGCAGTTAACATTCGCGGTCTCTGATAATTATGTATACAGGTATAGAAAAAATATAGAGACAGAAAGATAGAAAAAGGAGGAGAAAGAGGACGAAGAAAAATAACCAGAGTGATCTTCTTTTTCTATGACTATCTATGTTTTTTTTTTTGCAAATGCGTTATGACGGTTGATATTGTGTCTTTCCAAATGCTTTATGACAGTTAATATTGTTCTGTTTTACGGTATCATGGCACTCGAAGTTGTAAAGGAAACTTCACCTAGCGAGCAGCTATTTCCAGCCGAGGAGGACAAATCTGACAAAATATATTGCAACCAAATTGGTAATAATTTTCGATTAGGGACACCTACCTTTGCGCAATGGATAGCAAGTTCGGCATGTAGATCAATTCAGTAATGTCATGTCATTAGACTTAGTGACCTTCTATTGTGGTACCAAGCCAATCCTAAACTTAATCCTATTTACCCAACCCCTCCGCTCGGGCAGGATATGACACAAGGTCAATTTTTAAGCGGAGTTTAACAGGTTTGAATTCAGAGTTTTCCTTCTCCTAGACTAGTTGCCTCACCAAGGCTGAAGAACCTAGTCTGTCCAACTATTTACCCATAGCTGGAGGGAGAATAATTGGATTCATACCTTTCTTAAGGGTATTAGTGCAATGTGAAATGCAATCAGTCTCGTCCAGGATTTGAACTCGAATCGCCGTGTCCATTTCCTACGACGATTACACCACGAGCACCTCCTAAACTTAATAAATGACCGTTTTGTCATGTGAATCTTGGACAAAAAACATAATATCCAATTTACACACACCCACACCCACACACACACACATATATATATATATATATATATATATATATAAGTTGAATTTTAATGTTTTGTTGCTAGATCAATTGTTGTAATTTTTTTTCCAGTCTCAGTTGCTGCGTGCTTTATACATTCATTGAGAATTCCACAGTTTTATGCGATTACAGTTGAATTATTCCAAAAGCTGTACCGTATTCAACAATAATCCACCCTGTCAGTGAGGCTCGAATACGTTGACTCTATCCCCCAAATATTATATATATATATATATATATATGGAAATGTATAGATATGAAAAATCTGAGGATGATTTTATTTGTAGAAATATTTGCCACCATTAAACGTTTCGGTTTTTGGAACTTCATCAGGGTGTGTTAAATGAAACGACAAAGATGAAAAAGTTTTAAAACATTCAATTTCCGTTGGTAGCCTTCTGCTTCAAATATGTGTGATGTAATTAGCGTTTCAAAATTTATTTATAAAAAATTCCACATCTATCATTCTATGTTAATATTTGTATCATTTAGTTCCCATCTCTATAATATCATAATATATTATGGAATATTTATAATAGGTTTGGTTTGGTTTGGTTTATGGCATATCAACTTTTATAGGTTATCTAATGCCAAATCCGGATTGATACAAATAAGTAAGTAAAGTTGACGACCGTAATCGAGGGTGATCCGAAGGCTCTCTTTTCAATAGCTACTACACCGAGGTGTAGGGGAGGGCGCTACTCCATTCCCAGGATTGCTCCACTTTACCCTTGATCCTTACCTTTTAAATATGAGTGTTAAACAAGGCAGCATCAAGTGCCATTTTTTGGTCTTTGGTATGACTTGAGCTGAGATTGAACCCCGCTCTCCCGGTAAATTGGCGAACACTCTACTCATTAGGCCTAGGGTACGGTGAAAATAAATTCATGAATTGAGCATCAGTTTTTGAGTGGCATAAGAGATTCAAAGAAGGCAGGGAGTCTGTGAGGGATGATGAGAGGTGTGGGAGGAATAAGGAAGTCAATACATCAGAGTTGATTGGCCAAAGTGTTAGGGTGAGGGTTAAGGTTACTATGTTGAGGTTTTAAGGGAGTTCAAGAAGAGATTCCGTCGGAAGAGGCCAGCACTCTTGAAATCGGGTCAGTGGCATTTCCACCAGGACAATGCACCAGTCCACAAATCCATCCTTGTCACAGATATTTGACCAAGATGGCCAGTTCCTCACCCTCCCTATAGTCCAGACCTAGCTCCCTGTGACTTTTGGTTATTCCCTATGCTCAGAGGCTGTCGTTATGAGACAATCGAGGAGATGAAAGAGGCTGTGACGAAGGTCATTGACACGCTCACACAAGAAGACTTCCATGGGGCCTTCCAGGAGTTGTTGGAACGGTACAACATGTGCATTGCAGCTGGAGGAGATTACTTCGAAGGGGACTAGAGTTACATGTGTGTACTATCTATAAAAGTGCCCATACAAAAAAAAGTCTGGAAACTTATTTAATGATCCCCGTAGCCGTGGATGAATACATTTTCCCATTAATTTGTAACTTAACTGTTCCCATGTCATTTAACCGATTCATACACTTTGGAATCATATGAGTCCATGTCTTTCTTCTCGTACGTAATCGACGGGTACACTGGGCTCTTTAGCTTTGATACAGCAATCGGTTAAGACAACAGAAAACTCTCCATTCAAACCAGCTATCCACTGTTTAAAAATTGACCTTGTTTCACATAATGCTTCAGTCTAATGGGTAGGGTAAATACAAACGGATCCTTGTAAAGATGCATACGTTTCTCTAATAAATATTTCCTTTTGAATTTCATATCAACGTTTTTTTCATTACTTTGGTATATTCTTTGATTATATTTCTTCATCAAAATGCTAAATACCTTATATTCAAATGTATACTGAAGGACGTTGTGCAAGATAATATTTATTCATCTGCTCTTTGGCTATTGCTGTAATTGTACTTTCTTTGAAGATATCGTTTTTAACCTTTGTTTATAAAAAGATAAAACAAGATTAAAGAAGCAAAATATATGCATAAATGTGAAGGCCGCCCAGAGTTTTTCGATTTAAAGACAGGTTAAAATTTATCCACCTGTATGACTTCTTATTTACTGACGGTATTACTTTTGGATGTTCGGCTTTGATGTAGAACTCTCGTAAATTGCCTGTAATTCTTAATAAAAGTGCTCGGTCATTGTCTATTTTATGTTGCTATGGCAAATCGGTTACAATAATTTTATCTGGAGGAATTCCTGCTGCTTTTGAGAGAAGCATGTAAAAAGCTACTTGAAATATTTGATGCATGTTAAACAATTTAAAAGCCATTATACCAAATAATATCTAAATGTAAACTTTTGAGCTACAGGGAATGAGATGAAAAAAAAATAAAAATTGAATTAAATCAATATTTTGACTATTATTCTAACATTTCATATCTTTGAATGATATACTTATCTTAATTGATCTAAAACGGAATGTTTACTTAAATTAAATACCAAGAATTCTGAAAAACTTAAACCGGCTCGTTGGCCCAGTGGGTAGAGTGTTCTCCTGAGTTCAATCCCAGGTCGCGTCATACCAAATGCTTTTAAAATAGTACTTGATACCTCCTTGATTAACAAGGTATGAATCCAATTATTCTCCCTCCAGCTATGGGTAAATAGTAGGACAGACTAGGTTCTTTAGCCTTGGTGAGGCAACTAGTCTAGGAGAAGGAAAACTCTGAATTCAAACCTGTTAAACTCCGCTTAAAAATTGACCTTGTGTCATATCCTGCCCGAGCGGAGGGGTTGGTAAATAATAACACTCAGCAATATAAGGTACGTATCTTGGGTAAAGTGGAGCAATTCAGGGAAAGGAGTATCGCCCTCCCCTACACCTCAGTGTAGTAGCTATTGAGAAGGGAGCCATGTGGTCGCCCACGACTACGGTCGCCAACTTTACTTTACAACTTAGTTTAAAGGTATTTTGTTATGATGGATGTAAACATATGACTTCAACTGTATATATACACATGTATATAGGATACGATGGGTAAGTTGTCTAAACTACGCAAAAATGGAAATAATCTTGACATTTTACAATATCAGATATATTTACATGAAAATCCTTTGAAAATTATTGATTAAATTTATCCAAAGATATTGCCATTGGCTTTAACCACAGCCTCCAGACAATTTCAGAATCTGCAACCCTTTCGGACAGTTTCCTGGTTTAAATTGGTTAATGTTACCTTTATCCTTGCCTTAATTCATCTTTGGTGTTGATCGGAGTTTTGTTCATCTCTTACTCAACTACGCCTCACACATAATAAACAAGAGGACTGCAATCTAGAGAGTTAGGCGACTAGATATTTGGTGTGATATGGCCATAGAAATTTTCTCTCAGCTGACACTAAGTTCTCCTGCTTGTGTGGCATGGTGCAAAGTCCTATTGCCAATAGCCACCCGCTCAATCTACGGAAGTCACTCCCATATCCGTGGCTATGAACCTGATTGACTTGCTGGGATCATTGGCAATCATGGCTTAGATCTGACAAACAAATTTAAGAGTTCTTTTCATATCAAAACGATCAGAGAGAGGATTCTGAACTTCCGTACCTTCGTAATCACTACTGGACTTCTTTTTTAATCCTCTGCACTGTCTTCAGATGTACGAACCGTGTGATATCATCGTTTTGGTGTTTCCGTATGAATGCCATACAGTATAGCTTGCTGTTCCCATATGTTTGGAGAAGTGAATTGCGTCATGGTGCTTCTTTTCTCACAGACAATGCACAACTGACAAAACCTGAAGTAAACAAAGTGCATGTGCGAAATTAATAATTCAAAATAGCGATAATTTACCCATAGCAACCTCTGTACACACACACACACACACACACACACACACACACACATATATATATATATATGTTTGGATAGCATAGACACAGAGTCAAGACTTGCTCTGATAATTTCATAGACGATAGAGAATCTAATAGTTACAAAGTGCTGTTGACACTGTGTCTACGCTATCCTAACTCAGATATATATGTAGCAGAAACGTGTGTATAAATGATTGAATCTACAAATTTGATAAACTTCATTTCTTCAGCTTGAGTGAAAAAATTGTTAAAAAACAAAAGTTACAAAGTCTTTTATTGTAAGAAATTATTATATTAATCAAACCGTAAATATTATCCAAAATGTGCATTACAAGAAGGAAAAGTTAATGTATTCAATGTTGCAGTTTGATTGTCTGAATTTAGTTGATATATATTGTGTGTATTAAAGATCTTTGTGTGAGTATGTTAATATGTAGGAGAGAAAATATATCTGTGCACTAGTATGTAGTTGCATCCACTTATATATCAGCGCATGCAAATAAAAATATTCATCAGCAATGAAATATTAGTATAAACATGTCTATATGTAAACAAAATATTTTCGTTCAATTTAAAATAATTAAGTGATTTTGAAATTAAATGCACCTCGAAGGAACAGAATTTAACATTTTTACTCAAAAGAAATAAAATCGAAAGTTTTGAGTAGATTTACATAATAAAAATTCATCTATTTCATTGCTTTTTTAAAGGCCTAAGATAGGCTCAAAATTAGACTTTTAAAAAGTTGACGATTTATCAATTATTCTAATTGGTTAAAATTGTATTTTAACAATCTAGGAGGAAAAAGATTTCTTAAATAATTCTGAGTTTTGATCCTTCAAATTTTGCGCAGTAAGTCAAATATTGTCGTCAGTGAAATCTAAAAGAAATTTTAAAAAGAGCTCGTAACCATCAATAAGTCAATAAATGCATAAATTCAGATACAAAATTGCAGCGTCTAGCACCCGTTTTTGCATAAAAATTGACACTTTTTTAGTATAGAAATCAGTTGATTTTCCATATATATGCTCTATCACTGATATTGAGCACTGTTTATTTTTAAATATAGCAAACTACATTATACATATATATATATATATAGAGAGAGAGACAGACAGACAGAAACAAGAGAAACAAAGACAAAAAACTGAGAGACAGAGAACATAAGACTGAACGACAGAGACAGAGAGGTACTGAAAAGTTCTCGGTGAAACCAAAAAGAAAATGACCTAGATACATAAAAGGTACATCCTATTCAACCTATTCAAGCAAGAAGGGGTCAGTACCCTTGGCACCCTGTTTTTCAAGTTTCTTTAACTCCTATTGAAAAATTCAATAACACATTTTTTAAATTAATTTCCTTCTTGGTTGGACGAAAAACCTTTCAGCATCACCTCGTACAAATAAAGTCGCATTGTGTATTATAGATAAGTTGATGATTTACCTTGTAAAGAAGAAGTAATGCGGTATGTCGCCGATAGCTATAAGATTATTTTCATTCTTTTTTATGTTCAATTTTTCTAATTGCAAGATCCTTATTGAATGGGCCAATTTATTCTCGCTACCAATTTTCATGTAAAGTCTGCCATAAATATTTTCCCTTCCGGCAGCATATTCAAAATACTTATTTTGTTGAATGCTAGTTCCACACAGCATTCAATGCAATTTAAAACCTATTTTTTTGTCTAATGATCATGTATTTATAACAAAACTACTGACTTAAGACAAAGAAAAACACCTCCCTAAATTCCCCTTTCGAAACACAAGAGATTTTAAAATCTGCGTTCTAACTTCTAATGTAATGAAGTATATAATCGTGTATAGGTCGATTTTCCAAGAGCTAATTTTAATGAAAAAACCGACATCAAACTATATAAGAGTAATAATTCTGAAGTAACCCTTGGGTTAAAAATTAATTTCATTTCATGACTATAAGTTATGGATCAAGTTATACAAGAAATTGTATCATATATATGGTATATAGGTTTAACATATTTTATGAGATAAATGGTGGAATTTTGTGCAGTGTATAAACTGATATAAAGAAGTTAGAATTAACTCAAAAGCTTGCAATTGATTTATAAAATAAATAAGACGTTCCTTTTGAATGTGTTAGTAGAAGCAGCAGTGAGGTGTACACACACACACACAGAGAAAGAGAGAAAGAGTAAATAACTCATGGTGTAATTATTATCATCGTAGGAAATCAACCCAGCCATCCGAGTTCAAATTCTGGATTAGGCGGTTTGCATTTCACATAGCGCTAATACACTTAAAAAAGGTATGAATCCAACTATTCTCCTCCAGCTATGAGTAAATCGTAGGGCAAATTGGGTTCTTTAACTTTGGTATTCCAAACAGTACAAGACAAGGAAAACACAGAATTCAAACCTGGTAAACTCCGCTTATAAATTGACTTCGTGTCACATTCTCCTTATGTAGAAGCACCCCCCAACACACACACACACACACATATATATATACGTATATTGTATGGAATTAAACCGTATGACCTCCGTCATTTGAAAACCTAGCAAAATCTAAAATCAGGTTAAAGCGATTTAAAAAATGCTAAGTATTCAGTAGGTTATACTAATACAACAATCTTAAGAAATGAAAAAAATTCTCTCGCTACTCCAAGTTTCCTGTTGTCATGATCTGTGCGTTGCGTATAGTATTTGTCATCATAGTCTAATTTTAATCCCTTGCACAATTCAAAGTGGTTCGCCTTTCCCACCCAGTCGTATATAATCTTTTATTCCATTTGAGACAGTTTTCGGTATTTGTTTATTAAGTCATTAACTGTTTCATTTGTCACCACTTACTAATCTTCAGTGTATAATCATTTTTTGCTTTGACACAATTCTTGTGGCATCTATTGTTTATTCCTCGAGAGTCTTTTACATCAGCGTTAGCAGATAGTCTTTCACTAGATTTTGAGAGACAGCAAGTCTCCTTCGTCTGCAGGACTCTTCTCAATATTCTGGCCGATCTCAGCAATCATGTACATTGGATGTTCTCCACTCGTCTCTTATTTCCAATTCCTCTAGTCTTAATCCTAAGGTGACTGTACCAATAGCACCAATTACAAGTGGTATAATCATCACTTTCATGTTCCACAGTTTTTTTCAATTCCCAAGCAAGGTCAAGGTCCTTTTTTTATTATTTTAAGATCTGGTAGTCTAACCGAGATAAGGTGATCCGTTTATATCTCAAAATACCAGAGGAGTTTGTGCGTCTATTTTCCAGGACAAATACTGTGTTATGCACATACCATTTGTTCGTGTGGTCAAATTTCAGTTTCTTGCACAATTCCCAGTGGATCACCATGCCCATCCAGACGTGTATAGTCTCATACTTTTTCTGTGCTAATTTTCAGAATTCGCTTATAATGTGATTAATCGTTTTTTCTCAATCACTACATAACCTACATCTGCTGTTTTGTTGCGTCTTATCTATTCTTGCTTCGATTTAATTGATCCTTATGGCTTTGTTTTGTGCTGCTATTAAAAGAGATTCAGTTTCTCTCTTAAGGTTTCCCTTTCTTAACCACGATCCCGTTTTCTCATGTAAGATATTACTTATCTGTCGCTTAAAACATCCAAAGAGTTGTTTTTCTTCCCATTTTTTTGTTTTCTGGTTATTTCCGTTCCGTTGGTCCTTTTGTCAGAATTGTTTTTGGTGGCTGTAATTAGTCTTTCTCCGCGTTTTTCTAAGTAGTCTTCGAGTCGTAGTATCGATGCGTCAACGCTGTCTTCAGTGCTGGCAAGTTCTTTTCTTCATTCTTTTCTTGACACATATAGTCTGTCAACGTCATCTCAGGGATGTAATGCCTTATGTCATTAGTTTTCTTCTTTGGTCCATTTAGGTTATTTTCTGGTTCACTTCAAGAATGGTCCCGAATATCTACAAGGGGGACAGAACAGGTATTCATCCCTTTGATTAGGTTCTTGCTATTTAGTTTTGTCTCAAGTAGTGTTCTGGTTCTCCCGAGGTACTTTTCTGAATTTTTTCTTTCATTTTCACTTGTTTGATGGTGTCAACTTCTAATATTCCCAAGTATTTGTAGGTTTCATTTTCTCTGAGCATCCTAATTTTTCTTGATTTGGCAGTTCCATCCCGTCCGTCATGTGTCGTTTGCCTCTTTTCATTATTAGCATGGCACATTTTTCTATGCTGTATTCCATCCCTATGTCCTGACTGTATATTGTTACAACGTGTATTAGAATTTCCAATTCTTTTTCATTTTTTGCAAACAGTTTTATGTTGTTCATGTATATTAGGTGATTAATATTTTCCTGCAATTGAGTAAGTTTGTATCCAGCTGTACATTTTCTGAATATGTGGTTGAGTGGCACCGTTGCTATTACAAACAGTAATGGTGATTGATCATCTCCTTGGAATATACCTCTCTGGATCTTCGCTTCAGTCAAACTTTTCTCTTCTGCTGTCAAATTTACGCTCCAGGTTTTCATGGTGTTCTCGATAAATTTTATAACTTAATCTGATATCTTTTACATTTTAAGGTAATTTATTATCCAGTTTTGTGGGCCCATATCATATGCCTTTTTGTTGTCAATCCATGCCATAGCTAGATTTTTCCGTCTCGTCTTGGTCTCGTTGAGGATGTATTGATCAATTTAGAATAGCCCTCCTGTGCCTCTGGATCCTTTGCAGCATCCTTTCTGTCCCTCGGGGAACAATCCACAGCTTGTTAACAAGTAAATCTCTTCCCTTATTTGAGCAGTTTTTATTTTCCACATCGTAGGTAGGCATGTTATGGGTTTGTAGATGTTTGGACCAGTTCCTTTGAGGGGGTCTTTTTGAACCAGAGTGGTCTTTCCGTTGGTCATCCATTCGGGTACGCTTGCTTCTTGTTGGCATCTGTTTATTTCGAGTGTTATTCTCTCATGGATAGAGGTGAATTTTTTACCAGAATCCATTTATTCCATCATGGCTTGGCGTTTTCCAGTTGGACATTTTTTAATGTTGTTTTGAGTGAATCTCTGTATTTTCGCTTTCGGTCCTTCTTCGAGTCCTTCTAACTGTTTTCTCGTATTGCTTATCCAGTCGGGTTTTTTTTTGTTATGTTCTCTTGGTTGCAATATTTTACTCCAAACTCTCCTTGCATCCGGTTGCCATCTCGTGGAATGTCCTGTTTTGCTTGTATTTTACCCTTTCTCGGTATCTTTTTAATCTTCCTTCTTTCGCCAGTACTTTCTGGTGTATTTCCTCGAGTTTTTTTGTCATTTTTTTCTTGAGTTGCTATTTTCTTTTTGTCCCAACATATTATTATTATTATTATATATTACTCCTTGCGACTTTTTCATACCAGTGTTAGCTGATAGTCTTTTACAGGAGTCCGAATGAAAGCAAGTCTTCACGGGTCTCCAGGACTCTTCTCAGTATTCTGATCGATGTCAACAATGCTATAGTTTATATGGTCTCGGTTCTTCCTCTGATTTCCATCTCTTCCATTCCCCTGACCAAGCCTTTGGGAACTGTTCCAAACGCACCAATTACAAATCGTATCACTTTCATGTTCCATAACGGTTTTAGTTCTCTGACAATGTCCAAGTACTTGTCACTCTTTTCATTTTCTTTGATTTTCACTTCGTGGTTCGCTGGGACGTCAAAGTTCACTATTCGGCAGGTTCTCATTTTTTCTTAACTATCACTAGTTCTGGTCTTCTAGTCGGGATTTGGTGATCTGTTTGTATCCCAAAATCCCAGAGAATTTTATGCGTCTCATTCTCACGGACCGACTCCGATTTGTGCATATAACATTTCGTAGTAAGGTCAAATTTCAATTTCTTGCACAATTCCAAATAGATCACCTTCCCCACCCAATCGTGTGTAGTTTTGTACTCTTTTTTTGCACTAGTTTGTTGCATTCTCTTATTTGATTAATCGTTCCTCCTCTTCTTCCTCCTCCTCCTCCTCCTCCTCCTCCTTCTTCTTCTTCTTCTTCTTCTTCTTCTTCTTCTAATTATTATTATTTACTCCTTTAGAGTTTCTCACATCAGTATTGGCTGATGGTTTTTCACTGGAGTTTGAGTGACAACAAGTCTCCCAAAGTCTCCAGGACTCTTCTCAGTATTCTGTCCGTTCTCAGTAATGCTGTCATTTGGATAGTCTCTACCCGTCCACCAACTTCCAAGTCCTCCTGGCCTTTTACTAATCCTTTATTGTGCCAAAAGCACCAATCACAACTGGTACAATCGTCACTTTCATGTTCCACAGCGTCTTCAATCCTCTAGTAAGATCGAGTTACTTATTCTTCTTTTCACATTCTTTCAGTTTTATTCTGTAGTCAGCTGGGACAGCAAAGTCGACAATTTTGCAAATTACTATTATTATTATTATTATTATAGACCTACGTCTGTGTTTTCTTGAATTTTACCTCTTTGATATATATTTTGCAAAGTCATTTTAGTTTGATAAAAATTTAGAACACAAATGTATCATTTTTTTTCTGAATGAGCTAACAGTGGAAATGGGCAACCGTAATTTGCAAATCCGCAGATGTTGAGACTCTTCAATATTCTGGTTACTATATTAAAATGTACCAACCAGAAAACTCTGCAATCAAAGTATTGTCAATACCCATGTTGGTGGCTAAACAAGATAAGTTGTGTAATTTGAAGTTGCAGCACGTCTACTGATTTGAAATCCCTAATAAAAAATCAACAGGAAGCACGTAACATCGGTTAAAAGAATGGATTGTATTTCCTCGAAATTCTTCCTATCTTCCCTACATAGCAAGGACACCAGCCAGTTAATATATTCAGACAACTTCTGCTAAATCAAGTGCATTCCAAACAATTGTACATTGCATAAATAATATTTTATTATCTAAGCAATAGTCATAAATTAAAGTATTTTCCCCATTGCTTTGAAAACGTCAAAGACAGTCAGATTACGCAAAGCTCGGAACTGACGTAAAATCATTTACTCTACAATACTAACGTGGGTAACAAGTTTTGCAATATATCACATGAACGAAACATTTCAAGTCGTAATAGGTAGGTACTATAACAGGTAGTGTCGTCGTAGTTGGTGCGCTGACAAGTTGTGTATTACTTCACTTATGCCTTACTAGTTCGAACTAAGTCATAATGCTGCGTAGCAACCAAAAAGATTTGTTATGTGAAAGGTGAAAGCGCAGTTGATCACAGTGCAATAACCAGATGAGAAATTTCGCTCAGATTGCAAGAACCTCGACGATCAAACAAAGTCAGGTAGACCTGACATCGGGGATTCCGAGGCTGTCCTCCGAATCATAGAGGCAAATCCGGGGGAGAAGCACTCGGAGTGTATCAGATGAGCTTAACATCTCTCAATCCAGTATGGTTTGTCACCTTCACAAGCTCGGCGGAAAAAATAGCCGTGGCTGCCAAATTGTACCTCATGTACTACCAAAATATTGCAAAGCTTTTGACTCACTTTAGAATTATTCTGTATGCTTTGTTCATGATTGAAACACTTTAAATAAATAGTAATGAATATCAACAGCAATCTACTTACTAAGAATGAACTTGTGCCTTTTCTTCACCCACACAATTCGTAATTTCTTTGTAATCGTGTGTCCATATAACTTTTATTTTCATAGGTTTCAAAATCAAAGAAAACACAGTGAATTAAATTCTTGGTTCTTGGTTCCATGTGTGTACATGTGTACGTGTGAGTGTGTGTGCAAAAGAACAGTATTGGGTTTCTGGTTTAACATTCTTTTGTTTACTAATTCATTCAAAAGAATTTTCGTTTACTAAGCTTTGTTTTGGCACTCATTCAGTTGTACGTGACACCCAATCAGAATCTAATTTACTACCAATGGTCCGTGAGATTACTTTTATTACAATCATTGCGTTCATTCTTTTATACAGTCATCTAGTTTGTTTTCAGCTCAGTCGACAGGGCTTAGAATACCCTGACTGTATCCCTTGCTGAAGAGTAAGTCACCCTCCCACAAAAATGGTTTCTTCGTTATGATGGTGAAGTTCCAGTTCGAGAGATATGGCAAGTGAAGAGTATCATTACTCCCAGGTCCACTCTGACTCGGAGTGATAGTACTTGTTAAATGGGTCAAATTGATCCATTTAAAAATTATAAGCATTCAATAGGTTCCAGTCCTAAAGCTTTGGGGAATATGGAGTATTCCTTCATTGCCATTACACTCAGGTCCACTCTGACTCGGAGTGAGAGTACCTGTTAATTGGTCATATTTGATCTGTTCAAAAATTATACGCATTCAATAGGTTCCAATCCTAAAGCTTTGGGGAATATGGAGTACCCCTTCATTGCCATTACTCTAATTCAGATTAGAAGTACCTGTTAAGGTGGCATCAATGCGTCAAATAGAACTGTTCATTCATTTACTCAGGATTATTATTATTAATTAGTTAAAATCATACAGTTGTGTGTAAATTATTTGTATTAGATAAGAATACTTAATAAATAAGATAATTATGTCAAATAGTTATACTATTTAAAATATTTAACTATGTACAGACAGATGAGTAATATTAAAGAGAATTATTTGTTAGCTAATAATACTTGAAACGATTTTTCAGTACAGTCGGCTGGAGTTGCAGAATACATCGACTACATCTCAGCAGAAAGGTAAGAGACCCCACCCCAATGAATGTTGTAAATATGACATTAAACAATCTGATGAGGCTCCAGTCTTAGGGCTTTAGGGAATGAGCAGTACCCCTTTATTGCCATCGCTCCAAGTTATACTCTGACCCGGAGGGTAGCACCTGATAGGGTCCTATCTATGTGTCAAATAGAACTGTTTGTCATTTAAACTGTGTGTAAGCAAAGGATTTATGTTAAATTGAATTGAAATAGATCTGTTTGGCATTGAACTGTGTGTAAATAGATGACTGATGTTAAATTGCTACTGTTAGATTGCAATATTTGAAATCATTTAACTGCAAACAAATGAGCTCAGACTCAGTTAAAAATGTTTCAAATCATATATATCTAGTATTTATGCATAAACAGGAATTGGCATTAAATAAACAATAATGTTTGATATGCCATAAAATCCAACCAAACATGAAGCTATTTAACTGTGTTCAAATAAATGAGTTCTAACGATTCGTTTAAAAATAGGGAGAGTACCCGTCGTGTATTTGCTAACGTGCTGGATAGCTGGATCGTAATATGGGAGTTCGAACTCCAGCTGCACTATTAAGACATCACTCAGTAAGTCCCGGGCACCAATAATAATTTAAAAAAACGTATGATTTTGATATAGTAATAACCTTCAAATGGCAAGTGTCAAAATTTGAGCCCACTCGGATTATTAGTTTACAAATTACAGTTATTTAAGTAATGCTACTGTTGCAGATTTTAAAAACAATGGAAAAATCTGAATTTCGTATGTTGATAAAGCATTGCTTTCTGTAGGGAAAGTACTGTTCAAGCAAAGTAATGGCTTCATAAGTATTATTCAGACTCTGCTCCGTCGAAAACAATGGTTAAATGTGGTATGATGACTTTAAACGCGGTCGTAAAGACACAAATGATGCTGAACGCTCAGGTCGACAAGTTGTCCCGGAAAACACACAAAAAAAAATTCCACAAACTCGTTGTGGCCGATTGTAAATTGCAGCTGAGTGAGATAACAGAGAAGTTGAAGATATCAGAAGGATGTGTATTCACCATTTTTATAAACCTTTGTCAATGAGAAAGCTGTATTCAAAATGGGTGCCGCATTTTCTCACAGTCGATCAAAAACAACAACTCGTCGACGATTCAGAGCATTGTTCGCAACTGTTTCAACGCAACAAAAAGGAGTTTTTGTATAAATATGTCACAAGGAAGGAAACATGGATCCACTGCTTCACTCGGGAGTCAAATCAGCAGTCAGCCGAGTGGACAGCAGCAGGTGAAAGCCGTCCAAAGCGACCAAAGACGTAAACATCAGCGGGCAATGTTTTGGTCTCCGTATTTTGGGGTGCGCAAGGTATTTTGTTATTCGACTACTTTGAGAAAGGAAGAACTATCAATAGCGAATATTATGTAGCATTATTAGTGCGTTTGAAGGAAGAAATCGCCAAAAAATGGCCACAAATGAAGAAAAAAGTGCTGTTTCACAAATTCAATGCACCGTGTCACAAGTCGATGGCAACGATGGCTAAACTACATGAATTGCACTTCAAATTGCTTCTGCACCCACCCTATTCTCCAGATCTGGCCCCAAGCGATTACTGGCTGTTTGGAGACCCCAAAAGAATGCTCCAGGGAGAGGGATTTGGCTCTAATGAAGAAGTGATATCGGAAACTGTGGCATATTTTGAGGCCAAAAATAAATTGTTCAACAAAAAAAGGCATCGAATTGTTAGAGAAGCGTTGGAATCAGTGTATCACCCAAGAAGTAGACTATATTGATGAATAAAGTCGAATTTTTCCGATAAGTTGTTGCTTTATTAGTTAGGCCCCGAACTTATTGAGTTATGTGCTATGTTTACTTCGGAACAAACAGCCTTAATAATATCATGAATCCCCTTATCCTCCCAGTTATAGGTTATATAGTGCCACGACTGTCATTTTATAAGGATGGCTTTGACATTGATTAATATATGAAGGTTGATAAGCCATTAAAACAAAGAAACAATTCGTTTAAAAATAAGGTTACCCAGAAACTATTCTCTTACAAACTATATATATATATATATATATATATATATATATAATTACGAGATTTGGCATTAAATAATTTACATTGGTTGATATTCCCTAAAACAAAAACCACAAAATCTAGTATTCAACAGGACCCTGTACGAAAAAAAAAATATCACTTCTTCTACAATGTACGTGGTTCCCAAATGTATAGCAATAAAATAACGGGGTTGAAATGCTGTTTAGATCAATTAATCTGCTTTTTTCTTTTCTTTTCTTTCCTTTTTTTATTTCAAAGCAGAAGTCCATCTGAAAACGATAAAGAAAACAAAGGAAAATGTACTAAGATACTGTACACTATCCCTTAAAAACGACTTCCAGAAGTGCGTTCTTGAATGAGAAAAAACAAAGGATAATGTATCGTGAAAAGGACGATTTTTTGACGGCAACAATTGAATCATTTATACGTAAAACAATAAATTTAATTTTTACGGTTTTGTTTTGTTTGTTTTTTATTTACTTATTTATTTATTTATTTATTTTTGGGGCTGCTTACACGTTAGAGATTCGCTTTCATATTTACATAAGTGGTCACTTAAGAAGTTTTCATTTGCATGCTATGCTATTGAATACGAAAATTTTAAACAGATCGATTTAACCCGAACAGGTCATAGTGGTTTGGGGAGTAGTAGCCATGAATGGGTACTCCTCTCTCTCCAGATCTCCAGACCAGGAGTCTCACCATCAGATGAAGTTTAGTGTCATACCCAGGATGCCTCTTTGGTGAAGTCTTAACCTCTTTCCAGGAGATAAAATCAGGATATTATAAGCCCCACCCACTGGATGAACACTGCATATATTTAAAATAGTTGAGTGTAACTCACTCGGGATTAGTAATCCCCACACAAGCCACCAGGTGCCAAACGGTGACGAATGGATTGTACTGATATAGGCCCCACTAGAGGAAAAATATGATATATTCTGAAAAAAAAAGAGAAGCGAAAAACTAGAGCTATAAAATGGAAATGATATCGGTGCTTTTTTTTTAATCATTAGGCTGTGGAATTGCTGATGTACCGACGTACATATTTCATAAACATGTTTTATGTGCATATTTATATGGATATTTCATATGGTTATTTCACATGCATATTTCATATCTTTCGCTTTATTAAATTCTCAGCTGTCGTGTTTGTTTTACTTTTTTTTTTTTAAATACCACATCAGATAAAAATGTCTTGAATCTTATTTTATCGAAGCGATGTTTCTGAGAGAATTTTCTGGTCTCCAACTGTAATAACTTATTTTTGTTTCAATCATTTTTATTGAACACGCAATATATATTTCATCATGAAATTGGACAATTACACACTATTTTAATGATTATTTGAAAACCCGCCACAGGATGAGATTAATTCTAAATCTTGCAGAAGGCCTTAAATGGGAGTTTTCGACCCACACAGCCATAAGGGATTTGAAACAAACCATAAATTTATCCATAACCCCTTTTATTGCAAGTATAACTGCGAACTGTGTTTTTGTGATAAGTTGAGTTAAGCGTTTTATGGTACCCCTGTTGGTCGTTGTTAGTACTATAAATGTAAAGACAACACAATTTTTGCGTCGTGACTTTTCCAATAAAAGGAAAAAGACATAGAAATAAAATCCTACCGTGTTCTTAGCCACACCGACATGATGGAAAAATTATCTGTTTTAATGAAAAGGATGGTAATTTACAGAAAAGAGAAGGGGGGGTTTGGTTTTGTTTTTCGATATTCTTTTTTAGTGATACACAGTCCTAACTGTACTGTATTCAACCCATAGAGAAGAGTAAGTTGCATTCTATTTTTATTTTTGTTGGTTTAATGTGTCTTATTTTTATTACGTTTGTTAAGATTTATTTTGAAATTTTGGCCTAGTCGGCTGGGACTGTAGAATACATAAACTGCCAATTCTACCGAGAGATAGGACCCCCTAACCATCACCAACGACTGTTCTGGATATGACACGAAACCATCTGAGAATGAGGTTCCAGTCCTGGAGCTTTGGGAAATGTAGAATACCCCTTCATTACCATTACTCCCAAGTCCATTTTGAACCGAAGAGGTAGTACCTGTTAGGGTCCCATTTATTGGTCAAATAGAACTGTTTTATCATTTACTATAAGACCCATTTTTACTGTTTTATCATTTACTATAAGACCTTATTTTACTGTCTGAAAACGAATGATTGTTATATTGAATTATTAGTGTTAGATAACACTCCTTAGAACCACTGAACTGTGTGCAAACAAATAAATAATGTTGAATAAAAATATCTCGTCTTATATAACAATACTTGAAACCATTTAACTATGTACAAATAAGATTATTAGTGTTTGCAATACTTTAAACTATTTTACCGGGTGCAAAAAAAATGAGTCCTGGCTTGTTTAAAAATTGATACCAAAATTATTTGTTTATAATCAGATATATTTAATATTTAGGTATTGTCACGCGATATCCCACTGGGAGGAGGGAGATAAAATTACTCCTCCTCGTATTTGAATTGACAGTATCAAGCCGTCAAAAAAGTGACCGTTAAGGAAGAATGTAGGTCACAGAGGGGATAAACAGATGTTGGTACTTGGTGACCTTACCCAGGTCGCCGGACACCAAGAGGAAGAAGAGAGAAGCCAAATGATTGGCCGGGACCCCAAAACGGAAGTGGGGACTCCCTCCCCTCAGCAGAAGTAAATAGTAAGAAAATTAGTTTTTGAGCAGGGTCCGTAGCGGGCAGATGAACCATAGCCATTCTACTCCGGGTTGAAGACAAAAGAATACTGAGACATGAGGGACCCGAGTTCTTCAAGCCAGTATTAAAAACAGAACAAAGTCTATTAGCCCGTGAAAGAAGAAAGATTCTCCAGTGGAACCCCGTCGAAAAATAAGATAAGTAACTTTGGGGACATTTCTCCTTTATACCCGAATTTTGTATACCACTCTCTCTCTCTCTCTCTCTCTCTCTCAATTTGAAGAAAAACAAAAGTCAAGAAAAGACATTTATATTCGTGGACTGTCCAATTATTATATGTTTTGACACTTTGAAAGTGTATATAACTGTAGTAAAGGAATTCATGTAATTTTATGTTACCATGTGGTCTATGTAATTATTTCATGCTTCCTTTCCAGCTTCTATTCGCCTTATGTTATCTTGCTGAGAATTGTCCAATTAATTCCTAAAATATCACACGGGAAACCGGAGTTGCCGACTACTACAATATAATATTATTACGACTAAGACCTATAGGTCCATATTCTTCCATAGTCGAGGGGAAGGAAGTTTAGCGGCCTGGTGGGTGTGTGATAGTGTGAAATTTGGAACCCCTTGCCAGCGGCGGTCAGTCTGGCTCTAAAAAAATTGATCCCTCACGTAATATGCCAGGTCTTATATGCCTGAGAGAAAAACTCTGAACGAGGACTTATTCTGTAGGGAATCAAGTGCCAACCCGCCCCGTCTTCACACGTTCGAAAATAAAGTCCCGTTTTGGGATTTTAGTCAATTTGCCGTCTCAGTATGAACAGAATTTAGCATTAAATAACCTACAAGGGTTGATATGCCGTAAAACACAACCAACCTACTAGTTATAGATTTTTCACTATACCTGACTGATAACAAGAAGTGGTAACATTTGTTTATAATCCAAAATAAGTAGTTTTCCAACTTTCCATTTAAACTGTAGATATTTTCATAAATATTAATTTATAGCCAAGAGCCAAAAGTTAACCCTTGTTCTTCAGATGGATCTGCTTCCTATCTTTTCCTCCCTCTCAAGTGTAGCATGTTCTTACGTGTCCGTTTCTTGGGTTCGAGCCGCTTCTCTGCCAATATTAATTACAATGGTAAACTGGACCAATAGAATCAATGTCCAGTTTATTTGTCTCGAGTTCCAGTGGATTTTGCTATTAATATTTATTGTGTATTCTCCGAAGAAGAAAAAAGAAATTTTCTTCGATTTTTGGCGAGCTAGGTTATTTTGAAATCTGTGACCTCAGCTGAAAAAGAAAGTTTTATTTGCTGGAAAAAATAAAGAATACCAAAGATTAACTAAATAAGAGAATTAACACTGTCAAAGACAAAATGTACACAAAGTTAAAAGATGGTAACACATTATCACTTAGAATGACGAGAGACAGTGGACTGGAATCAAATTATGACTTTGGCAAACCATATCTTCGAAAGAGAATTCTATCAATGCTTCTTTTGAGCAATTTCTCGACGACTCCCGTGAGAACTAAATCAAGGGAGAATTATATGCTAAATTCCACCTTCACTATCTAACTTGAAACTACGTCTTACACAAGTCCCAGTTGGAAACAGAGGGCCAATTCTTAAATATTCACCTCGAAATTTGGGTTGAAATAATTTTTACTTTATTTCAGTTTGATTCGCTTATCATGGATCTCCCTGACTTTCTCTGGCCACCCGTCTCTATCGTCCATCGCTCCCGGTAGGTCTTCAAAGCTACGTCCTGTATCGGTACAGAGTTGTTGCATATAGGTTCTTGCTGGTCGTCCTGCCTTTGCTCGTCCATATAAAGAGGTCCACAAGAGTATGTCACTTACGACTTCGTCCCTACTTCTCCAGCAGTATCCCACATGTCTGGCTAGTCTAGCTTGGATAGTTTTCGTGATGATTTGTAAGTTGCCGTACAGCTGCTGCTTTGTGGGGTGCTGCCTCCAGGACTTGTTCAGTATCGCTCGCAGCATTCTTGTGTAATTGCCGTCAAGCTTTTTCTCCATACGTTTAGTTAGTATCCATGTAGGGCATCCATATTGCAATTTCGACACGACCGCTGCTTGGAAAAAACTGCGTTTTAATTTATCGGTCTGGTCTGACTTCCATATGACCAATAACATATCAATGGCTGTCCATGCCTTTGCTAGTCGCGTGTTGATGTCTGTCTCGTTTGATGAGACACTGCTTCCTACGTAGGTGAACTTGTCCACTAATTTCAGAGAACTACCATTTATTGTGGAGATGTCGCCTCTTTGATTAAAGCACATGTATTCCGTCTTGTCTGCGTTGACATGGAGGCTTATCCCAACTGCTGCTCGTTCCAGACTATGTAGCAGGGTTTCGGCTTGGGTGAGTGTATTTGCCAGAAGCGCTATGTCATTGGTGTAGTCCGCGTCCGTAATTGTTTGTGTGGGGTATCTTCTGCTCCTTTCCTTTGTCAGCTTGAAACCGTTGTCTCTCATTTTAACAATAGACGTTCTAACTGCGTAGTCTAGACAGATGATAAAGAGTATGTGGCTAATGTGTCTCTTTGCAGCACATATGCTACAATGTCGAAGTAGTCTGTGTCTCCATCCGAGGAGCGGACTTTTACTTTCGTGTTTTTATATAGCATCATTATGGCAGCGACGGTTTCTTTGGGTAGTCGAGTAGTATTTGCACCATCTTCCCTCTGTGTATGGAGTCAAAGGCCTTGAAGAAGTCGACAAATAATATTATTACTTTTAGGTTTTTGCACGTAGACCGTCTAGAATTCGAAGGATAGTCAAAATCTGTGATGTCGTTGATCGATTTCTCCGAAAGCCATATTGGTTCTTCCATACATCACAAATTCAGCTTATACAACTCGTCAAATAGAAATGGGGAGCATCTAACAGATTTCAGGCTAGAAAATAGATTAATATGCCTCAATACAAAATTTCAGAAAAGGAAGGGAAAACTATGGTCCTACACCAATGCAAATAATCCTAAAGCTCAGATAAACTACGTCTTTATAAATAAGAAATGGAATAATAGCGCATTGAATTGCGAGGCATATTCCTCTTTCCAGGGTGTATTCTCCGATCACCGAATTGTCACGGCAAAGATACGACTAAGCCTACGAAGGAATGCAGCCCGAAGAACAACCACGGTACACTATAACTGGTCCCTGCTTAATAACAGGGATATTAGAGATAAATATGCGTTAACCCTAAAAATAAATTCGATGCCCTACAGGAGAAGTCAGAAACACATACTTCTAATGACGAATTCGAGAATTTCGCTAATGCCCACTTAGAAGCGGCAGCAGAATGTATACCAACAAAACAAAGAGCTAAACCTAAAGACCCATGGGAGACATTAACGGTTAGAAAAAAAAACGTGCAGGTGTGAAAACTGCTTCCAAATGTTATAGGAGGAACCGGATGGTTGGTCTGAGTGGAGATATTTTGGAGATAGGTCAAGGGAATCATGGAAAAAAGCGATATCGTTCGATTTTTCATTTGGTTTGCACATAATAGGAAAAATATTATCCTTTCAACAAGACAACGAGACAGAATACACTTCTAAAATTATCAAGATTATCTTAAGTTATCTTAAATTATCTAATTATCTTAAGAGCTACAGTTAACTTTTTCTGTGATTGAAGAATGATTACATGAGAAGATCTCCCATCTTCTTTTTTTCAAAAATACTTGGAAAGAGGGTCAAAAATTTGTAAAGTACTATTTTAGGTAATTGACAGTTTAATTGAGGAAAACAAAATATGATGCAGTTGTATGATAATCTTTTATAGTTAAGTGCTCGTTTTTGTCAAAATAAAAGTAAATACATCGTAGTGACTGCAATTTCATTCTTTAATACAAAAATTATTCATTTTCAAGTGTTTTTTAAGAAATGCAGAGTAGCACCAAACTTTTTCCTGTAGTACTGGCTAAAGTTAGAGACTGCGACTCCGGTGTAAATAGGTCCGAGTTCCTGTCACAATGTTGTATTCACTTTCGGACATATACTATTGGGAAAGGTATGAACCTCCTTATCCTTCAGCTATGGGAAAAATAGTATCACTGCTTTTCTTTCACATTAAATAACCCACAAAGGTTGATCTGTCGTTAAACAAAGAACCCAACCAATCTCTCTCTCTCTCTCTATATATATATATATATATATATATGACGTACGAAAGTGAAAAGACAAGTAGGAATATTTCTTTTGTTATTTGTTTTTTTATTGTTCTCAACTAGTTTCGAAATTAAGTCATAGTCAAGAAAAATGTTTTTATCATTATCTTTACTGATATATTCACAACGTTTCGACTGATGTGTCCTCCGGCATTGTTCAGGTATTTCTTGTCGAACTCGGGAGCCAACACGGATCTTCGAACCACGTCCTTTATTTAATCCATGGGAATTGCTTGCTTTGACTCCATTAACCACAACCGGGTACAAGAGTTAAGTATTCCCGTATTGTTATTCGATTGCAGTCAGGATTAAACCTGATACCTCCAGATGATTGTCTCTTAGAAGCTTAGGAAACCAATGCCTATAACCGTTACGCTATGTGTCCAGCTGACAAAGATGAATACAATAGTCCGAAGGCCCTGAATGATAAAAATCATCAAGCTTCGTCTCAGAAATTCAGACAACTAAAAATGTTTTTGTGAAAAAAGTTTTACAAAGTTTTTAAAAGGTTTTACATGCTATTAGAGAAGCCACGAAAAATGAACGTTGAATGAAAACAATTTTCAGTATTATCCGGTCATCGTCCGAAGACAATGGGTGTGGTTTATTCGCGTATAGAATATATGAGAAATATTATATGAATCTATGTGAGTGCTCGATGTTACATATCTTTTTCCTTCCAGATTTATATAACAAAACTCACGTACAGAGCGTATACAGTGCAATTAGAAGGAAACTCAAACCTGGTTAAATTGTCATTATAAATTTATTTCGCCGGAGAATATCATTATACTCTACGTCTTTTTTTCTCTTATTTTATTCTATCTTTAAAGAGAAAGTCTAAGACCCCAGTAGCTGAGGAAACTAACATATGTATTAGAAGTAAACGAAGACTATATGAAGCTAATCAGGAGGTGCCCGTAGTGTAATGGTTATCGTCGCAGGATGTGGACACGACGAGTCTGATTACATTTCACATAGTATTAATACCGTTGGGAAAGGTATGAATCCAAATATTCTCCCTACAGCTGTGGGTAAATTGTAGGGCAGACTAGGTTCTTCAGTCTTGGTGAGGCGACTAGTCTAGGAGAAGGAAAACTCTGAATTCAAACCTGTTAAACTCCGCTTAAAAATTAACCTTGTGTCATATCCTGCCCGAGCGGAGGGGTTGGTAAATAGGATATGAAGTTAATCAGTTAGTTTATAATCTTACATGATTCAGAAGATTCCACTTGCTATGGAAAATTGGGATGGGTCGATTTACAGGAATACCCTGTTTTGGTTTCTTAATGTTTCTAATACTTTATTGTTTTGACTCCCTTGTGAGTTCCTCCTTTATTCCTTTTAAGAATGGTCCTGAGTATCTTACGAGTGAAACTGCCGGGGTGTTTATCCTTTTGAGGATTTTTTTTTGCTGCAGAGCTTGGTTTCGATGAGCCTACTCGTTCTTCCGAAGCTCTTTTTTCTATTTTTTTCCTTCATCTCCACTTGCTTCTGTGGAGGTTAATAAAGATAAAATAGAATAAAAAAACCTCTGACAGGAATTAGGGGCTATGCATGCATGAAAGAAAGACCTATCGGCACTAGAAAGAAACACATCCTCACTTCAGCTTTATTTTTGATACAAGACGGACCGTCCTTCGTTCCTTCTGCTGCTAGCGGGCAGCGCACGTGTCCGTTCAAGTTTCGTATTTGGCGTAAGATCGAATTTCTTCAAACAGCAGCCTATATTAAAAACGCCAACTGGACTTATCACCTACTATTAATAACGCTGGCTTTGGACTTATCACCCACCGAAAACGATTAGTATATTTCAACGCCTTGTTTGAGAGATGCGACTGTTTTTCTAGTGTCCAGGAAGACATTTCCTCGCTACAGAGTAGCCTAATGAAACCCAAAAATAAAGTTGAAATTTGAAAGGTACCTAAGTCTCTTTTCTTCCTTTCTTCAATAATTCTCTTGCAGCCTTCACAGACAAAGAAGACACCAATGATTTAATGGGGTAGAGAAACGACAAGTACTTACAACCTATGAACTTATCAAATGCAAATAATAATACCAAACATTCTTATGCCCCATAGTTTTAATATTCCTAAGTACGTGTACTTTTCCTTCTCTCCAAGTGTTCTAATGCTTTTTTGATTAAGTAGATTGGTTCCTTCCGCAGTTTTTCTTTTCCCATTTTTCATTAAAAACATAGCAAATGTCAAATTCCATTCCAATATCCTGGTTGCATATAATTATTGATTGCTTCTGGGTTTTAATTACCTTTTCTTACATAGTTATTATTATCATATTATTTGCGGGTTTCTTACATCAGTGTTAGCTGATTGTCTTTCCTTGGAATCCGAGTGACAGAATATCCCCTCAAGTCCTCAAGACTCTTTTCAGGATTCTTGCTGATCTTAACAATGCTGTAGTTTGGATGATTTCGGTTCTTCCGCCGATTTCCAACTCCTCTTTTCCAAGCCTTTGGAGACAGTTCCAAGTGCGCCAGTAACAATTGGTATCACCGTTACTCTCATGTTGCCAAGCTTTTTAGTTCTCTGGCAAGGTCAAAGTACTTGTCTTTCTATTCGTTGTCTTTGATTTTCATTCTGTTATCTGCCTGGATGTCAAAGTCTACTTTACATTAGGTTCTCATTTTTTTTTTTTTAAATTATCACAAGGTCTGATTTTTTGGCCGGGATTAGGTGATCTGTTTCTTTCTCAAAATCCCAGAGAATTTCGTGTATCTCATTCTTCAGGACAGATTCTAGTATGTGCATGTATTATTTGGTTGTACTGTCAATTTTCCATTTCTTGCACAGTTCCCAGAGGATTAACTTCACCCAGCCGTTTCTAGTTTTACACCCACTTTGTGCTAGTTTGCTACATTTGCTTATTATATGATTTATAGTTTCGTATCTATAACCTCATAACTGGCACTTGTTATTCTGTTGCGAATTATCTGTTTTCGTTTTAATGTAGTTGGTCCTTATGATGTTGTTTTGAAGTGACTATTATTATTATTATTATTGTGAGGTTTTCATACCACCATCAGCTGGTGGTCGTTCATAAGAATCTGAGTGATTTTTATTAGTTTTTATCGTTTTTTGAGGGTCGTTAGTTTAACGATAACTTAATAGGAATTTATTTTCATGTCTACATTTGAATATTAGTTCACGTGGTTTATTTAGGATTTTATTTTCTTCTGGGAATGTGATTATTTCTGTTTTTCTTCTATCCAAAGTTTATATTGCTTTGAGGAGTTGCTGTAACCTTCAGCAACTTTTCACAGGGATTGCTTTGGTTTTGATTTATTTTTGGTTTATATATCATGCAATCCAGCATATCAACACACACACACACACACACACACACATATATATATATATATATATATATATATATATATATATATATATATATATATATATATATATATATTTAGGTGGGTGGATGAGTAAAGAAAGGAAAAAATTCACAAAACCAGATAGAGCTGAGTACTGGACAGGAAGACAGGGAGTGTGTAAATGAATAATTACGAACAATTCATAAGTTAAAAAAGTACAAGTGTCCTTGCAGATCACTAAAATAGATCCGCGTATTTGACTGGTTGTTTGCATCCACCAATCAGAAGAGCACATGGGCGGTCTATAATCGTCCAAATAAATTAAAAGCTAATCTTTTTATTTTTACCTATGTTGCGTGAACTGGAGAGCATATCAGAAACTGGTCATCTCTGTTAGGGTCTGCTTGGTGAGGGGAGTATGATGCTGAAAGACCCTAAACTCCCCAGGGAACCAAGCAAAACATCACTGACGACACCCTCCGACGCTAAATGTATTAAGGCGTATATATATATATCATGAAAAAACGAAAGGTATTCAGAGAATAGTTTGTTTTTTAGTTGTATTATTTGCCAACATTAAACATGTTCGTTTTACATTAAACCTTCATCAGGACGTTTAAATATGCGATGTATCTACTGAGTTTTTAAATTTCGGAAGATGTATCACATATTTAAACGCCCTGATGAAAGTTTAATGTAAAAACCGAACCTTTAACGTTAGCAAATAATTCAACTGTTGATAAAACAATCCCATACTTTCTGGGGGGGGGGGTCAGTTACATTCTGTTGGAGTTACTTCGATTTTCCCAGATATATTAATTAGATGTATATCCAACACATAGATAGAACATTAAAATGTATTTATTGAATTTTAACCTTTAGTGTTTATTTCTTATTAATTAATATTTCTAATGAATAATTAATAATTGGAATTTACACGGGATCAGTAAAAAGCAATTATTTTCTGATTTGTCGGTGCAACTATGCCTGATACTGTTGTTTCCGGTCCACCAAGATCTAATTTAGTACGATTACAAGGCCCTCCCCAGCCTTATCCTGACATTAAGTCCCTGCTTAGAACTTCAATAAAACTCATTTACACTTTACAATAATGTTAAAATGTTTCTATAGAAATGTCATCTTGACAGAAGAAATAGTCATTTTTACGTGAAAACAATTGGTTTGATGAGCCATAAAAAGCTCTGCTTTGACATCAATGTGATTGAATCCTGCAGGAAAATATAAGTAATAATACAGGCTTACACATCACTCTTCTCATAAAGGGTTACCAAACTTTATATTCTGTTTGAAAAAGAAATTACACAAATCTTCGTTTTTTAATCTTCGAAATTTTAAAACTGTTTTTCTTTTTTATATTAGAAATACCTTTGAACTCAGCAGCTTTTAATACAATAACTGAAAGATATGGTGTTCTGAGGCGTATGTATAGTCCTTTCACAGTGCAAGATGATTGGCACAGATGATGAATCCAATACTAATTGACAATCTACAATGTAAATATCTAGGTAGACCGAACATTATCATCATCATCATCAAGGCGTGCTTATCGCATGGATTCTCTTGACTGTCTCTTACCACTCGTTCCTATTGGCTATCGCTCTTGGTAATTCATGTAAATGGCATCCAGTGTCCGGACAGAGCTGTTTTATGTAAGTTTTTGCTGGTGGGTTAACACTGGTGTATCCATGTACAAGGAGTCCTTAAGACTTATGATTTTGTCCTTATTTTCCCAGCTGTGCTCTGCATGTTTGGTTCTATTACTAAGATGGTTTGGGAGATGGGAAGTAAATGGCCGTGCAACAGCTGTTTTGCAAGATACTACTTCCAGAAATTATTTTAAAACATTACTGAGCATTCTTGTGTAATTTCCATCTAACTTTGTCTCCAAGCATTTTGTTAGAATCCAAGTGGTGAAATCATACAGTTTACACGTTGGAGAAAATGCTATTTTATTCCAACAGAGATCAGATTCACATGTGGTCGATAACCAATCAATAGCAATCCATGCCTGCAAAATGCTGATGATGATATCGCTTTCAGTGGACGATATATTGCTACCGAGATAAATGAATTGATCAACTAATGTCAGAAGCTTATCATTTAATGAAGATAAGAGTGGAGCAGGTTTTTCACTGCCTTTTGCTACCTGCTCCTTGTTATGTTACACAGATTCGGATTAACCTTGTGAATTTGTGAGAAATTTAAGATCATCTGTGTAGTTCACATCAGTAATAGTTTCTGTGAGATGGCACTTTTTATTTTAGCGGGAAATCATTTTCTTTCCTAGTTGTGTTTATCCAATCTTTTCTCGCGATATGGATTCGAATACCTTGAAAAAATCTACAAGCAAGTGTGTTGCCTCGAAATATTTTGCAGGTACTTCTTCAATGATTCGACGAATAGTTAGACTCGAAGTTGCGAATCGATTTTTTTTGGAATTTTCAACTCGGATACGATTGAGAAACAGCTATGGTAGTAAGATGTGTACCTCCTAAATTCTTAGGGATTGCGTAGTCGCCTTTCTTTTGGAAGAGAAGGATGCAATTTTTCGTCCATTAATCTCCCATGTTTTGGTTATATAGGGTGTTGCATAAGCGAAGACATATGTCAAAAATGTCCTTGTCTTTTATACTTCAGGTATTTGATCATGTCCACAAGCTTTTGCGCTTTTGTTTTTAGAACAGTGTCAAGTTCATCTTGTGAAGTGTCCAAGTTTAATATCTACTTGGTCATAGAAGATTCATTCAGTTGGTTTGTCTATGATTAAGGAAGTTTTTCAAACATGTTTTTTGAAATATTTTCTTCACCTTTAAAGTGTTTATTTTTCGCTGGCAAATTTTAGTTTTATCTCAAAGTGTTTTTCCGTATATCAACTTCCTTTACTATCTCCAGTGCTAATTAAGAATGTTTATTTCCTAAAGAATTTGATTTTATTGATTTATATAATCAAATTAATCGAATAGATTAAACAAATAAATGAAACTATTGAAAATAATATTTTCCTAATTTATAACTTCATGTTAAACAATATTTTTCATAAAAAATAATTCCTCTATTCTAGCCTGATTTATAACAATGATAGATTTCCCAATTTTCGCTCGAAGATTATTATTTTCATCTTCTGCAATGGTTTCCTGTATATATTATAAAATTACTAACTACTAATTAGTTAATTCAGTTTTCATTTTTATTTTTCTCTTTTACTGAAAGCATTAACTAGAAAGAAAATCGGTGAATTTAGGGAAAATCATTGATAGAGAAATAGAGAAATCTGACTTCATTATTCAAAATAAAATCAGTGTTATATGTTTACACAACAAATTTATAGTAATGAAATAACAAAGAACGTAGAATGAAATTTCTCTTTAAGTAAATCACAGGTTTCTTTCTCCAAAATGATTTACTGATAAATATCAATCGGAATCGAACCCTCAACATCACGACCACTATTCCGAGCAGTGAAGCGGCTCTATCGATGCACGTATTAACACCAGCAAGGAGCAGCTATTTTGTTTTCGACTGTAAATCCCTTGTGGAAGGTGCGGAGTACACACCCTTTTCACGCACTTCAAGAGAAAATTAGTTTCAATAAAGAATGCCTAAATTTAGATCAATCGATACTATTTTTGTTTTGCTCTGAGCGAAGACATCTTTCCATATTTCGGTAAATTATCAGATGTCAATAGTTGGAAAAGTTTTGATTCTACGACTAAAACCTACCATTTTTTCCCTCTTTTTTCAGTTCTTTGACAAAATCAAATACGATTCATATAACAAAAATATGGACGTGTTTGCTTTATCGTCATTATATATTTACTTCAAATGATATTGATATTAAAGGCTTCAGGATCTATCAAAAGCATTTTTTTTTGTTTTTAATCAACTGTTATTTTAAACTTTATATTGTATCTTTCAGTCACAGTTCTTAAGCTTATTTTTCTAATTCATTAAAGTCATCATTTTAAAAAGCTAAATTTTCCATCGAAATATTTCTTTTTAAACTCGACCCCAAATTGAAATATTTAAACAAATGTTCATATTTTAAAACATTGAAAATTGAAGAGAAATTTGCAGAACTTTTATTAACATGGTAGTGACAAGTGTTAAACTTCAAAATGCAAATATTTTCTTTAGTTTTTCAGGTAATCTTCATTTTCGGTGTAAGTTTCATTTCCGGTACTCGCGTTTTCTGATTGCATTTAAGTATTTTACGAGAAGAATTAAGTCAGTTCATTGGCTACTTTTTGATTTGAGGCAGTTCAAATTTGTCAAAGTTGGCAAAATTTTAACATTTCTTACAATTTTTCACATATTTAGCAATGTTTAAGTGCGGTCTCTACTGAGCGAATTTTTATGATTTGATGTCTAATCTATCTTATAATACAATTCCATCCCTTCATACGCCTAGAGAGAGAGAGAGAGAGAGAGAGAGAGAGAGAGAGAGAGAGAGAGAGAGAGAGAGAGAGAGAGAGACCATCGTCTTCAAGTTATGTTTCCCTGCTTTTTAAATTTTGATTCTTCAAGAAAAACCTAAAGGAGAAAAAGATGAAAACAACTTTCAGGTGATTTTTTGAAAGCCCAAATGATTCTTCTGTCAACAAAAACCTTTTAAATTTGCCATTGTAGTAAAAATGATTGTAGAATTTTACCTCGATTGATCTTACTATGACGTCGGGATGAGGTTTTTAAAATTTTTTGCAGCCTAACCAACAATTTCATCGATTATCTAAAAAAATCTGTGGTCAGAAAAGACCACATAGTTTATACTTTTTAAAAAAATAATTTGGCAAGAATTGGTAAAACGTGTCGAGTAATGATTCATCACTCCACATTTCCACCTTTGTACATATAGCGTGCCCTGATTGTACAATTTCAATGCATTTAGTCGGAAAAAATTGAAATTGTCAGGGGGTTCGAAAAGAGACTCTGGACCCTTTCCAAGTCGAAATATATAATATTAATAATATAATTGCAACCCATCTGTAATCAGAAAGAAAATTGCACAAATATATGTAAGGAGGGTACAAATTTTGGACTGTTATATTGTCATATATTTGATTACAGAACTTCTGGGCAATAGAGTTTGGCAATTGATAATTCTTAATAATATCCATTCTGATTGTATAACGTTCCATTCGAAATAAAAAAAAAATCTTCTATATTTGGAAGAAAACTTTTTATAAAAAATTGTTTGACGTTCTCTAATGGGCCCTTCACACGGACGTGCAAGTGTTGGATGACCAACTAAAATTTATTTACATCTCTGTACGGACACAGGATGTAGTTTAGAAGACCTGACGGAAAGGATGGATGATATAGACAAATGGTGAGAGAGTCAAGGAAACCCGTGCTAGTAACACAACATGATGATGATGATGATGATTTTTAACATCATCTAACAACAAAGATACAACCAAGTAATAAGATGCATTGTGTCATTTCTTTCATAATCCACTTAATTACAAACCAATTTTTCTCATTCCAAATGGTTCCCTTGAAAAAATATACGCTCGTGAAGATGTATGTCCCATTACTAGAAATAGTAAATTGAAGACCTCAGCTGGCATTGCCTTTAATTGGTTCTTTACGATGCATTGCATGTTCTTAACAGTTCCTAAATGGCTACTACGAAGCTAGATTTTAATTTATAGCAACAAAAATTGTTGCTATGATTTATGTCAAAGGAGTAATAGGCGACCAGAGTACAGGAATATTCTTTTTGTTCAGAACTCCCTTTATAGGTGTGTCAAAAAGTAATAAGACTGATTTTTAGGCGAAAAAAAAAATTAAATTGATATTTCTAAAATTGGTAACCCGGATTGAAAATCAGCTAATAATGTGAACACTTCTCCAACACCTTTCAGTCAAACAATCGATCAGATCTGGCTAATCCAATAGCAGACTTCTTAACCCAAGTGAACCTGATAACCGACAATAAAGGGTCAACCACAAGAACTCTTGCGGCTAGTGCGAGAAACAATCACACGAGAGTTGGGGATTTTTAAAAGGGTCAGCAAGTCAGTAACGGACAAAGGACAAGCAAAGAGCTTAACTTTCGAAGCTGGCGAAAACACCAGTTCCGACTGGGGATGGGCTACAATTTATCAAATAATCGGATCTTTTTTTCTATTGACATAAAAAGAACACTTTAGTTTCTTTCTAATTTTAGACCGATTTAAGGCTGAAACATCCAAATAAAGGGAGTGGTAATTTTCTTAGATCATGAATCTGACTCTTTCCTTTTTCATGAACTCGTTGTCTTTATCTCGTCTTTGTCTCCGATAACTTTCGTCGAGACTCAGCAACTCAACATCAATTGATAGTCATCGATTTTGTTGTATTTTCATAGTTTTGTGAAGACACCAGTCAATCAAAATAGATTTAATCTTCCTCAGATTCCAGGTCATACAAAATGCCTTGTGATACCGAAAAATTTGGGATAGAACTTAATCTCAATAAGTCTCTTAGCTTGCCGAACGTTTCTGTCGTTTTGTCCTCATATCTGACACAAAGTTTGATCTTGTGTTACATTTTCCTGGCATACTGAACCAATCATACTCGAAATAATTCAACATTTCCCAGAGAAATTGGAATTTTGGGAGGTAGACACGGACTGAATGTTTTTATTCGAGTTCATCGTCAAAAAAGATCAGGTTATTTTATGAAGCATAAGAAGATTTGTGGTCAATTGCTGGTTTCTGTTGAGGATGATTTTGAATTTTTTATCTGACTCCTTTTTCTTCTTATTATTCAATTACCTTGTTGTCTTCTTTGTCTGCAGAATGCTGAAAGAGAATTTAAGGAAAAAAGGAAGGAAGAAAAGACAACGATACCTTGTGACTAAAATCTTTATTTTGGAGTTCACGACTACTCTGTGATATGGAACGTTTATCTATTCCAGATGAAATAGTCGCGTCTCCCAGGCGTTGAAATATATTATAATCATTTTCTTGGAGTTATAAGCCTGAATTTCATCGTTTGTCCAGTGGGTGTTTTCTGTTTGGTATGTTAGAAGAGTTAGCAGGAGACATGGTTGATTATCAAACCCCAGGACCTAATCAGCAAATGAGCTCACTGCTAGCAGACGAGGGAAAAGGGTCTTTTCGAGAGCAGTGGTAACGGCTGATTAACAGAATTTCTCTTTTGGCGCTAAGAAGTCCATCCCTTCAGGCATGCGCGGACTTCGCTTCCTGTCAGAGGCCTTCAGGGAACTGCTACTTTTGAATTTATTTATTTTTCTTTTTTTCTTTTCTTTTCAATTAATCCCCACAATTTTCAATCAGGATTACCAACCTCAAAAATCAGCCTTGTTACTTTATGGACTGATTTCGTTTTCCCAATTCTTGGACTAAAACTTTTAAAATAAATGGTGACAAGCTGAATTTGACATAAGGCAAATTTGTTAGCGCAGTACAACTGGTTTGAATTCAGTGTTTCCCTTCTCTTAGATTGGTTGCTATACCAAGTTTAAAGCTATCTGTCTGCTCTGCTATTTACTCAAACCGGAAGGAAGAACTGGATTCAAACTTTTCTCAAGAGTATTAGCGTTATGTGTAATACAAACAGCCTCGTCCAGGGTTTGAACTTTGGTCACTGCGTCAATTCCATAGGTCGATAACCGCTACTTCACAAGCACCTTTTAAAACAAATGTTGACTGTGGATGAAGAGTCATTGTTTGTAAACATTTCCTCATCAAAACTAAACAACAGCAGAACTAAAAGAAGAAAATCCAAAAACCGGGTAAGAAGAAATTCTGGGAGGATTAGTGACGCCTCAACTAAAGTTACGATATATAAATTTGGATCGAAATCAATCAGAAATGAAATAAATGTTAGCTACGTGTTGTCAAAAGCGACGCACGTTCCCAGCAAGACTTTATCAGTTTCCAGTGTCGGAGTTCAGACAGAGAGACATACATCAAATAATCGTAGATACAGGTCTTAACGTATTTCCTTCAGTTATCAATAGAAACTTCTTTTTATTTTAATATTGGAAATTAGATTTTTCCTATACCCACTTCATCAATGTAGTCTTTTTTCCACCACTGTCCGTCGCCAATTCAGGAAGTGCAATAAAACTGTCAAGGGAGGTAAATGAGGTTGACAGAATGTATGATGGCCCTTCCGATTTGATAATCAGCAGCCAGTGAATGATTCAGATATCGAAGAAAAGATCTCATCTATATTAAGTGTACAGTTTACGGTTGGAAAATATGCATTTCTTGATATCTCTCGTTTTGGACGTAAGGTCGCCACAATCAGTTTCTTTTAAAGGACAGCTAAAATGCGGAACAAACTTTTTTCCAACAGTTTTTGAACTTGTGATCTTTAAGTCTAACATCAGTAGTATTCTTATTGGTCCTTAGAGGGCCGGGTCACTCGCTGTTTTTCCATATGTACATATTCTCATTTTCCCTCATCTTACTCTCTAATTGTTTTCTATTCACGTACCACATCTAATTACGATATCATCGTAACCTTTTGTTGAATAGTGGTCAGTTTGGCGTAATGTTGTTGGTTCATTTTTTCTTTTCTTTTCATAAGATTGTGGCAAATATGGTTGGTTGTTTTCTGTTAAATTAGGTGCATATTCAGAAATTCAGTCTTTGTGTTCACCTGTTGGTCGTCGAAAAGATGGTCGAAACGAAGAGGACACAAAAGAAGGTTGTCACTTGATATCGGTGATAAAAGAACCGACAAGATGGACCAATTTCATAAACAGGAAAATATGAGATGGTTTATGTTCTGTAGATGGATGGTTTAGTTTGGTTTCTTTATTTTATGGTATATTAACTTTCGTGAGTTATTTAAGGCCAAAGTTGTCCTTGTGAAAGAATAGTAGTGGTACTTTTTAATCCATTACTGGAGGGCATAAGGGAATTCATTCCTTCCCTATGAGCATTAGTCCAGAAGTGAACGTAATAGCGCCACTGGAGTTCAAACTAACTACATTGTCACATATAGCGTAAGCTACCACACCACAAAGATTCCGTAATATCCCTTCAAAAATAGCCCAGAAGTATGTGATAACCAATCAGAATCTAACTTACCAACAATGGTTTGCGTGATTACACTTATTACTATTATTAAACTACATCCACTCAATTATATAGTCTTCTAGTCTGATTTCAGCACAGCTGATAGGGCTTAAAATACTGTATCTACTGCAAAGAAGTAAAAAAAAAAAAACGCCAAAAGAGTGTTTTGGGTATGACACTAAACTGTATCTAAAGGTGAGACTCCAGTTCTAGAGATATGATGAATATGGAGTAATATTTCATAGCCATTACTCCCAATTGTAGTACCTATTAGGGTGCCATCTATGTATCACACAGATCTACTTGAAAATTATTTGTATTAGATGCGAAAACTTGGTACTATATAACTGTAAATAATATTTGATCAGAATAGTCCCATGAAGCTATAATTACTTATTAAAGATTATTATTAGTTACTTGAAACTATGAAACAGTGGGCAGACAAATGACTTTTATAAAATCGAAATAATTGCTTGAAACCATTTTATTAGTCGTAGTAATAGTATTATATTGGAATACTTGAAATCATTCGACTGGGTGGAAATTATGATTAGCGTAACGGTTATAGGTGTTGGTTCCCTAAGCTTCTACGGAGAAAATCATCTGGTGCAGGTTCAATCCTGACTACAGGCGAGTAATAAAAAAGGAATACTCAACACTTGTATCCGGTTTAAGCTAACGGAATCAGAACAGGCGACCCTCGTGGATTCAATAAAGGACGTAGTTCGAAGTTCCGTGTAGGTTCCCGTGTTCGACAAACACCTAAAGTAGGCCGGAGGACATATCGGCTGAAACGTTGTGAAAATGAAGACAATAGTCAGAAAACCCTTAATGATAAAAATGTATGGAAATTATTTGAATGAGATAGGAAGACATGATATCACATGTCTATGTACAAACCTCTTAAGAAAGAGCAATGAATAAAATGTAAACATAAATGGGATTTTTCTTGCTAGCATTTAATGAGAAATAGGTTTCTACTCATTGGAGATTAACTGAGTATACGTTCCTCTCATTTACGTCCTTGAATAGAAAATACCAAAGAGAAACATCACATATATGTCTCTCATTAATAAATATATTGAATTTCCTAAATGAAAAAGTATTTCATAAAAATGATCTGCAGTTTAAATCATTTACGTAATCTAAAATGTATTAAATCCTTTTTTTGTTTAATACGATTTTGAATTTATGGACAAAATATTTTTGTTCCATCAAACAGGAAATGATTGGAAACTACTGATTTAAACAATAGAAAAGAACGACTTAATTTTTTTCTGAAATGTATTACATTTATTTTTGTTTCTTCTGATTTCTTTTCTTTCAAAACTGTTACAAGAATTGAGTAATCAGAGAAATATTCACTCAGAGTTTACACGCAAAATAAGGACATTACATTTATTTTTCTTTGTCTTCTCTCTTTCGCTCTCACTCCTTCGTTGTTCTTCTCTCTCCATCTATCTGTCAGTAAATGATCACATATATAAATTATGAATAAGGGATATATCATCAGCACTCAGATCTCATATTAATTAGATATTTATTCTCATTGAGAGTTAACATAGGACAATATTCTCACTTCCATACGTACAGATGTCGATATCACGAAATGGCCAAAGACTTTGAAATTTTATCAGAATATCTAGAAACCCTCATATGTAGATACTGGATCCAAATCAAATCAGTATCGTCCTTTAGGGTACTGCAATTTTGTTATTCATCACAGTACGAACGTACGTACAGAAATGTGGCACTTGTGTTTTATTCAGCACTCTAAACAATTTGAGTATATTTTATCTAAATTAAAATCAGAGGAATTTTCCATGAGCAAATTTAAAAAATGTTACTTTTTCACTTATTGAATTGATAACATTACTCGCGGAATTTCGTGACCAGGCTGCATTGAAGACAGGAAACAAATCTTTCTTTTCTTGAAAATTTACGGGGCGTTTTCCTTATTTCACGATCGAAAATCGGGTAGACGTGTTCAATATGATTCAAATCAAAAGTCTGATTTGGCTATGAGCGCCATTTAACAAGATTTTGGACGTGCTATTCTCGAGTCACTTGCATTATGAATTTTATCTTCCATGGGAAAGGTTCTTTTGTTCACGTAACCGTCCGTGAATATTAGAAATTTCCCCTGGAGAATGTATATATATATATATATATATATATATATATATATATATATATATTTAAATTGATATTCCCCACTCATTCTGGGGAGATTAAATGACTCATACCGCCCTACCACAAAAAAAAAAAAAAATTGAATCTGCGCACCATAACCGTCAATTTGACATGTTCAAACAAAATTATTGGCAAAGTAATTTCCAGGCTGACAGTCAACCGCTGTTACAAAACTGAGCAACTCATTTGAAAAGATGCCAGTATGCGCAAAGTCAGCCAGTCAACCATCTCAATTACCTATCTCTTTTTCTGGTGAATGTCGAAAGATTTAAGTGGTTTTCTTCTGGCTGCTCTGTCATAATAACGCATGAGATGAGTTATATTCTGATTTAAACATTTTTGGCATATATGAGGGCCGTCTAAAAAGTTCTAAACCTCATCCAGAAAGAAAAAAAGCACAGCTGAAAATTTTTTATACTTCTTATGCAACTAAAACAAATTGAATTAGTTTTTCTAGTTTTATAAGAAGTGTTAGTGTGTTACAACATCTTGCCTTGCAGCAAGATTTTCTAATTTACCAATTTACTATTGCAATACATCTTTCTGATAGCCCAAGTTGATTCGGAAAAAGATTAAAAAGGCTTTCCTTTCCTTTCCTTTCAAGATACAATGCAATAGAGCATAATTAAAAGTGAAATTTTGCCCAGTCGGCTGGGGCTGTAGAATGCACCGACTGTACCTCTGAATAGCTTGAAATAGAAATGTTTTTCACAATTAAACCGTACTTACGGCCACCTGCCGCCCATCACGAAAACTATCCAAGCTAGACGAACCAGAAATGCTGGAAAAGAAAGGACGAGCTCATAAGTGATGTACTCCTATGGATCCCCGCATATGGCCAAGCAATAGCAGGACGACCAGCTCGAACATACATACAGCAACTATGTGAGGATACGGGATGTAGTCCTAAAGACCTGCTAAAGGCGATGAGTGATAGGGAGAAGTGGCGAGAGAGGGTCAGGGATATCCGTGCTAGCTGCACGACATGATGATGATGATGATGACATTTAAACTGCGTGCTTATGCTGAACTGAATTATTTGAAATGGAACAGTACTTACACTAAACTGATTTGTTTAATATTGAACTGTTTTGACATTTAACTGTGTGTAAACAAAATCTGTACTTATACCAAACTGAATTAGTTGAATTAGAACTGCTTGACTAAACTGAATAGCTTGAAATAGAAATGTTTTTCACAATTAAACTGTACTTACATTGCTGGAGAAGCAGGGACGAACTCATAAGAGATGTACTCTTATGGACCCCCACACATGGCCGTGCAAAAGCAGGACGACCAGCACGAACATACATTCAGCAGCTATGTGAGGATACGGGATGTTGTCCTGAAGACCTACCTAGGGCGATGAACGATAGGGAGGAGTGGCGAGAGAGGGTCAGGGATATCCGTGCTACCAGCGCGATATGATGATGATGGCATTTAAACTGCGTACTTATGCTAAGCTGAATTGTTTGAAATGGAACTATTTTCATGAAAATGGATTTGGCGTTAAATAACCTACAAAGTTTGATATGCCATAAAACCCAAACAACCAACCAGCTAAAAGTAAAATTCTCAATTTTCATAATAATTCTTGCTGATTTAATCAGCTGTCACTAGCTCGAATCTAACTCGCTAACCAATATACCGAGAGAGGTACTTTTAAAGATATATATAGTATCGTCCATGAATAATTACACCATAAATTCTTTAAAAAAATGTATTTTTTACTAAAGCAAAGATACCAGGATTTTATTTCTAATGAAACATTATTAATTAAAACTGATATTGTGAGGTAATATTTATTACCACTCCTCTTGAAAGAAAAATATGAATATATAGCAGTCCAAAAATAAGTACAACTCAAATTTTCCTTTTTTGGTTACACAAGTGGTGCAATTTTAGGTTTTGTTACGTCATTTCAATACCACAGTTTGCTAATCAATAATATCGAATAATATCCATTTTGGTTGTATCATATTTGTTTTTATTATAAGAAGGTAACGATGCAATAGAAACAAAAAAGATTAGTGAGTGATCGAATGTCTCAAAAGTTGTTAACAAACTTTCATACAGAATCATATTCTGTGGTCAAATAGGACCATAGTAACATTGTTAGCAAGTGGTCTCAGGGTGCGAATAGATAAGCTTTCGTAAGTCAACGATTTGAAGTGAGACGATTTGAGAAAGTTCAAAATCTTTGGTCGGTTAAGTTTAACAAAATATGTTTTATATAGCACGCAGACTGTAAACAATCAATCAAACAGTGAAATTCATTGCATCATCTTAGTTAAGTGAATGACTTTGATATGTCGCCTCCACTCGAATAAAATGAAATTTTTACTAAAGCGAAACAGAAAATGTTCCGATTTTGATCAACTCGTGACGGGCGATGAAAAGTGAATCATTTTGCAAAAATGTGTAACAAAATGAATCGTGCAATGCCATTAAAATCAATCATTAAATACCAAACGTTTTTGTCTTGTAGTGAATTTAAAAACAAAATGGTATGATTGATAAATAGCATAATTACGAAAATAACAAAAACCTGTAGATTCTTTGTAAGACAGAGATAGCCACTTTACATGTCAGTGATGGTGGGGTGCTTATTGTAACGGTTATTGCCTTAGGAAATAGATTTGATCCTATGGTTCAAATGCTGCACGAGATTGTTTGCTTCTCACTTTCGTGCTAATGGCATAAATCCCACTATTCTCCCATTTGCAATGGCTAAATAGTAAGACAGACTGGGCTATTTAACCCTAGTGTGGCAACCAGTCTAGGTAAAAGAAAACTTAATAAAAAGCTAGCAGCACTTCACTTAAAAACTGACCAACCCATCCGTGGCGGATGAAGGCACCTTTGGTAGTTAATGGTTTGCGAGCTAGACTAGCAAACCAACATGAGTGAGTTCGAGTCTCATTGGGTGCCCCATTCATGTGACCTTGTGACATATCATAGCAAAAAATGCTTAGTAAATTACTATCCGTGATGGATGGGTTGGGTAAATTCATATATGTCAATGATGAGGATGATGATAATGATACGACCTTCGTCATTGGTCTAATGAGTTGAGTGTTTGTCCATGGTCCGAAAGACCGGGGTTCAATCCCAGGTCGAGTCATACCAAGGACTTAAAAATGGTACTTGATGCCGCCTTGCTTAACACTCCGCATTATAAGGTAAGGATCAAGGGTAAAGTGGAGCAATCCAGGGAATGGAGTATCTCCCTCCCCTACATCTCGGTGTAGTAGCTATTGAAAAGGGAGCCTTCGGGTCACCCTCGACTAAGGTCACCAACTTTACTTACTTTATTGGATGGGGTCCTAGCTTCATTATAGCATTTTTTTTAAATTTAGACTTCTCTCTCTCGACTGACGGCCCTCCCAAGGTTACGGAGACCGAACTACCCTGCTATTTATCTATATCCTGGAGAGTGAGAGAAGAGTTGAATTTATGCATTTCCTCGGGGCATTAATGCCATTTGAACAAAAGGTGTTTCTGCTGGAATCTAATGTTGTGTTGTCCGCGACGACTGCTACGTTGCTGGTGGCTAATCGTCAGATGGTCGGGAAGAAGCAGAAAAACACACTTCGAATTAACATTAGAACCCTCGTTGTTGTATTCTCTCCGTTCTGTCTCTGAAGCCCTGGAAACTGGAAGAAATGTTCAACGGTACCACCTGTGGACTAGCTGTTTCGTTCGTCAAGAACAATCACTTCTTGTAACTTTGATTCTTTCCCCGATTACGTTATTTTCCCCTCGTACCCCAGCCACCGAAAACGTAAAAAATAGAGCAAATAACAAAATTTGTAATGTATATATGGGGTTCAGAAAATACCCGATCCCTACTTCCGTCTTGGGTGGGGGACATCTTCGGACCCCCATTACCACAAAGACCTGATGTCCTCGATTCGGGATTTTAGATCATGCACATCTTGTTACATCTAGAAGAGATGGGGAACTGAACAACTCGTCTTTTTTTTTTAAGTGGGGGGAAGCTGGCTTTTTTGATAACTTATCTATTCGCAACCCGATACCATTTCTTTACAATGCTACACTAAACTCGGGATACCGATTCCATTTTCCATGCCGTTAACCATTAGGCCAAACATACCCCCGTTATGATTATGCAAATAACCTAGTGAAGTGCGTCACACTTGATCATCTACTCATTAGTCAATATGCTAAACTGCGAAAAGGAAATTATAATTGCCCAAGTGATAAACCGTTTTCTTTGAGGTTATCTAAAATTCTGACTCTACGCCATCGAAAAACACAATTTCAAACTGGGAGAAAATCTTTACTTAAACTTTGATTTTATCAACAAACCTAATTACACGGAATCCAATTTACTAAACTTTCTTTCTAACTTCATAACATTAATCTAGAAAAGTCATTTGGAAATGTATAATAAAACAGCTTATTATTTTTTGCTAATTTGTTTGGCAGTCAGTAGTTTCAACCATTGCTGTGTATTAATTCGATATGATAAATACTCCCCAACATCCTTGCCAAGTTCTTTTGTTTCTATTAATTGGCTTATAGTCTAATTGTAATATCTGAAATACGTTCATTTACAAGGAAAATGGGTCTATCTGCATGTAATTACAAATTGTATTTACTAGTTGAAAACCCGCGCTACAGAGTGAAATTTTAGTTATTTACTAAGCTTATGATAGTTGCAGCACAAGGCTGGTAGAATGAGGCCCCCAGGGAGAATCGAAATCGCTGACAATGGTCTGCTAATACAGCTAACTAACTATTAAAACACGTTAAGTGTCTCGGTGGAATTTTAGACAAATTACTACGGAAGATCATCATCATCATCATCATGTCACGCCACCAGCGCGGATTTCCCTGACCCTCTCTCGCTACATCCTGTATCGTCACAGAGCTGTTGTGTATAGGTTCCAGCTAGTCGTCCTGCCTTTGTTCGTCAATGTAATCGGGTACACAGGAGTACGTCACTTATGAATTCATCCTTACTTCTCCAGCAGTGTCCCGCATGTTTGGTTCGTCTAATTTGGGTAGTTTTCGTGATGGATGGTCGGTGGCCGTATATCTGCTGCTTTGTTGGGTCCTGCCTCCCGGATTTGTTCAATATTGCTCGCAGCATTCTTGTGTGATTGCCGTCAAGCTTTTTCTCTATACGTTTAGTTAGCATCCACGTAGTGCATCCATATAGCAGTGTCGACACGATCGCTGCTTGAGAAAAAAACGGAAGAAGCGGATGATATTCCACAGAAACTATTACAAATGCAGACTATGCAGATGATCAAGCGCTTCTTGGAAATATTCCAGCCCCAGCCGAATCGCTGCTGTATAGATTGGAGCAGCCAGCAAGAACTATTAGTTTATACGTTAACTAAAATAAAAAAGTTTATGTGTTTTAAACAAGATGGTGCTATCTCCAAATTAAATGGCAAGTCTGTAATTAGTAGACCATTTCACATATCTCGGTAGCAATATCTCACCTACTCAAAGTGATGCCAACATACGCTTAGCAATGGCATGGACTGCTATTGACAATTTGTTGGTCATATGGAAATCTGATCTCTTTTATAAAATAAAACATGATTTCTTCCAACCTGTGGCCGTGTCAGTATAAATGTATGGCTGCACCATCTGGACTTCAACGAAACACTCGGAGGAAAAGCTTGATAAAAACTATACACGAATGCTACGTGCTGTTTTAAACAAATCATTAAAGTAGTACCCCATAAAACAGTACCACGTACCTCCCATCGCACAAACCATTTAAATAAGACTAACAAGACATGCTGGGTACTGTTGAAGAAGTAGGAACCAACTCATAAGCGACGTTTTCTGGTAGGCTTCAACACATGGATACATCAGTGTTTACCGACCTGCTAAGATAATGTTCCTCAACTCTGAGCGCACACTGGATACAGTTAAAAAGACCTATACCAAGTTCGATGGCTGATAGTGAGTGATAACGAGAAGGTGAGTCAAGGGACTTCGTTCTATCAGCACGACTTTATGATGATCATAGATTTAAACTTTGTAGTAATTGAATCAATCCTAATTTGAAAATCATCACCAACTTGAACTTTATGTTCATATTTAAGTTCAGTCGTACGTTGCGTAATGTCAATTCGTTTATATGTCAATTCGTTTATACGTCTGTGGTTAACCACAATTATATTTTTATATTTATATGGAAAAACAACGCTTAGCGAATGAAAATGGTCTATAAACAACATAAATACGTTATTGTCCAAACAGAGAGACGAGAGAATTGCCGGACGAGTGATGCTAAACTTAAAAAAAAAACCAGACCTTGGTCATACAGCGTCTAAATTATACAACGCTTTTAGAAAGCGTCTGGGACGTTACACAACGTAGACCTGTATCTAGAGGTATTTCACCAAAGAAAATTCAAATTCTTATATTTTTGAAAATCTAAATATTTTAACTTGATATGTATAATTTTTTTCTTGACGTTAACAACACTGACCATTGATCTATCCAGCTTTTTATTGCAGAAATAAACATAAGCATACTACCGAAATATGTTATTGTGATAACTTAAAAGTTGATAAATGTCATCGATAGGTCAAGCTTCTTAACCTCTTGCACGCCATTGCTCATACTATGAATATAAACGCAATAACACGAATTTTAAATCTTGCTTACCCTATATCCCGAAAAAGTTATAGGTAAAAAATAATGGGTAAGAATTCATTCTTTTAACTAGATGTCTACATTATACTATCAAACAAACAGTTTAAAGTATCGGTTTAGCCGACCTAGAAAACACAGAGTAAGGGTCCAGTTTTTCGTTGAAAATGGAAACCCTCGCTAAAAATTAAGAGTTTTATGAATTCTAAAAGTAATATCCAAAAACATTCTTCGAGATTCCAGTAGTAACAAGAAAAAATATGATGACCACAATTCTAATTGTTCTTGAGTTATGTTAGGACGGACGGACGGACTAAAAAGACAATTTGGTGAATTATGGCAAAATGGTAATAAAAGAAACTTTACGAAGTGGCATCAGTCTTATAAAATACTTAATAATTGTGGGCTTGTAATAGATGCCTTAAAGAAATACTATTCGAAAACATTCAGTCATGGTTGTTTGTGTTTTTCCTTTACCAAAAACGTTGGAGATAGAATGAAAAATTAAACTCGAAATGAGATTCTTCTTCACTCAAACAAGAAATCCCATTCCGTCAAACAGGGTTAACCTTAAAAGGTGTGAGGCCGAACTGGGAATTTATATATTGCAATATTTTCTATGTACTTGACAAACCAAGAGTAAATTATACTCTAGGGCGGGTTTCCATCTAGGCACAGGGCTCAATTAGGAGCTATTAGTCCAATTTGGCTTATGACCGGCCCAGCCGCCATATTGCCTAAGAGCGTAAGATTGGTTTCTTTGTTTAATGGCATATCAACCTTTGTTGGTTATTTAATGCCAAATCTATTCTCCTAGAAGAACAGTAGTGGTACTATTTAACCCATAGCTGGGAGGATAAGGGGGTTCATACCTTTCCCAAGGGTATTTGCCCGAAAGTGAACGTAATAGCGCGACTGGAGTACGAACTAGCATACTACGATTCCGCAGTCCATCGCTTTAACCATTACACCACGAGGACACCCCCTAAGAGCGTAAGAAAAGGCAACAGAAATTGTTCTGATATGCAAGGTTAGTACTAGTTAGCGGCTAATAACGCTTCCAGTTTTTCTGAGTGAGAGACTTATATTGGCTTTCTCTCTTTAACTTATGCAAATTAGGCAGATTAATATGCCTGTATCACAACATCTTTCCTGAAATGTATGTGTCTTATACCCCGAGTAGGTCTTGTACTTCTCGTGATTGTTTCATTTTCAGGATTACTTTGCTCTCCTTGTCTCTCTCCCGTATTTCTTTCCCTGGGAGACCTTGATCTGTCCCGCACTGAGCTGTAATCAAGGTCGTCTTCTTGCATTATTTGATCTTCACGCGAGTTTTCAAACTCATTCTGGCCCTTCTGATCATTCATTATTTTGCTTTCTGACATTTCATTCTGTAAAGGTTGTTCTAATAAATCATTAACGGAAGGAATCGTAGAGATTTCTTCATCATTTTGCTCTTCATATTCGTCCAGGGGCTTTATTTGATCTACATGGGCTAATATACTGTTCCCCTTTTCTCTATTCATTATAGCTGCATTTTTCATGATAAATTCTGCCTTTTCTGGATTTGATCTTTATTCTTTTTGTATCACACTTTTTCATTCGTGGAATTCCACATTGTTAACGGTGTTCTAATTTACCTTCCTATTAAAGCTGATGGGCTTTCGAGTCATCCGACGTGTGGTATTGTGCGATAGTTTAAAAGCAGCTTGGTAGAAAAATTTATATTTTTGCTTTTTGCTGAGAACATGCTTTCAGTCTCGTTTTTACGGTCTACGCCATTCTTTCCGCCAACCCATTCGATTGAGGGTGATATGGCGGTGTCTTATACGGTTTACACCCTATTTTTTTCAACCATAAATTAAGTTCTTCATCACAAAATTCTGGTATACTGTCGGATACCAGGGTTTTGGGTATGCCGTTTCTGGAAAATATGACCCTTAGAATCTGTTTTATCGTAGAACTTTTCTTGTCTAGCAGACGGGTTACTTCAGGCTAGCCAGAAAAAAGTCTACTAGTATTAATAAGAGTCCTACTCCAATAATGTATGCATGATCCATATGCACACGACTCCATGGTTCCACTTCTCTTGGCCATGAATGTAAAGTAGTCTGTGTAAAATTTCTTAATTCTTTACATTTTTTGCATCTTTTTATATATTCTTAGACATCTCGTGAATATCCCGGCCACCATACTTCTAATTTTATCCTTTTTTTGTGTGGCCGCTACTCCACAGAGTATATCATCATATGCACTTTTTAGCACCATTTTTTGTGTGTGTGAGTGTGTTTCTAGGGGAATTATCAGATCTCCATTACAAATCACTCCTCGTTCTATCGTTAACTTATGTCTTATTTCTTTGTAGGGTCTTTTCACCCTGGAACAATTTCCACATATGTTTTTTTTTCTTATTCTCGATGTTATCATACTTAGTACTGAATTATGTCTAGTTTCTGCAGCCATTCTATCGAAAGACAAAATGTTTGTCTCTACCCAATGTAAAAATATATCTTCAAATTCTTGTTTTATCTTTTGACTCCTTGTAAAATCACAATCTTGATAGTGCATCTACATGTGGAATTGAATTTTCTTTGACATATTCTATATCAAAGTCAAGTGCCATTAATCTTATTGCCCATCTTAGTATTCTGGATGTCGTGACTTTGGGTAATTCTTTTCTTGGATTTAATATAAACTCTAATGGTCTGTGATTACTTCTCAAAAGAAATTTTTTTTCAAATTAAAAATTGTCGGGCTCTAGTGCTTGTCCACACTATGTCTAATTCTTCTTTCTCTATATTTGAATAATCGAATTCAGTTTTCTTTAGTCTTCTTCATAAATATATTATCATATGTCCTTCTTGTGATAATATTCCAGATATTGAATGTTCGCTTGCATCTGTGGTTAACATAATGTCCTTTTTCGGATCAACAAATTTCACTACTGGTTTCTTTGCCATAATTACTTTTAATTTATCAGAAGCTTTTTGTTGTTTCTCTGAACAGATAAATTCAACATTCTTTTTTTCATATATTTGCAAAAGGCTCAGTTAAGTCCGTATATTTTGGTACATATTGCCTGTAGAAATTCACCAATCCCAAAAATGATCAAAGTTCTTTTTTATTTGTAAGGGTCGTTATTTTTTTAGTATTTTTTCTATCAAGGCTTGGTCTGGTGATATACTTTCTTTTCAAATGGAATACCCTAAAAATGATATTTTACTTCTATTGTTTACGCTTTTTTTTCATTTATTGTCATTCCAGTGTTTCTTAATATATTCAAGACGATGTCGGTTTTAATTCCTAATTGATATTCATTAGTAGCTCCTACGTATATATCATCTTGGTAACAAACCATATTTTTTATATCTTCTCCTAGAACCTGTTTGATAGCCCTTTGAAACATGGTGCTTTATTCCATATGGCATCCTTTTTCATTTTAGTAACCCTATTGGCGTAGTTATCATCGTTGCTTCATTGAAGTTATCGCCTGATGGTATTTGGTGGTATGCCGTTCTCAAATCTATTTTTGTAAAACCTCTCATACCTGCCACTGTATGAAATGCAACTTCATCATTATATATAGGATATGAATCAGAGTATTTTATAATCTCCACATATACGTATGTCTCCATCTGACTTTCTTAAAACTACAACGGGTGATGTCCACTCGCTACCCCCAGGGAGAACATATTCAAGAAGGTCCAGTTATATTAATTTTCGCTGTTTTGCTACTACTAATGGCAACGAATTTTCGGTCCTCAAACTCGCTTTATAGTTTTTTAACTTTCCGTTTTTTTTTCCATTTTCATCTCATTAATTTCGTTTTTAAGAGGTCCATGGTTCTTTTTACAAGATGTGGCAGTTATCGGTTTTACTTCAAATTCATCTTCTAACTCCAAGGAACTTTCAAAGTATCCTAAAGTTTTTATCACCGACCCATTAAATTAGCGAATTTGTTTTGTTCAATTTTTCTACATTCTTGTTTTTGTTTTTTACTGAAAAAAACTTCCATATTGGTTTCGTTTTCTTCAACTCTTTCAACGATTTTCTTTTTGAATTTGCATACTGCTTGAAAATGGTTCTTCTTTTAAGCAATTTGTACAAGTTTTCTCAAATGCTGGGCATTTTTCCTTTTTTATTTCATGTTCACGTCAACAATACGAACATTTCATTTATTTCTTTAACATGTAAGGGAGTGTCCTCGTGGTGTAACGGTTAAAGCGATGGACTGCGGAATCGTAGTACCCGAGTTCGTACTCCAGTCGCGCTATTACGTTCACTTTCGGGCAAATACCCTTGGGAAAGGTATGAACCCCCTTATCCTCCCAGCTATGGGTTAAATAGTACCACTACTGTTCTTCTAGGAGAATGGCTTTGGCATTAAATAACCTAAAAAGAGTTGATGTACCATTAAAGAAAGAAACCAAACCTTTAACATGTAAGTATCGGCGAATATTTGTTCGCTGGGTTGACTTTTATAATAGTTGTATTTCTGTATTAATTCTTGTTGCCGTATAAAGTCAATACAGGTATTTAAAAACATATTTCTTATTTGTAATTGTTCCACTATATTATATCGATCTGATGCATTGTCATCATCATCATGTCGTGCTGCCAGCATAGATATCCCTGACCCTTTCTCGCCACTTCTCCTTATTATTCATCGCCTCTGGCAGGTCTTCAGGGTTATATCCTGTGTCCTCACATAGCTGCTGTATGTAAGTTCGAGCTGGTCGTCCTGCTTTTGCTTGGCCATATGTGGGGGTCCATAGGAGTACATCACTTATGAGCTCGTCCTTGCTTCTCCAGCAGTGTCCTGCGTGTCTGGTTCGTCTAACTTGTATAGTTTTCGTGATGGGAGGCAAGTGGCCGTATAGTTGGTGTCTAGTGGGGTGTTGTCGCCAGGACTTGTTCAATATGCATTGTACATACCTTCAATTAACCTTAACTGAATTAAGTCCTCTCCAATCGTCTGTTCTTCTTGTCCAAGATTTTCAAACTCGCTATATCTACTCGCAGTTCGTAGTCAGTGAAGATATTTTATGGTTGGTTCATCAATTTCTTGTTTCATCGACATGAACTTCGTTCTTCCTGCCACGACCAACCTTTTTTGAGCCTATATTTCTTCTCAAGGTCTGACTTAATTTTTTCAAAAGTCAGATTTTCCAGGTTTGAGTGATATGCCAAGTTGGAGGCTTTCATTATCGCTTCGCATCCATCTATAGCCAAAAAGAGATCCATAATTTCATTTTTTCCTCCCTTTTCCTTGTTGTCTTTTAGCTTTTTAGTTCTTGCGCTCGCAGCAAAACATCGTAGCCACGTATCGACAAAATTGAGATCCTCGAGAGACTACCGGTATCCTATCGGCGACGCCATTATTGTGATGTTCAAGGTTAGCACTAGTTTGTGGTTAATCAAGCTTCCAGTTATTCTCAGTGAGAGACTTATATAGGCTCTCTCTCTCTTACACTTATGCAAATTAGGCAGATTAATTTGCCAGGAATCTTTTAACTCCCATCATCCGCTACTTCTGTACCTACTTCCTTTTTGTTTCTCTATGACTACAAAGTCTTACTGATTCTCTTTTTTAAAATAAGTTTTCATGTATAAAGTTACGGAATAATATGTATACGTCGATGATGTGACTTAATTCAACTTTTGGGACATTCCGAGGTTAAGCCATGCTTGTGAATATATCTTATAATATTCAATTCCTCAATTATAAATATCTAGAACTCACATGCCAAAGATTTTCCTGGGTTAAGCTAATGTTGTTTAATAGTTTATATAGCCAAATAATTTCAGTAAATGATTACATATATAAATCAATACGTGCACAGGTTCCAAGAATAAAGAGTGCATTATCAGTTTTCGCATCTTATATTGATACAATATATATTCTCATTAATACATGTCTGAAATTTTGCATGCATATAACTGTAGAGATGTAGCGTAGGTGTTACTATGTCGTTACATTTCGAAAAATTAACAGAATATCTACTACCCTTGGGATGCATACACTGGATTTAAATAAAAATCGGTAACGTCCTTCAGGGATTAGATTTGAAGAATTCTTTATAAATCACTAATAGCTCTTTCGAATCTTTTCTCTTTTTCTTTTTTTAGCCATTTTTATAACAAAGTTCTAATCTGTCCCGATTTCTGTTAATATCTTCACCATTTTTTGATAATATCCTATAGAAGTTTATTTCATCATAATAATTTCAGCATTATCATTTGTTTGAGTCTTTCTTTTTCTTTTCCTTTTTTTTCTTTCTTTTTCATCATCTTCCTCAAGGAACTGGCGTTCATTCGTATTTGATTTTTTTCTTCTAAAATAATATAACGAATAAAAATCCAACATGAGGGGTATTTTGGAGAGCATTATTATTATCAAAAACAGAGCATTGTCATGAAAATCTGGATTTTTGCCATTTTCCACCCGCCTCAGATTTCTCAGCAGAATCTTCATGATTCTTATTGGCAGAAAATTATTCATAGCAACGATTATTTACACGACAGACAAAAAGTTTGGGATCACCTTGCATTTCTTTAAAAAAAAACTCCTGAAAACGAGATTTTTTGTATTTTCTTTAAAGTGAAAGATAAAATTTCAGTAACTATAGTGTATTTCTTATTTTCACAAAAAAAATAAATACTTAAATATAAAAACAGTTATCCAATAAAAACATTTTTTTTCGTCAATAAAACCACCAGCAGCCTTAATTACTGCTTAACAAGTTCTAGACATTCTTTCCAACAGTTTTTGAAAAAAAGGTAGATGTCAGACCTTTCCAAATATTCTTTAAGTCATGAAACCGTTCACTCTCACATTTTGGGTATTCTCTCCAAACTTTCCTAACCATTCATTCCATAATAATTCAGTTGAAGATAAATCAGGAGATTGAGAAGATAAAGTCAATTTACACATTTTTCCTGATTCTCTTGACCTGAATGAAATCTCCTGCCCTCTGTCACTAAAGACAACCCACACCATAACATACCCTCCACAATCCTCAACTGTTGGAACAACAGAATCATCATTCAGTCTTTCTCCTGAATTTCTTCTTATAAACACTCCCTATTCACATATATATTTTAAAATGTTTATATTTAGACTCATCCGTCCACAATATATTTTTCCGTTCTTTCAATAGCCAGTTCTTATTAACTTTTAACCACAACAGTCTTTTCTGCTTACTTGCCTCCCGTAGCAGGGGTTTCTTGATAGCAATGCGTCCCTGAGCTTCGTTGATCTAAGTCAATTTTTCACCGTTGAGAGCGACACTGGTGACTATCGAGAGAAATCAAGTTTAAGAGTCAATTCTGGAGCAGTTTTCTTTCTATGTCTTAATAATTAAGTGTTTGTCTTCAGTAAGTGTTATCACATTTGACGCTCCACTTTAAGAGTAGTCTTCTTTCAATTAAATATCAATTTATGTCCTCACCTAGTTGCTTTGATTTTACCATTTTTATCAAATTAATCCAAATAAAATATTAATGAAAAAAAAAAAGCATGAAAATATTGTTGTAATGGCACAATGTCTTTTTCTTGCTTCAAACAAAACCTGTTATGTTTTAACAACAATGAGTGTTCCTAGTAAACCAGAGTTACATTTCTGAGTTAAGAATTAGAACATGTATTAACACTCACCCCAGTTGAAAATTTTGGTAATTTCAAAAGGTCTACTGTGGGGATAATGGTGATAAGAAAATATAATATCTCTCAAACAAAATATTCCTAATTTAGCAAGATATATGGTGAACAGATGAACCCATCACCTTTTTATCCGCAGTTTTTTTAATAAGATACGGAATTCTGCAAGTGCATCACGCTCAACACTCACCAAACCCTGTGTGACAGTTTTACTTTTTTTTCTGTAAACTGAAAATTTAAGGATATGGCCTTAAAAAGAAATATGACAAAGCTTTATACCATATCAAATGAGGAATTTCAGAGGTGCTTTGACCAAGGAAAAACTCGCTGGAATAAGCGTGTTTGACGATAAAGGGACTGAAAATAAACTTTTCATCTATTCTTTATTTCTGTTTAAGTAAATGCAGCTTGTTTTCATAACTTTTCATTACAGTATGAATGTATGTATGTATCTCTCTCACTCTCTCTCCCTATATATATATATATATATATATATGTGTGTGTGTGTGTGTGTGTGTGTGTGTGTGTGTGTGTGTGTAAAGTTGAATATAGACCGTGCTTAAGATAGCTCTTTAAAAATAACTTTTTCAAAATGTTTGCAATGAAATCTGATTGTATGAAAAAAGGTAGACAATATGGAAAATTAAATTGTCATGTTCCGTTATACTTTGAAGATGCTATCATAATACCTAAAGATGTCAATCTTACTTTCCCTATTGTCCTCTTTTCTTCCTTTACCTCGTTACCCTCTCTCACTCAATCTCTCTCTCTCTCTAACACACACACACACACACACACATATACACATACATATGTGTGTATGTGTTAGAAAGAGAGTGGGGGTTGCTCGATTTCTATTATAAAGCGTTAAAAAAAGCCACAAAAGAAAGCGAAGTAGTCACCAGAGATTAAAATAATCTGGAATATTTATTGGCTTTAGGCTCAATTGGTTTTGATGCCTTTTATGCATAAATACACATATATACACAAATACTTATATATACATAAATACGCATCTATACATAAATACACATATACATACATGAGTGTGTGTGTGTGTATACGTGAGTGATATTCTAACTACAAGTTTCACGCTTTCGTGATCATCAGATGTATATCTTTATAACATTCTAGCAAACTAAAAGCAATACAGGAGAACAGTACGTAAAAGATAAGGCTATTATTCTCGATCTATTGCCTTTTGTAGTACGTAGTCAAGTCAGATACTCAGCTAATATACTTCCTTGCAAAACTCCAAAGACAATGTCAAAGAAGTTAGTTTCACCATCGAGTGAACGAACCGTTGCTTTTGTGTTTCTGCAAAGCACCATTATTGAGGTATTAGTTTCGTTCGGAAAACTATATCCTAGTTTTTGCTCAATATTTCCTATGCAGAGAATCGAATGTCTTGGATAAATCTACAAACAATAGTATTGCTTCGAGATTTGTTTACACTTACTCCTTTGAAGAGTCGATGGATAATCAGAATCTGGTAAGTTCAAGCTCGATTCTTCCAAATTCTGATTTTTGCTTATAATTTTCTCAGCTTCAAGTTGGATACGATTTAGAAGCAAGGAGTTTGATCTACTAAAAGAAAACGGTTTCACATTTAAAAAAAAGACAAGGAGCAGATGATATTCCGCAGAAAATATGAAAGATGTAGACTATGCAGATGATCTAGCGCTTCTCATAAATACGCCTACCCGTGCCGAATTTTTGTTGCATAGACTGGAGCAAGCAGTAGGAGGCATTGGTTTATAGGTGAACGTAAATAAAACAGAATTTATGTATTTTAAACAAGATGGAGTCATTTTCACTTTAAGTGACAAGCCTCTAAAATTAATAGACCAGTTCATGTACCTCGGCAGTAATATCTCATTTACTGAAAGTAATTTCAACATACGTTTAGGGAAGACGTGGATTGTTATTGACAGGTTGTCAGTCATATGAAAATCTGGTCTCTCTGATAAAATAAAATGGAATTTCTTCCGAGCTGTAACCGTGCCTGTGGTTGCACCACTTGAAATACAACGAAACTCTTGGAGAGAAAGTTTGATTGGAACGACTAAGAATGTTACGTGCTATTTCGAACAAATTCTGGAAGCAGAATCCCACAAAACAGCAGCTGTACGGCCACTTGCCTCCAATCAAACAAACCATGCAAGTAATATGAACAAGACATGCTGAGCACTGCTGAAGAAGTCATAAGCGGTAATTTTCAATGGACTCCTTCACATGGACAGGCCAGTTTTGACCCACCAGCAAAGACTTATTGTCATGAGTTCTCTTGGGACATTGGATGGTGTCTAAGAGAGCTGCGAAGATGACAGGAGCTGATGAAGAGAGAAAGAGAGAAAAAGAGAGAGAGAGAGAGAGAGAGAAAGTCAAAGGACTCCGTGCTGTCACCATGACTTGATGATGATAATGTTGACGATGATTCTCGAATAAACAATGCATTCCTCAGTTTTGTCGGTTGGTTGGTTGGTTGGTTGGTTGTTGGGTTTTTATGACATATCAACCTTTGCAGGTTATTTAACGCCAAATCCGTTTTTATGCAAAAAGTTCTATTTCAAACAATTCAGTTTAGCATGAGTACACAGTTTAATTGTCAAAAACAGTTCTATTTCAAGCTATTCAGTTTATTCAAACAAGTCTAATTCCGCTAATTCAGTTTAGTATAAGTACAGATTTTGTTTACACACAGTTAAATGTCGCAACAGTTCTATATTAAACAATTCAGTTTAGTGAAAGTTGAGTTTCAATGTAAAAAACAGTTCCATTTCAAACAATTCAGTTTAGCATAAGCAGTCAGTTTAAATGAAAGTACAGTTCATTTGTCAAAAAAACCTCTATTTCAAGCTATTCAGTTTAGTCAAACGGTTCTAATTCAAACAATTCAGTTTAGTATAAGTATGCAGTTAGTTCTATTTAACCCATAGATTGGGCCCTATCAGGGTGCTACCATTCTGGGCAAGAGTGGACATGGGAGCAATGACAATGAAGGTGTGCTCTGCATTCCTCCAAAGCTCCAGCATCACTGGGACCTCACCATCAGATTGCTTAGCGTCATATCAGGACTCTCATTTGGGGTTGGGGTCTTTCCCCTCCACAGAAAAGCAGTCGGTGTATTCTACAGCCTCAGCCAACTGGGCAATTAGTTTTGTCAAAATGTTGATAAATGTAGCTATTACAATGAGTATATACATAACTGTTTTCTTTTGATTTATTTTTCTATCCCTGATAAGATTACGTGGACTGCTTTCAACATTCCCGTCACATTGGTTTCATTTTTTTCTTTTTGGTTTTATGGTATATCAACCACTGTAGGTAATTTAATGCCAAATCCTCTTTATACATATATATTAAATATATGATTTCTAAACACATTTTGTTGATAACATTTTTAAACGAGTCTGGGCTCATTTTTTTCACACAGTTAAATAGTTTCTCTTGTTCATATCTAATATAAATATTTCTATTTACAATTAATCATTGGTTTGCACACACAGTTTAATGTTTTCAAGTATTGCTATGCTATATGCTCCGGGTCAGAGTGGGCCTGGGAGCGATGGCAATGAAGAGTTACTCTACATTCCCTCAAACTCCAGCGTTATTGAAGCCTCAGCATCAGACTGTTTAGCGTCATATTTAGGACACTCATCTTATCCCTCTGCAGAGATACAGTCGGTGTATTTTTCAGATCCTTCTCCAGTCGACTGGGCCAGATTGTTATCAGGTTTAATCATATAAAAGTGGATAAATATTGAGTTGAATCATGTCTAAAATTTCACACAATTAAATCGATAACTTCGTTTTTAACTGGATAATTATAGTACCTTTTATGCTTAAAGAAGGAGAAAATCTTACAATAGACTGTCTACTTATTTGCATTGAATTATCAAACTCACTATGATTACAATAAATCGTCAGTGAATAAGAATATCCTGATTTTGTATTCATGTGAATAATTGTGTGTGACTAACAAATCGGAAAAAATAACTAATTCTGAACATTTCATTTTTTTTTTTTTTGTTCTGAACAATAGATTTTGGACTTGAATAGTGCTAAAAGATTTATTGAAAATACATCGTTTGAAGATGCCATTAAAGTATTTACAAACCATGATTTTCGCATAAGTTTTAGGATTTTCAGTATTTATCAAGCAATTTCGTATAAGTTGACTTTGACAGAAAGAGCACTTACTGACGCACAATCAAGAATGAGGAACCACTGGCATTATAAACAGAGGTGATACCACTCTTGACTTATTATAATGCATAGACAAGAACTTCAGCAAGTATAAATATGATTTCATTTTCACTCACATACACACACACACACACACACACACACGCGTGCGCGCGTGTTCGTGTAAAAAGATAGATAGATAGAGAGAGAGAGAGAGAGATCCCAGTACAATTCCGGTTTGTTTAAAATTATTCAAATAAATGAAATCCACACAAAATATAGTATTTCGAAAAAAAAATCCCTAATGTCAATAGACATTAAAAAAATATTTCTTTTTTAATTTATAACAGATATAAGTATGTATTTACCCAGCCCAACCACCAGGGCAGGATGTGACACAAGATCAATTCTTAAGCAGAGTAAAGCTGGTTTGAATCAAGAGTTTTCCCTTCTCCTAGACTGGTTGCTTTACAAAAGAATCCAGTCTGCCCTAATACTTATCCAGAGCTGGTGGCAAGGAGAAAGTAATTTGATTCATGCCTTTTTCAAGGTCATTAACGCGAAGTGACATGCAAACTTCCTGGTCCAGGATTTGAACTCGAGTCGCCAATTCCATTTCCTTCGGCGATAACCGTAACGTTAAGAGTATTTACATCTATAAGTAGTTTATAAGTATTTTTATGATATAAATGCAGTTGTTTTCTCTTGAAGTGATTAGAGTATTTTTTTCTTTTAAGTAGCCGATTTTATACTCGGGTAAAGTCAGTAGATTTTCTCATAATCTTATCAAGATTTTTTTTTTAATTAAAGGTCACATCTGGTAAAAACAGTTAAGCACTTGCAGATTTTGTTCAAGTGGTCAAAGTTTAATGTAATCCGAAAAAACAGTGGATTCATTACAAGTTATGAGTAGATGAAAATCCGCCAGTCAGGCTTAGAGACTTGTCAATAAAATCGACACTCATTCATTCACAAAGAACTATTAATGTTCTTTAAGAAACTTACATAATAAAAAAAGAATGATCAGAAAAAAGTAATAGTAATAATTATGTAGTTTCATGTAATAATTTCATTTTAACAATAGTCATTTCTCATCAAACAGTTATGTTTTCAAATAACTAATAATAATCCAACCCCAGGCGACTTGAGCTGTAGAATATCTCAACCACGTCTCTGCAGAGGGATATTAAACAACTTCATGGTGAAGCTCCAATAATGCTGGAGTCTGGGGAATGCACATCACCTCTTCATTGCCATTGATCATTGGTCCACTCTGGCCTGGAGTGGTAGCACCTGATAGGGTCCTATCTATCAGTCAAATAGAACTGTTTGACATTTAAACTGAATGAAAGCAAATGACTCATACTAAGTTGAATTGTTTGAAATAGAACAGCTTGACCATTTAACTATGTGTAAACAAATGAAAGGTGTTTAATAGAATTGTTATTGTTACATAGAAAAAACATTTCAATCGATGCAAAAGAATTGACTTAGTCTCGGTTAAAAACGTTATCAACAAAATCGGTTAACAAATCATATATATTCAATATATATGTCTACAGAGGATTTGGCATTAAATAACCTCAACAGTTGATATACCATTAAACCAAACCAAAGCAAACCAAATTAATAATAATCCTGGGTAAACAATTACAACTTCAATTAACCATTCTTAAACAGATAATTTATATTTGTATGGTATTAAGTATTCCAATATAATACGAATAATTTTTAAGCATATCTATTTGGTCCATAGATGGGACCCTAACAAGTATTACCATTCCGAATCAGAGTGGACCTGGGAGTAATAGCAATGAAGGAGTACTCCACGCCTCACTATGCAGTGCTGTGTCACACCCAGTATACCCCACTTTAGGGGGAGAGGGTATGTTGCCCTACTGCTGAGGATGCCCTCAGCATATTCTAAGCCGCACCAATAGAGCGTACGCTAAAAGAAAACAGAATAATATTTTCCGGACAAAATATACATCAATGAACCTTATAATGAAAGCTATTACTAAAAAGATCTATTTCTAAAAGATTTATTACTAAAAAGATAATAATAGATTTATTGACCTTTAGTTTGGTTTCTATATCAACATTCGTGGGTTATTTAATGCTAAAGTCTTCCTTATAGAAGTACAGTAGTGGTACTATTTAACTGATAGCTGAGGGGGATAAGGGGGTTCATACCTTTTCCAAAGGTATTAGTCTGAAAGTGAATGTAATAGCTCGACTGGAGTTCGAAGTTGCTTCCCATCATGTCGCAGTCAAGCACGTTAGCCACTAAGCCACGGGGACACTCTCCTTAACCTTCAGTATCAAGCTCTAACCATTGAGATACAAAGTACCAGCCCTTGTTATTGAAATATTGTGTATATATCAAGGCGACTGTGTCTTTGTTTTTTTGTCCTAACCCTGTAACCAACAAGGCATAGATGCTGTTCTGACAAGGTTTGTATGTACAGAATGTGGTTTTGCTGGAACTCCGAGACGAAGGATTTGTCGTTATTTTCCAAACAAATACTTTGGTCCAAGAATTGTGTTTATTTACCGCCGACCAGAGGCAAGCAAGCAAACATCGGTGCGTGTGAATTGTTGTCGTTCATTTGTTTTTGACTTGGCTTCTTTGCAGAAGTAGAACACACACACACACACACACACACACACACACACACACACACACACCGTGAGGTCGGGTGGCATGTGAGGTTTAACGAAACAAACAAAACAGAAAAGAAAAAAAAGAATCCCGTCTGCACTTGTGAGATATTTGTGAAGGCTATAACGGAATGTGCAAATATGTCGAGAAGCAAAGAATGAACAGGATGTCAAGGGGTCGAAAGTAAAAAAAAAAAAAGTGGGGAGGGAGTTGAAAGACAGCAAAGATGCCATGTTTATGTTTGCTGGATTCGACGGTCAGCATAACACAGCCTGGGTGGTGGTAGATGGTTCATTAGAGTGTGTTTTCTGTGTCTGTTGCTGTCATTTAAACACTGCTTAGTTTAGTACAAGGCCAAAAGTATTGAGCCCCCAATTAGAATCGACATCGTCATCCATAACACAATACAAGTTGCTCTTTCAATATTACTGGAAGCAGTAGAAGAATAAGAGGGGGAAAATATTCTTTCGTGAAAGGAAAACAAGTCAAGCTAAATGGAAAAGAAAAAAAAAGAAAAATAACAGCACAACAGATGAAGATTCTTCTATAAAAGATACAAATATGTATTTACCCAACTCCTCCGTCACAGGCAGAATGTGACACAAAGCGAATGTTTAAGCTGAGTAAAGCTTGTTTGAATTCTGTTTTTTCCTTCTTCTGTACTGGTTGTCTAACCAGGGCAAAAACCTAGCCTGCACGAAAACTTATCCGTTGCCAAAACGTGAGAGCAAATCGATTCATGCCTTTTCTGAGAGTATTAGCGAGAAGTGAAAGGCAAACAGTCTTGCAAAGATTTGAATCGGGTTGCGATTCCAAGAATACAAGTGATTCAATTTAATTAGAGCAGGGGTGGGTAACATTTTTTGTAGGTAGACCATATGACCAAATTCAGACATTCAAGCGGGTCACACAAAAATTCGCTTTTTTATGTATAAAATAAATCAAAAAATTATCACAATGCAGCAATACATTCATTTAACATACAGAGTAAAGAATTTTATTTAGGTTTCGACACCAAATTCAGAAAATGTGCATACCATTATTGCACATAACTTACATTTTTACAGAGTAAATTATTTTCTGAACACACTATTACAATATTACAATCAGACACAAGCAATACTATTTTAGATTTTTGCATTACAGACCATTTTAGAGGGACACTTGAAATTTAGAGTCCTTGCATAGCTTGTCAATATCAGCTTTGACAGAAGTGGTAGCCTCCCTTAACTGACTAGTCAAATGTTCATCAGTCAGATGACTTCTACATCTGGTTTTGGTGAGTTTCATTTTGAAAAAAAAATTGCTCACAGCAGTAGGTGCTACCAAAGAGAGAGGCCACTCTTTTTGAATGACGGGACAAATTGGGACTTTTCACACACATAGAGTTTATAAAAGTCTACCAAACTGTTTTCAGAATATTTCCTCTTGGTGTACATGTCAACCAGCAGTTCAATTTGGCAATCCTCAGGACTGTCTTCCACTGCCAAATAAAAAGGTTGAGCAAACAATTTCAGCTTAATTTTATTTTGTCTGAAATCTGAAAATCTGTTTGCAAACTCATCACGCAGCTTTTGTACACTAGCTCCATATTCAGTGCAATCCAAATAAGGAAATTCCAGTTTCCTGGTTGCAAGACACATGAAATGGGTCAACGTGGCTCTATTCAATTGAACCTGGAAAAGTTCCAGTTTCTTCTCAAAAGCACAAATATGCGCAAACAGCTTATTCACAAGCTGACTTTACCCTTGTAGTCTTAAGTTCAGATCAGACAGGTGCTGTATAATGTCTATGAGGAATGCTAAGTCATTCAATTAGTTTTCATCGCTCAAGAAGGCCAGATTCTGATATCTTCTCTCCATAAAAAACTTAATTTCCTGTCACAGATTTCAGAACCTCTTTAAAATGGTAGCTCTACTGAGTCATCGTACAGCAGAGAAGTACATCACTCACTGTCAAACTCATCTGGAAAAGCTTTAAATTGCCGATGATTTAATCCTCGTGCTCGAATGTAATTTAAGCACTGGACAACATTTCTCATGACTTCTGCAAAATCCAGATCTTTGGTGCCGAATTTCTCTTGGTGAATAATGCAGTGGCTTACAATTACGTTTTGTGCTCCAACTGCAGTTAGAAATTTTTTTGGCAAATTCATTTATCCTACCTGTCATGGAAGGAGCACCATCTGTTGTAACACCACACAATTTAGCAGGATTCAGTTCAAACTTCTTCCACTACCTTAAGCTCCTGTTCACAGATATCCTTGTGGAGGAAACTCTTACCATATCAAAAATCTCTTCAACAATATCAAAGTCAACAGTAACAGCTCTGATGAAAATGACAAGTTGGGCTGTGTCACTGACGTCAGTGCTCTCATCCGAAGTCAGACTGAAAGCTTCACACGATTTCAATCTCTCTTTCAAAATTTCTTTGATATCATCAGAAAGATCATTTGTCTTGCGTAAGACAGTAAAGCGGGAAAGGCTAATTAACTTAGCCAAATGTTGTTGTTGTTTTTTCTCCGGGCACTCATATTCTGTGAATATTGTCAAACAATCTTAAATAAATTCTAGGTCACTGAAATGCTTTCTTTTTTCTGTCATGCTTTCACAAAGCTTAAAACTCAGTTTTGTCACCAGTTCTGAATCTTTCTTGTAAGTGGTAAAAATACCTTGTTGTTTTTTAAAGGATTTTTTCAAATGTTCGGTTTTGTCCATTCCTGCCTGACCAACAATTTTATCAAACTGAGAGAAGCGCTTTGTTGTGTAATGACGTTTAATAATATACTCTTTCATCACTGCAATTGTAATTTGACAGAAGAGGCAGAAAACACCTTGGTTATGCGGGACAACATTAATTTTGTGTACCATTCACTGTTAAATACCCTTCCTTCATCATCAATTTTTCGTTTCTTGACTGCCGACATGTTCATCTTCTAATGCTTATAATAAGCTCATTACTCCATGAAAAATGTGTTGTCAACGTTTTTTTTTATTAAAAAGCCAAAAGTTCAAAGTGTTAAAAAAAAATAAAAAGTTTCAAGAAAATTATATTTCATTTTTTTTTTTTTTTTGGAAGGATGGCAATTTAAAAAGGACCATTGAAATCACAACTTTCGGTTTTTATATATTAGAAATTCAAAAATAAACAAAAATTAAAAATATTACTTCTCTGACATAAATTATCAACCAATAAGTACTACCTGCATTCCTCTACAAGAATTTGGCTATAAATATATTTCATCTTTCACAAATATTAAAGTAAAATCAATATTTTCATAGACTGTGTTAAAAAATGCGACTTTTTGCGCCTAAAATTAAAATGAAACTAAATTGCCATCAGCAGCATCAGTGAAAAAAGTCGACTATTAATACAGAAGCCTTAAAATGACAAAACCCATTGTTCTAAGATCATAAAAAGTATGTATTTAAAGGATATAATTATATTACTTTCCATAGCCATGAGAATCAAACGTTAATACAACAAAATGATGACAACAAACACGTGATATCACACGCGTGTATTCAAAAATGAGTGCGAAGTGGCTGTGACAGCCACGCGATCCTTGGAGAATGGGCATGGTGGTTTGTGGTATCAGAAAAATGTCCATAAATATTTTTTCTAATCAAATTTCTCAATAACATTTTTTTAAATATGAACTAAATCAAAATTTTCATGAAATATTTTTAAAATCAACTCATTTTTTTCTCACAATGAATAAAGTTAAAGTCAGATTTTTAATTAATCTTTTAAAATTCTAAAAAGGAAACAAACAAGTTTTCTTTGCAAGAAGGAATAAGAAATTTAAATTCCACAAGAAATATTTTTTCAATACTTTTATTTTTTCAATATGAGTTAGCACAGTAATTTGAATTTTTTTTAAGCCTTAAAACTTTTTATTTGAATTAATTCATTAATAAAATTATTTTTCAGAAGGAAATTAATACTAGTTTTTCAATGAAAAACATGGGAACAACTTAAAATTCCAACTCAACTTTAAAATAAAACTGAAAATTTTTGAATTTAAACAATCTTGTAAGAATATTTTTAAGTTGATTTTTAGGCTTTAAAACTTTACTTAAAATCTGAAAAAAAATTGAATTAATAAAAGAGATCTTTAAAAATTTTTAAATTTTGTAGCGTGGTTACAATTTTAAAATCTAATGCATTTATTACGTACAACGCTAACTCCATTTTGACACATTTATCTTTAAAAATTGAAAAATAAATTCCGTAATTTTTTATAAAAAAGTTTTCATTATTTATTGAATAAAAATGTTTACTAAACAGAATCAGCACCACCCAAAACGAAACTGATAACTTTTACATAATTTAATTATAGTTAAGGGGGTTAGAAAAAAATAGCAATTATCTGAGGCACCAATATCTATCTACAGTACTACACTAGTAAAAGTTTTCTCATAGATTAGAAAAAAAATTTGAAATTAGAGCTTAGTGGGTAAAAATTAGAGTGTAGGCGAGGGCCACAATAAATGGCTTGGTGGGCTGGGTTGTGGTCCGCTGGCCGCCTGTTGTACACGTCTAATTTAGAGTTAGTAACAATATGTAATATTCATCCTCAAACAAATTACAAGTTTTGAAATAGGCAGGAGTTCGAAAATCAAGATAATCGTATCTGGAGATATTATCAAAAATCATCTTTGGAAACACAAATTAAGAAAAAAAAAAAAAAGAATTAGATAAAAAAAAGCACAGGAATTTTAATATCATTATGATCGTCATCATCATCTCTTATTTAGATGTTGGTTGTTGGTTGTTTGTGTTTTATGGCATATCAACCTTTGTAGGTTATCTAACGCCAAATCCGTTTTTATACAAATAATCAGTTCTATTTCAAACAATTCAGTTTTGCATGAGTACACAGTTTAATAGTAAAAAACAGTTCTATTTCAAACTATTCAGTTTATTCAAACAGTTCTAATTCAGCTAATTCAGTTTAGTATAAGTACAGATTTTGTTTACACACAATTAAATGTCAAAACAGTTCTATTAAACAATTCAGTTTAGCGTTAGTACAGTTTCAATGTCAAAAACAGTTCCATTTCAAATAATTCAGTTTAGCATAAGCACACAGTTTAAATATTAGTAGAGTTTAATTGTCAAAAACATTTTTATTTCAAGCTATTCAGTTTAGTCAAACAATTCTAATTCAAACAATTCAGTTTAGTATAAATACGCAGTTAGTGCTATTTAACCCATAGATAGAGCCCTAACCGGTGCTACCATTCCGGGCCAGATTGGACCTGGGAGCAATGGCAATGAAGGGGTACTCCGCATTCCCCAACGCTCCAGCGTCACTGGAACTTCACCATCAGATTGCTTAGAGTCATATCAGGATACTCAGGGGGGGGCTCTTACCCTTCTGCAGAAATGCATTCGGTGTATTCTACAGCCCCACCCGACTGGGCAACACTTATTTAGCTAACGGGAGAAGAGAAGTATATACAGACAAAGACTAATAAGCGTTCAGTCAGCGTTCTTTTAGGAAAACTATTAAGTGATTGGCATAGGCAATGATGTTTAATATGCGTAAATTTCTTTGAGATGCATCGGATTGAAATAATATAAACATCCATCATTGTTCAAGTAACAATTTTTTCTCCATCATAGAGTCCTGATGATGGTTTAATAAAACCGAAACGTTTAACGTTGACTTGTCATCATAAATAAATTCATCACATTTGGAATACTTTGTTTTTCTATTTCCTCCATATATATATGTGTGTGTGTGTGTGTGTGTGTGTGTGGTGCGTCAGATATATTACCCACAATTTAAATTATTACCAGTAAAGTGCTAGTGAACTTGGGCAAATGGCAATGGTTGCTATATTTAGGTGATATCTTCTTATTTCTTTTCCTATACGATCAGTTACGAACATGGCTTTTGCTGCTGAAATGTTTTTAAGACTGGGGAATCTGTAATTGCTCCGTGGAGAGCTTTTCATGCTCATTTCATGTTGTCAGAATGATCCTATTCCAGATAGAAAATGGATCCTGCTATGGATTGAAAATAGGTTGGAAATATAAGAACAACAGGTTTATCGATTCAAATAAAGTCAGGAAGAAAACCTAGAAGCACTCAAACACCAGAAAATGTTCAAATTTTGAGACACACTGTTGTACGATTTCCTATAGGTTCAACATGCTTCTGTTTTGAGATTGCCTAACTGCTAAAGAATGTTTAGATATCAGCTAGATGGAATTACAATTGCCACGTGTTTAAAGTTCACTTGTACCACACAGGAGATAATTTAAAATGTAGAAGGTATATCTGTCGCACCTTATATCATCATCATCATCATCATATCGCGCTGGTAGCACGGATATCCCTGACCCTCTCTCGCCACTCCTCCCTATCGTTCATCGCCCTAGGTAGGTCTTCAGGACAACAGCCTGTATCCTCACATAGCTGCTGAATGTACGTTCGAGCTGGTCGTCCTGCTTTTGCGCGGCCATGTGTGGGGATCCATAAGAGTACATCTCTTATGAGTTCATTTCTGCTTCTCCAGCAGTGTCCTGCATGTCTGGTTCGTCTAACTTGAATAGTTTTCGTGATAGGGGGCAGGTGGCTGTACAGTTGGTGTCTTGTGGGGTGCTGCTGCCAGGACTTGTTCAGGATTGCACGCAGCATTCTTGTGTAATTGCCATCCAGTTTCTTCTCCAGCCGTTTTGTTAGTGTCCATGTAGTGCATCCATATAGCAGTATCGACGTGACCGCTGCCTGGAAGAAGCTGCGTTTCATTTTATCGGTTAGGTCTGATTTCCATATAATCGATAGCCTATTGATAGCTGTCCATGCTTTCGTTAACCTCGTTTCGATGTCCTTTTCGGTTGATTCGACGCTGCTTCCTAGGTACGTGAATTTGTCTACTAGTTTAAGTGGGGTTCCTTCTAGAGTGGAGATGTCCCCCGTTTGGTTATAGCACATATATTCCGTTTTGTGTGCATTAACATAGAGGCCTATGCTTGCTGCTGCTCGTTCCAAACTATGCAGAAGAGTTTCGGCTTGGTCAGGTGTATTTGCCAGTATCGCTATGTCATCGGCGTAGTGGGCGTCGGTAATTGTTGTTGCGGGGTATCTTCTGCTTCTTTTCTTCGTCAGTTCGAAGCCATTCTCTTTGATTTTGTCAATCGATGTTCTCAGTACGTAGTCTAGACAAATGATAAAGAGGTACGGGGCCAGCGTGTCCCCTTGTAGTACTCCTGCTACAATGTCAAAGTATTCTGTGTCTCCATCCGGTGATCGTACTTTTACTTTAGTGTTTCTATAGAGAATCGTTATTGCCTCTACGGTTTCTTTTGGTATGCCGTACGCTAGTAGGATTTGTTCCATCTTTCCTCTGTGAATGGAGTCGAAAGCCTTGGTAAAGTCGACAAATATTAATGTCGCTTGTAGGTTCTTTGCCCGTACACCTACAAGGATTCTGCGGATGGTTAATATTTGTGAGGTCGTGGATCTATTTCTTCGGAAGCCATTTTGGTTTTTTCTAAGTATGATGTCGATTTTGGGTTCTATTCGGTTTCGTAGTAGGGCATTGTAGATTTTGGCAGCTATGGATGTAAGTGTTATGCCTCGGTAGTTTTTGGCTAATCCGAGGTCCCCCTTTTTAGGGAAGGGGAGTATGCATCCCTTCATCCATCTATCTATCGGATTTTGATTGTATACTGCATTGCAGTGTCGGAGCAGTATGTCGTCGAATTGTCTGGTCTTCCATACTTCCGGGGGAATTTCGTCCAGCCCTGCAGCTTTCCTATTTTTAATTTTTCTGAGAACCGAGTCGAGTTCTTCTTGTGTGAACGGTCCTAGTTTAATGTCTAATTGTTTGCTAATTATTCTGGTGATTGGTTCATGCGTTATTTTTGGTGGGTTTCCAAGTAAGTTTTCGAAGTGCTGTTTCCACAGTTTTATTCTTTCTTGTTGGTTTGCTGCTTTAAGTTTTGCTTTGGCTGTGTTCTTTCTTCTGCTCACTTCGTTTATTGTTTGCCAAGCTATCCTAGATTGCCTATCTTCCACCGAGTCTCTGATCTTATCTATCTGATTTTGAATGTATTCTGTCTGTTCCTTTATATATATGCCTGCTAATTGATATTGTGCCGTTTTTAGTTTTAAGGCATTTGTGTTTGTTGGGTTTTTTCGATAATTTTTGGAGGCTGTTTTCACTAGTGCACGTTTTTCTCTCACAGCTAAAGTTTCCCATGGGACTCTATATTTAGTTTTAAGTTTTGTTGGAATGTATTTTGCTGCTGCCTCGAGGTGTGCATTGACGAAGTTTTCATATTCGTCGTTTGGTGTACTTGTTTCAGTCTTTTCTTGTAGTGTTTCGAATCTGTTTCTTAATTCTAATACGTATTTATCTCTTATATCTTTGTTGTTTAATAGGGCCCAGTCATAGTGTGTGGTGGTCGCTGTTCGTTTGGCGTTCTTTCGTAGGCTTAACCGTATTTTCGCCATGACTATTCTGTGGTCGGTGGACACACCCTCAAAAGAGGAGTATGCCTCGCAATTCAATGCACTATTTTTCCATTTCTTGTTTATAAGGACGTAGTCTATCTGAGCTTTAGTATTGTTTGCATACGTGTATGTCCATAGTTTGCCCTCTCTTTTTTGGTAGTTTGTATTGAGGCATGCTAATCTATTTTCTATCATGAAATCTGTTAGATGTTGCCCATTCCTATTTGACGTGTTGTGGAGACTGTATTTGTTGTTTCTGTTTTTCCCGATTTGGGCATTCATGTCTCCACAAATGACTAACATGTTGTGTTTCGGGATGCTACGCACTAATGAGGATAACTCATCGTAGAAGGCGACTAGTTCGTTTTCTTCACTAACATTGGTGGGGCTGTAGCATGAGATGATTGTTGCTCTGGGGTTTCCGTTGAATGTAGCTGCCATCATTCTAGGCTGTATTTTCTCAACGCTATTAAGCGTTTTTAATGCTCTAGGTCCTATAAGTAATCCTACCCCTCCTACTGCGGCGTTGACAGAGTTTTTCCATGCGGATACAGTGGCGAGCGACCAGCCATTGCCAGTTTCGTGATATTTGATATCTTCGGAGTGCGTGTATCTGTGTTCTTGTATGCATATTATGTCTATCTTATGTTCTTCGGCCGATGCGATTAGCTCTGGGAGTTGTCCTATTCTATTTGGGGTTCTAACGTTAAATGTGGCTATTTGTAGTGTTTGCTTGCATTTTAGTAGTTTTGATTGTTTGAGCTCTGTAGCTGATTTTTCGAACACCGAGGCCAGGGCTCCAACCTCAGCAGGACGCGCCCCTTTTTTACCCGCGCGAAGAGCGATGCGGTTTGTGTAAGTGGTTTGAGTGTGGGTCATGGTTATCTTTCGATGGCTGTTTTATTCTCTTCTATAGAAGCCACTCTTATAGAAGAGCAGCAGTAGTTCCCCGATCGAACTAGCGATCCTGAGCGTAAAGTCGTCAAACTCGCGTCCAGGACCCGTTTAGGTATTGATTTTGGTCGTACATGGGATTATTCAAAATACCTTTACGTACATCATGCTGCTTCCCATGTGTACGCAAAAAAAAAAAAAAAAAAAGTGGGGGGCAATTTTGGTTTAAGTTTTCTTAAGTTTTAACTTAGTTAAAGTCCAACATTAAGGTACTTTCACTGGTACTGACTTGTGCTTTTTTTTTTGCTGTATTGGGACTTTTCCTAGGTATTTTTTTTTTTTTTTTTTTTTTACTACAGTTGGGAACCTAGCAGGCTTCAGGAATTATAGAGCTTAAATAAAATTTTCTCTTTCCCTTGGTGGGGGGGGCCTGTGGTAGCATTAGGTGTTTTAGGCTTTTTCTTCTAAACTACTGTTAGGGTTTTCTTTACGAATTTTTAAATTATTCGATAGAAGACATTCAAAAACATTCTGCCTTGTTCGCTGACATTGGAATGTATAGCACCAATTTGGCTTTACAGTAGAGTAAGCGTGTCTTTACATTTAAAACGCATAGTTTAAGCATTATTTTACAAACAAAATACAGCATAACATTTTGTAAAATTCAGCATTTTAAATTGATAGGACTTAAAGACATACTGACCAAAATTGATATTTCTTCCAGTTGGCTCCTGAGTTCAAATGCTTCTTCCTCGTTTCGACTTTTATTTACTACTGAAATTTTACGTAGCTTTGGAGGCGGTCTTATGGGGAATTCATTTCATTCTTTTTTTTTTTTTCTCTCTTTTTCCCTTACTCTTTGGGGGGGGGCTATGGTAGCATTAGGTGTTTTAGGCTTTATCTTTTAGACTACTGTTAGGGCCTTTTTCTTTTTTTTTTTTTTTTTTTTTTTTACTACAGTTGGGAACCTAGCAGGCTTCAGGAATTATAGAGCTTAAATAAAATTTTCTCTTTCCCTCGGTGGGGGGGCCTGTGGTAGCATTAGGTATATATATATATATATATTATAGCAGTGTTGGTTGTCGCTAAATCACTTTGTGTCGAACCAAGTGCAATATAATATGGAGAGTGACTGTATTTTTTCGATTTTCAATTCATTTCATTTTCTTAACTGGCTGATGATTGTTGTTTAGCAAAAAACTCTCTGAAACCCAGGGGTCGCAGTCTAAATTCCAAGAATTAATATATATATATATATATATATATATATATATATATATATATATATATATATATATATATATATATAAAACAATATAATTATTGTTTATTTAAAAACGTTAGCATCTGTATAAAAACGAAAATGAATTTTTAGATAATAGCAAATATTGTAGAGTGAATATAAAAATAGTATTAAAAAAAGAAACAAATAAAATACACCCGACTCAAAGCATTAAGTTTCAGAATTTCAGAATCAGTTGATCGTACGCTTATTTATTAAGTTTGGCTCAGTTCAGCACAAGGCCAGATTTGTCGAACAACCAGTGAGAATAGAATTTACTTACAATGGTCTGTTTGTCTAGAACACAAACCATTATTCCATGTGAGGTACCCTCAAATATTTACCAAATATATTTTAGATTTGGCACAAGACCACAAGTATGAGGCACATAGGGAGGATCAAATTCACTATCAAGAACTAGCAAGACTAGCTTGTTAAATATAACCCCATGATGGAATGCCCAAACCTGACCGACAGTCGACAAAACTACATTAATCAAAAGAATTATTTCGTTCAATTAAACATCTGTTTTACACATATGTCCATACACAATCAACATCATTTTGCATACTAAACCCAAATCAATTCAAGAGATACCAGATTCATTTCTTTATTTTTCCAAATACTTTCTTTATCGCTCTTCCCAAACAAAATTGATCAATTCTTACCCATTTTAGTATAAAAAATTGTTGGAGTTTTTTTTTTATTGGTCCCGTTAAATTAACGCACTGAATAAATTCAAATAAAAATATTAATAAATACTACAAATAAATCTCACCCAAAACAGTCAATTGATAAGTTGGGTGTGTCTCTTTGAAACTGGGTTTAGAATTGACTTCCCTGTCGGAAAGTGCCCAGCTGATATATATATATATATGTTTAAGTTGGCCGACCGGAGTCGAGGATGACCCGAAGGCTCCCTTTTCAATAGCTACTACACCTAGTTGTAAATGAGGATGCTATTCCTTTCTTCAGATTGCTCCATTTATTCTTTATCCATACTTCATAATGCTGAGTGTTAAGCAAGGAGGCATCAAGTATATTTTTTTGAGTCTTTCGTATGACTCAACCTCGGATCGGTCTCTGGTCTTCCAGACTATTGGGGAAAACTCAAACCATTATGTCAATAGGGCTGGTATATATATATATATATATATATATATATATATATATATATATATATATATATATATACTGATGAGTTCTGATAAAACGAAACAGATCTGTCTGTGGATGACTATATATATATATATAAAGTTAGGATGGCGTAGAGACTTGGTCAGATGATCGCATAGACGAAAAACTAACATTAACCAAGCGCCGTGGACTCTATGTCTTCGCTATCCTAACAATATATGTACGTATGTATGTATAGTTGTGTGTGAGTGTGCAGTACTGAAAAAGGACAAGGTCTTCTGAGGAAAATTCTATTGAATTAAACGTTACACGTTTCGGTTTTTTGACCTTCATCCGGAAACGTGAAATTAAAATAACGTTAGCAAACAATTCAATAAATAACATCATCTTCTGAAAACCTTTTGTTTTTCATCTCAGACAAATTTTTCAAACAGACAAATTTATTTTCAATTTTTCCAATATATATATATATATATATATATATATATATATATATATATAATCCTAATTTAAGTATATGTGCTTTGTCACCGATATTGAGCACTATTTATAGATATAGAAAACTGCATTATTTGTTTAAGTATATATATATATATATATATATATATATATAACGAATAAACAGATAACCTATTTTGAAAAATATTTTGCTCATTAAAAACTCCTTGATAAGTAAAAGTTTTTCTAAAATTAGTTCTTCTTTTAGTGTCCACTATAACTTTCAATTTAACGTTAAGCACATATAAAAATAATTTTTAGAGTTTAAATAATACAAAATCTTGAGGCCTCGTTAGTAAGTGTTGATATCTACAGATTTCCACCGCATCGAGCTGTGAAAGTCGTCATATTATAGTTTTAGGTTTTGGGGAGTTTGTAATGACCAGAATACGCTGTGCCGTGATGGTTGATTGTATTAATCATTTTATTATCATAGTTAAGTTTGCTAAAATCTTTGAGCGGAAATGTAAGTCGAATTGGAAAGTTCATGCGTGTGCACCAGCGACCAACATAGGAAGACCAAATGTAGATAAAATGGATTCATGCCTTGTCACAAGTTTGATTGAGTTAATGAAAACAGTGAATATAGAGACACCTGTGAGATGACGCAGTAACTTAGCAAGATGACATCACACCAACGATATCCTGAATTCAGATATATAAAAATATAAAAAATAGCAAATTTTGAAAAAGTTGTCTGTCAGAAGTTCAGAGACGTCGATCGGGCCGGCGGTGGGCTCTCTTTGTGTCTCTGTTCATAGACCCTTACAGATTTTATCTCTCTCGTGCAGTCTGAACATTGAACAGTATATCTGGATAATAAAGAGACAATTCTCTATAAAAATATTGGACATGTTACTGTTACACCAATACGTTCCAATAAATGATTTTTAATTGTTGACGGAGAGTTCTTCTTGTCTTTGAATTGCCAACACCTAAGCAACTTTGTTTCAACGAATCACCCCGATCGTTGGAAGAAGTTCCGGATGGATTGTGTAATTCCCTATCAATGGATCTTTCAAACACAACGTGGGCACAGAGAGGATCGATAAACAAAGTACCTGGAAACGCATTTGGTGCCTTTACCGTGATAAGACCAATTATTATTATTACATTTGGCACCACAAATGTTGTGCAAAACTGTATTACATTTGGCGCTTGTATCGGCGTTGCTATCGTTAATCGGTGACTGCGATATTGTTACAGTGATGCAGTGCCAAGATATTGTTACATTTAGTACCGTACCCAAGTGTAGTATTACATTTGGTGCAGTGTAAACGATAGTACCGCAAATAATAACCGATCCCAAACCATAGTATCATATTTGATGCCGTGCAAGGGACTTTAAATATTTTAGATTACTGTATACTTTTTTTATGAAACACCCTGAACAAGATTCAATTAATCACGGTTAATATCTTTTCTGAAAGAATCACACCCTCTCTGACTCTGCATAAATTCAAAGAAAAAATATAGCGGACGAGAAAGAGAAAACTAGGTTTTATTTTTGGCTATTTGTCTATCTCCCCACGAGGTAAAAATGTGAAAGAAAGTAAAGTTAAGTGAAGGGACACTCAGTTGTTGGTGAGGATTTGAGAGTCTTGCTATATGCATATCATTGTGTGTTCGCATACGTATATGCATTCGTGGCGAAACGCTTATCGTCTTAGGAAATGAATCCAGCAACCCAAGTTCAAGATGAGACTATTAGCATTTACTATAGCGCAAATGCGCTTAAGAAAGGTAAGAACCCAACTATTCTCAAACGAGTTTTGGATAATGAATAGGCCAGACTGGGCTCTTTAACCTTGGTATGACAACCGGTCTAGGAGAAGGAAAACTCTGAATTCAGTTAAACCCTGCTTAAAATTTACTTTGTGTCGCTTCCTGCTCGTGTCTAAAGAGTTGAGTAAATAAACATATTCATGTGCTTAAAAGTCTATGTAAACATACACAAATTTTGCGATATATCTGAGCATTTAAAAGGTTTTATGATGAAAAAATCATTTACCCTATTTTTAACCTTATAACAGGTACAGTGTAAAATACGCACATGTAATTTGATTGGAATATTTAGAAAATTTAAAAAAAACCACGTATAGTCTTCTCAGCAATGACGTTTAGGTGAAAAATTGTAGACCATGAGATATTCTTCTAGTGAACTATTTAAGAAAAATATCTACCTAGCTTAGAAATACAGGTGTATCTACATTTGTATCTAACTATCTTTGATTGCTAGACAAACTCATACATTTCATTACCCAAGAAATTAATACCTATTTATCGATCACTTACAGACCTTCTTGATATATATATATATAGAGAGAGAGAGAGAGAGAAGCATGTTTCAGTATTAAAAGTGTTTACAAATAGGCAAAATATGGGTTTGCCACAATGAGGTTGACTCGAAAAGACAATTGACGGACTGGAAACATACTCTCCCGTCAAAAAAAATTCCGGACGAAGCTAACAGTAAAGAAAGTCGTGCTAACAGCTGGAAGATAAAAAAAAACAATCATTTTTTATTTCTTTAAAAAACAGGTACAACTTATTTTGCTTAAGGTATTGGCTATAGTCAATACCTTAAGCAAAACTTACCTTGTTCATTGAATGACCTCTGAATTATAAAATAAATAAATAGATTTTAGTTTTTATATATATTTAATAATCATAATAATTTGATAATTATTCCGTATTTGGTCTGCTACAAACCCGTGAAGTGAGATAGGGACAACCAACACTGTTTGACAGAGTGTTTGCCAGTGGTACTTGATACCTTCTTGCATAACACTCAGTATTATAAGGTACGGATCAAGGGGAAAGTGGAGCAATACAGGGAAAGCAGTCGTGACCTCCACGACTACGATTGCCAACTTTACTTTTATACATATATATGTGTGCATTTGTGTGAGTGTGTTTGAAAGATATAGAAAGACTGATGTATAGACAAAGTGAAGCAAAGGTTTGTTTTGTTTTGTTTTGTTTAATGTCATATCAACCTTCGTGGGTTATTTAATGCCAAAGCCATCCTTCTAGAAGAATAGCAGTGATAACATTTAACCTATAGCTGGAAAGATAAGGGAGGTTCATAACTCTTTTTAAAGGTATTTGTCCGAAAGTGAACGTAATAGCGCGACTGGAGTTCGAACTCGCTTACTACAATTCTGCAGCCCAACGCTTTAACCATCACACCACGAGGACATCCCACCTCGTGAAGCAAAGAGAAAAAGTTGCCGCTTTGTAAATATATACATTTGTGTTTAATGCAATGTTATAATTGAACTGAAGTTAATTTAATCTCCACAAAGTTTTGCAACTCTTCTATTTTATTTACTCCTCTGGAGGCTTGTGTGTTTCTCGAAAAATTCGGTGGTGGGACTTCAACAATAAAGGAAATGGCGTCAAGTGTTTAAAGAATGTTGTGAATAAAACAGACAACATTAACATACGGCCAAGTCACGCTTAAAGCACCGGTTCCCAACAGGTCCCGAAAGTTCAGCCTCGATAAGCCTGTTCAGTACTTAAATGGTGACCACTTGGGAACAATGAGTACCACACGCAATCTGTAACCTGTGTGGTAAACTGAGCAAAGCTTTGTAAATTCTTTGAAACAGATGACATCGAAACAATAATGCGTAATAGAGTAATGCTTGGTATAAAATGAACAGTCTTTTTCCGTTTGAATATTTCTTTTTCATCCGGCTATAGGATCTACTAGAATGAGAATAGAATACATATGCGCTCTGTTAAATATCAATGTGTCACTACCAGCATTTATGCCCAGGATCAGTGCATAGCATCTGAAGGAATTCAATATATATATATATATATATATATATATGTGTGTGTGTGTGTGTGTGTGTGTGTGTGTGTGTGTGTGTGTGTGTGTGTGTGTTATTTATGAAACGACCGATGAACCCGATGTAAGAGCGATCTATGATGATATGGATGTTTCTGTTTACGAAGGATTGAAGGATTCTAATTAGTTTTCTCTGCTATATTGAAACTTTAGATAATTTTTAGCATACGGAACAAAATTACATTCAGTTGCAAACTGGACTGAAAATTGTTCTATTTTCTAAAACCACTTTAAATATATTACTCAAATAAAAGATTGCTATTATCCGCCTTTTTGTGTTACAATTACATACACATATACAAACATTATGAGAATTTTAGTAATAGATAGATGGATAGATAGATAGATAAAAAAATAAGCACCACATAAAATTATCATTCATTTGCATATCGGTGAGCTATCTCTTTATTCTCTAAGTTGGGCTATTGTAAGTGTTTTTTGTTGATAAAAATCTCGTTGTGATGTATAATTTTTCTTGGGTTGCAGTAGGATTACATGTATGTAAATATACTGAGGATTTTAGTAATTCATATATATATATATATATATATATATATATAAGCAGGCCAATCATAATCGAGGGCAACATGAAGGCTACCTTTTCAATAGCTACTACACCAATATGTAGGAGAGAGGGCTACTCCTTTCCCTGGATTGCTCCACTTACCCTTGATCCATGCCTTGTAATACTAAGTGTTGGGCAAGTATCATTTTTGAGTCTTTGGTATGACTCGACTTAGGATTGAACCCGGCTCTTGAACCATTGGCGAACACTCTCACCATTTTGCCAATGGTTTCGTAATATTTTTATTCTATGCAAGTTTTTCAAATAAGTTTTAACTGGTGATTTTTCCCAAAAGTCTTCTCAGGCCATCATAACTCTTGTAGTTATTCTTGTTGATTTTAACAGAGCTGTGGTATGGATTGTCTCGATTCTTCTTCAGATCTCCTGTTCCCCTAGTCTCTTTTCCAGGCCTTTGGGGACCGTTGCAAAGACACTAACTACAATTGGTATCACTGTCACATTTTATGGTTATCATTAAAATCAAATCAAAAATGGATTTAAAATGTATATCTTAAGAACTACATGAAGTAAAATTAAGGAAGTTTTTAACATTTCTCATTTGATTTTAATAAGTGATCTCTGTGCTTGGAACATCGAGTATTTCTTAAATATTGTCAGTAATTGCTAATAAAATTATATATATATATATATATATATATATATATATATATATGTGTGTGTGTGTGTGTGTGTGTGTGTGTGTGATGGTAATCTTTTAGTCTCTATTTTTCTCATCAACAGATACCACCCTTACAGATCTCTATTTCTGGAACATCGAGTATTTCTTAAGTATTGTCAGTAATTGCTATATATATATATATATGTGTGTGTGTGTGTGTGTGTGTGTGTGTTTCTGTGAGTGTGTGTGTCTGTGTGTGTGTGTGTGTGTGTGTGTGTGTGATGGTAATCTTTTAATCGCTGTTTTTCTCATCAATAGATGCCACATTTATAGATTAGTGCCAGTTTGCTTCCTGACTGAACTATTTGATCCAAGCCGTTGAGCTGTGAAGTTACTCCGCCCTGCAGGTGAAATGCACCGTTGATCCACCTCTGGATTTATCCACCTCACTTCACATTCACCATACTGCATCTCATGGTTTTCGATGTGATATGCTTGTATGGCTCGTATATTCCTCGGAATCTGTTATCCAATGTTAAATTGGGACGGAAAGTTTGTCGGTCAAATGGAAATTTGATCTCTCTGGATTACTTTCAAGGTGCAGCAGTGTCTATACTATTGTAAGGTTGCACCACCTAGGCTCCAACGAAACGCTTACATAACAAGTTAGATTGGAACTAGGTGGGAATACTACTTGATGTTTTGAACACCCTGCAAAACAACGGGCGTACGGCCACTAACCTTCCTTTTCACAAGCCTTCCAAGTAAGATGAACAAGACATGTTGGTCACTGCTTGAGAACGTGCTGATAAGTGACGTTCAACAATTGACTAAGGCACATAGACACGTTAGTCTTGACCGATCAGCAAATACTTACACTCATCAGCTCTGCGAAGACAACAGGTGCAGTCTAGATGACCTGCTAGGAACGATGGCCGATAGGTACGAACGGTGCGAGAAAGAGAATCAAGGGACTCTGAGCAATAAGTATGACTATATATATACATATATATATACAAAGGGGTTAACATTTTCGATGTAACAATATATAGCTATTCATATTGAATTCTGACAACTGCTACTTGTGCAAGTTGTAAGATTAAACTTCAATCGAACAATGTATATAAATCAATAAAGTTTGTCGAATTGAATGATAGAATTCCAATCGAACAGCATTTATCGCTCAACTGAAAATATAGAATCTTTGTGTCTGTGTTCAATGTAGAAAAGATCTGATAAAGCATTTTACAGAATAATAACAACGTACACACACTTGCCGAAACAATCAAGTAACATCAAATATTATTTCATCCTTATATGGAATTGTATAAAAGTAAGATATTTTTATTAGAAGGAAGCCAATTAAGAAATTAAAACTTGATTACAAATCAGGTTTATCTCCTTCAAAATAGTTTTCTTTGAAAGCCACACACCGACGAAGATATTCTCCTTATTCCTAAAAACAATGCTGGAAGTCTTCAACTAATATTTTCTTCGTTTGGTTTGTAATGACTTGTATATTCTTAACAGTTACCAAATTGCGATCTTGAAACCGGGTTTTGAATTTTGGGATATATAAATAGTCTCTGGAACACGGAGCAGATGAGTAAGTGAGTAGTACTACAGTAATATTCTTTTTAGTCAAAAACAAGTTCACAAAGAAAACGTCAACTGGTTTAATTTATTTTTCATGTTGGTAACGCTGAGTGAAATTCAACAGTATAATAGACAAACGTTGACCGGTTTTTTGGAGTGTCTTCACTTTTTTGTTCATTTTCCTCTATTTGCGAAGTGACCGGTCGACCATAATTTTCCAGTCTCTCGACAATTCATAAATACCTCGTGCCATCTATAAATATGTTCTTAGGATGGCGATTGATCTCATTAATTCTGTGTAAAGTTGTTAAATGTTTACCTCCTGTGTACTTAAGTTTGACACAATTCGATATTGTGTTCCATTTTCGTGACACAACTGGACTCACTTAACCTAACACAACTGGAATAATCCAAAATTGTTCATCCTAACGTGAATTATAGAAGACAAACTGAGTATTTTCATACATGCTCAATTTTAACATTGAAAATCTGATTTTCTGTCAGGGTTGCCAACCTGAAAAAAAATCAATCTCATTACTTTCTGGACCGACCTCGTAGATTCAACTTTATTGTCTGGAGAGATTTATTTTTATTTTATGTTCACTCGAATACGCCTGTTATTTTGATCTTCACTTAGTGGTACCCTATTGTGACCCTAAACTAAACTAAGTTTTGTAAATATCTATTTTCGACGCACTAAGGTCAATATTCTAGTCTCACATTCACGCAGAAAAGCATTCGGATTGTTATTTTTCTTTTGTTCTGCTCTCCAAGGAATAACAGATTAAAACTAATTAGTTTCGTATCTCCAGCACTCCCTTCCCTTCTTCTCCCCCTCTCTCTCTCTCACTCTCTCTCTCTCTCTCTCTCTCTATCTATCTATCTATCTATCTGTCTATCTATCTATCTACTTATTCCTCTGTACATATATATCAACCTTTGAATACATATGTGTACACACTTCTTTATATAGTAGAATTCTTGCCGCATAAGCTTGCAACCGCTTAAATTCGCTTTGTTGACTAAATTCTATTTGGTTACATATTGGTAATGAGTTCAATCCCTGGATCGGGTAGCACAATATACTCTGACTCAATGGAAGAAAAAGAAAAGTGACATTGAAAGGAAAAATATACTTGATAGAATTAACTAACACAAGATTTTCTCAAAGAATTGACAACAGAATGTATACAATCTAGCCCACTGGATGGAATATCAAAAGGTTTACCAAGAGACACATGAAGAAAGCTGAAAGATGGAACAACTGAAACATTTTTACTATTGTTATGAATTTATTGTTTTACTTGTAAATATAATCTCTCTCTCATCTCTCTCTCTCTCTCTCTCTCTCTCACACACACTCTCTTTGTTTCCCTCGCAAACCAGCAGAAGTAGACGGAAAGCATGAAGAGTTGAATTCGGGTCAAGGGTGCGTGCTGACCGATTAACGGTCAAGTTTCCCAAATATGGGTGTATGAACTGGCAAGCAGCCTCTAGCAACAAGCGACCTATTTGGAAGCTGAATGCCGATTGGCTAAGAAGCTCACGTGACAAGAGGCAGCGGGAAAGGTCGAATCTGTGTAGAGGAAAAATTAGACAAGTCAGTTGGCCGAGAGATCTGCTAACAGGCAGATGTGTCTGTGATACAAAGAGTAAACAGTTTTCCCAGACCAGCTCATATGGGAAGATTAAAATACCTCCAGAAAAAGATAAGAAAGGTCTGACTATTTTGTTCGTCGACTGACAACGAGAAAAAAACAGAAAAAGAAACAATTCGAAGATGTACAAAGAAAGAAAGAAAGAAAGAAAGAAAGAAAGAAAGAAAGAAAAATTAACGGTCGGGAAAACGTGACACCAGAAAAAAGAAAGTGAAAGACATATATGTATAAAAAAGATAAAAGAAAAGGAGAGAGGGAAGTAAGATAAGCTTTCGTTTTAATGTTGTTTTACTTTTTGCTTACCGAGTTCATACCGGACGCAAAACACATCAAAAAACTTTTTTTGCACACATCATTACAAGAAAAATTCTTGGTGAATTCTCGCCAAATTGTAAAGCTCTAAACATTTTTATTTTTGTCGCTAAGACTATTTTACTTTGCATACATGCCTTTATTTTTGGGGGTTGATAATAAAATAATGTGTATTCTAAATTGTGCATTTCGTGTTGTTTTCATTTTCGGCGCATTCAAAAATGCCTGTATCATTGTTTTCCCTATTCGCTTGTGGTTAAATGACATCCTGAAATAAAGTATTGTCCGACCTAAAACAAGCAATACGCTTGGCATTGTCCGGTTGATAGGAGTAGGTAAAAGGGTCGAGACTAAAAGCTTGTCGCCTTCACCAACAATAAACCAGTCGGAAAAGTTTCATGACACTATCATAAAAATCAATATATATATATATAGCCTATCAGAGAACCAAAAAGAGGCTTTGGAAATTTCGTTTATTTTGATGCAAAAATAATTGTGCTTTCTTTTTTTTTTTCTTTTTTTTCCTTTTTCTTCTTTTTTTTAGCTATCAAATTTAAAGCTATTAGGACCTAAACATTCTTGTGAACAATAAACAAGTCTATTTATTCTGGTAGCAAAGAATTTTGGAGTTCTGAATGAATTAACGAAAATGTTTTTAGCCACTACTTCGTTGTTGAAAACCTCTTGTAGGAAGTTGTAGATATGCTTGAAAACGTAGAAGTTGGTCAGAAAGAGTAAGTTTGACAGAGTTTCATCACCAAGTTCAATAACAGAAAAGTGATTTACAAGACGCCGAGTGAGTGCTGTTGTGGAGAATATTTTGTCAATATTTGATTGATCAGTGTTGGATGTAAACGTTTACAATTTTTGGTGTCTTTTGTCGATTTCATGGTAGTATTTCTGTTGTAATAGTCTCAAACAAGTTGTGGTAAATGATTCAACTTACCAACTGCCAAACGGTAATCATAACCTTCTGTTGATGCAGCTTTGGTATGGGGGAGGATTTTCGTGACTCAACTTGGTTCAGTCACTTTGCTGAACAAAGTGTAGGATATTTTTCTTTACCTATCAAAATGCAATCAAGAACATTTTTGTAGCACAAAAGAAACACCGTGTAGACTTTGTAACGATGATTCTTTTCATTTCCGTTTAATTCGTATAGTATCCATTAGTCGAGAATTTTGTTCTTCGAATCTAGCGTAAATGTTAAACAACTGTTGAATGGTTAATATTTCGTTCTTCATTAACCTATCGGCTTGTTTTGCTTCAGCCAGCTTCACTGATGACCCTCAATTACTTTTCAGTTGCAGCTTTGGGACCTACTTCATCTTCCAGGGTCTTGTTACCTTAATAAAATGTTTAGAACAAATATTAAGCTATACATTCAGTGAAAGTCCCTTGTCCAAATGCTTGGATGATATTTCGAGGAGTTCTCGCATTTTTCGTCCCATTTTGAACTCATACCATAAAAAAGCTCCAATTTACTTTTTTCTGTTTTTAATCTTGACAGCCTTCAAGAAAGAGAAATAAACATTGAAGATAAAATCATTAGCTTAAATTCCCCCCCCCCAAAAAAATGCTGTGATCTAAAAAGAATTCTGTCCAACTCCAGTCAAATACAAAACTTCCACAATCATTTTAATCGAGCACCAAACATTATTTGTTCCTTTCTTTGTTGATGGTGATCATCTTTTTTTTGCAAAAGAAAAACCTGAGACACACTATCGCCCATAAATAAGTACACCTCTACGAATTTCTTTTATGAAAACTAATTTTCTCCTCGTGCTACGGCTTTTTTATTTTCGTCCATCTCTATTTTAAGAGATGACTGATTTTCATTTTGTTGCCTCACCTGCAGCTACATAAGATGTCTTAAACGCAATTTTGGGAAGCATTTTCTTTGACTGGTGAATTCATTTTGAAGAGATAGTTGTGCAACGTTGGACCATTTTAAAATCCCGTCCTAATATTATATAAAAGGCATAATTCCTTGATTTTCCTCTGACATGTCTATCATGTATAGGAGGGTGTCTGTAGTTTGTTTTGTTGTGAGATCAATGATTAAACCGGCTCCATCAGTGGGTTTATGTTATAAATGAGATGGCTAAACACCCGGCTGGATGGAAAATAAGACCTATGAAAGAAAAATCTTACAAATTGATTGATTGATTGATTGAGTTTAACAGCATATCAACCAGTCGAGGATTATAGATATGCTAGAGGTTAGAGAATCGCGTTCATTTCACATTCATTAACATTTTACGTGTTGTTGTTTCTTAACAGTTTTTCTTTTGCACACGGTCTTATTGAATATGAATAATTTTTAACAACCATTTGACCCATAGATTGGACTCTACTAACAGGTACTACAATCCTTTACAGTTTAGTGGGATATCTAATATAAATATTTAGAGAAGTATTCTGCGTCTGCTGGAGATACAGTCTCTATATTCTAAGTCCCCACAAAAAGGCGTCCATTTGTAGAGTTAATGACTATCTAGAGCACATTTGCTGAAAAAACGTAAGTGGGGCATTTTTTTAAATGTTTTCCGGTAACATTCATAAAAAATCTAAGTTTAATATAAATTGTAATTATCGAAGATTCAGCTAGCATTTAAAAGACCCCTTTACTTTCATCTGAGTTTAAATGTGCATCATTGATCAATCATTGTGAGTACTTTGACCCCCTCAGTTATCTAACCATGGAGCTATATCAGCAAGCGCTAATCTGCTTATAAAATAGCAAGTCCGTACAGCACATCTGTGACCAGTTCTTTCTCTTCCCACAGTTTCCTTTTTATACACTCTTTAAATAAGAGGTCAACAATGTTTGATTAACGCATTGAGTGTCATGTAAGAAAGCAGACAATAAAATGAAGGTGACAGTCTACCTTGCTATTCAAGACTAATTAACGCAGAAAACAAGCGTATTTCGCACTTATAAGTTGTCACACGACTCTCAATTCACAAACTGTATGTCTACATTCTCTCTGGCCAGGTGTGCTGCCGAAAATTCTTTTACTCACTTAATTATTCCAAGTAGAACAAGGTTAAGGTTTGCCTAAAGAGTGACAGCCATTTTTGATTACGAGATTGGTATTTTGATTCACTCATCTAAGATCTTGATGGTGTCTACCCTAGATCAACTCGCTTAATGTTTTAAATAGGAAAAATGGTTAATAAACCTTACAAATGGTTTGTCGATTGATGGGATATGTAAGGCTTTTGAACTATTTTAAATAATTTTTGGATTCGATTGATTAATTTTTAACGGCATAAAAACTTGCCTAAAGTTATTTTATGCCTAAATGTTAATGAATGCATTCATATTTACATTATTTGGGGTTGTTGTTTCTTAAGGGTGTAAAACAATAATGTAATATTAAGTATTCTTATCTAACACAAATAATTTCCTCAAAATTATATGATTTCAAGTATTCCTATCTAATATTAATAATTATATGATTTCCGGACATTGGCCTAGCGGTTAGAGTGTTCGCCAATGGCCCGGGAGACCAGGGTTCAATCCCTGGTCGAGTCATACCAAAGACTCAAAAAATGGTACTTGATGTCTCCTTGCTTAACAATCAGCATTATAAGGTACGGATCAAGGGTAAAGTGGAGCAATCCAGGGAAAGGAGTAGCGCCCTCCCATACACCTCGATGTAGTAGCTATCAAAAAGGGAGCCTTTAGGTCACCCTCGACTATGGTCGCCAGCTTTACTTTTTGTTTTACTTATATGATTTCAATCAAATATTTCAACTTGGAAAATTTCAAATTGGAATTTATTTGCACACAGTTATATGGTTTCAAGTATCTAATAACCCTTCGTAAACAATTACAGTTTCAAGAAACTATTCTTAATACAAATGATTTTCATTTATGTGATATCAAGTGTTCTATTCTAATACAAATAATCAGCACGCAATTGTATGGTTTTAACTAATCCAATTTAATACTAGTCATTATATGGTATCAAGTAATTATTTTTATTTAATAATAGTCATTTGTCTGCACACAGTTACGTGGTTTCAAGTAACTAATAATAATCCTGAGTAAACTATTATAATTTCAAGTAATTATCTTTAATATGAATAATTTACAGTTGTATGGCATCAAGTCTTTTTAATATGAACGATTTTTAAAAAGATCAATTTGAACCATAAATGTGACTACAAGTACTAGCATTCCGGGTGAGAGTGAATCAGGGAGAAATGGCAATGAAGGAGTTCTCACACTCCTCAGATCACCTGAACCGGAGCCTCACAATTAGATGCAGTTTAGTTTTATGGCCAAGTCACCTTTAGAGATCTTTTCCTTCTGTAGGGGATACAGTCAGCATATTCTAAGCCCCTCTGGCAAGGCAGGAATTTTGGATTTGGATGTTTTAAAATATTGATTACTATAAGTTCTGCAATAATATATGCTGAAATTGAAATAAATAGTTTCAAAGATTAATAATGATATAAGAAATGCGTCTACCAACAAATATTCTTTTAAGAATTGTCTACTTATGTATTTGGTGTCCAGGTTATATAAATTTTGAAGCTAAAAACGAAGCTTAGCAACCTGGTTTTATGAATGAGCCATGGTAACATGAATCGTGTTCACTGTCTTGTTATGTCTCATGTCTTAACAGTAAGATTTCTCAATTGCGTGGACCCTGGTTGCGTGACCCGATACACACACACACGTATATATATATATATATATATATATATATATATACACTGTTGGTGTACCATACGGAGACTAGGTTCTTCAGCCTTGGTTAGGCAACTAGTCTAGGAGAAGGAAAACTCTGAATTCAAACCTGTTAAACTCCGCTTAAAAATTGACCTTGTGTCATATCCTGCCCGAGCGGAGGGGTTGGTAAATAGTACCATACGTATTTTTTCTGATAGAATGTTGTTAGATCAAATTGTGTCTGTTTGGTCTCATAGATAGATAGATAGATAGATAGATAGATATGCCTTTCAAATGTCAGAGCACCTGTTTTAATGTTTTGTTAGATTTGAAGAGGAATGAGTTTCAAATGAGCCGGAATTTGACTGGCTCGTTTGTTTGTTCATGTGAATTTTTTCATTGTGTTATTTGCAAGGGGCGACCCTTCAAATCAATTACATCATTCGGATTTATTTGTTTGCATAGGTGTGAATGGTTATCACATTTTTATTTTTTACAGGTTGGATGGTTAAGTTTCACACTGAATTCAAATGGCACATATGTTTTCAGACTTTTTATCCATTTGTCTTCTTTTTCTGATTTTTTTTTTCAATTATTGGTTTTTATGTTTATATCTTTTTTAATTCTTTCAATGATTGTGAATTTTGCATCTTTTTTAAAGTCGTGACCATTTGTGAGGAAGTGTTGTTAGACTAATATTAGATTGTTCTGATCAATAGATTATCCTGTGTCTGTAACTATTTAATCTAAAGTAAAAGAGTCATTCTGATTTCCCAACATATTGTTTTTAGCTGTTATTTGGTCGACGAATGCCTGGTTCTTGAAAATACCTTTTAAGTTGGGCTTACTCTCAAAATGTTCCAACGGTTCTTGATTATGTGGGCTAGTGGTGGGAGAATGTTGTTGAATGTTGTTAGGAAGAAGATGCAATTCATTTTCACTTTCGATCTTAGTTTTAGGGTGTCATGTATTGAGATGGAGATGGTTTTTGTTGTCTGATTTTCGGTTAGATATTCCCGAGCTGAAAAATTGCTTAAGTTAATTGCTTTTTTTAAAAATCTTTTTTAAAATTCGTTGTCGTCTATACAGATTCGTCTGATAGTGAGTAGAGAAGACTATTTTTGAGATGGTTGAGGTGAGAAGATCTGTATTGGAGATAGTTGTGTGTGTTAGTGAGTTTGGGTATAATGTTGTTTGTAGTTGTCTGGATTTTTTTAACATATTCCCTTTCTTATTTAAAATTCTCTTGAATAGTTACAACATAATCAATTCTTTAATTGATCATCTTTCCTTAGGTAAACTTTTCTTTTCTCTTCTATTCTTATTTTCTTCTTTCTCACTTTCTAATCCGTATTATCTCATGACGATTCCATTTGTTTAACATCATTGCCTTGCGCAGTCACGTGATATTATTTAAATTTAAATACTGATTTAATGCTTGAACGGTTGTATGTTCTTTCTTTGTTTACATATTTCCCCCATTATTTCCTGTATTTTATTAAACATCCATCGTTATTCCTTCAACAATTGATGTCACCTTTTAAAATCTTGATGATGGTATATTAATACCGAAACGTTATAGCATCGACTTTAATAAATTCGTCACTTTTGGACTACTCTGTCAATTTTTCTCCATATAAAGGTGTCTAAAACTGCGATTGTTCCAACAGCATACAAGTGAATTAACTATTAAATAAAATAAGTTACGGCAAGTTTGATGAATCGAATGACTTTTAATCATTTATAAGCATTTAATATGTTGTTAATGCGATGGAATTAAAACGTAATTATTAAAACAACTCAAACAAATGAACATTTCTTACGGCTAATTACTTCTGCAATAAAGCCGAATTATTCTTTTCTGGCAATACAAACTGTTTTGGTAAACAGAGTAAAACAAAACCTATTGTAATAATGAAACTGATGCGAAATCAGTCATAAACAATTCAAATCATTGTCTATTCCAACATCAAAACTTGACAAAGGTTTTTGTTTTTAAATTATAAAAAGTGTTTTTCAATCAATTTTTGTTACCTGATAAACAAGGAGTAAAAAATCGGAAGATTATTTTTCTTTTGGGGATTCGTCTGACATCTCTACACTAGTGGAAAAGTTCACCTACCTCGGAAGCAGCTATCGACTGGTTATCAATCATATGGGAGTCAGACCAATCCGATAAAATAAAGAGCAATTTTTTCCAAGCAGCGGTCATGTCCATACTACTATATGGATACACTACATGAACACTGACAAAGTGTATAGGGAAAACGCTTGACGGTAATTGCACAAGAATGCTACGGACTATATTGAATAAATCCTGGTAGTAATATCCCACAAAACAGCAGCTGTACAGCCACTTACCTCCCATCTGAAAACCGTCCAAATTAGACGAACAAGACATATGGGACACTGTATATTATTACCGGGTCCAAAAATACGACCACTGATACGAATACGTGAAACGTACATAGAATGTTCATACTCATATATATAGAATATAGGAATCCCGAAACACACGACATTCACGAAATTGGTTCAGGTACGAAACTTTTATTCACCTTTTTGAGTTTAAAGGTTTTTCGACATGAGGAGAGAGAGGCGCAATCTTTCTATGCTGACTGCTTTTATATCTTCAGCTTTCAATCCAACCAACGCGCGGCGCCCGTGGCGCACAAGAGTCGTCTGGCCTCGCCCAGCTCTGAAAATCAACCTTATTCCTCCGAGGCAAGAACTCAACTAACTGCTTTTTCTCAAAGCCCACGCTTTCAGTGCGTGACGTCACCTGGACCCAATTCCTATCTGGGATTTTTATTTTGACATCTCTGAATGATACATCTCGGAACTGTAGAGTACCAATTCATTGCCATTACTCCCAGGTCCATTTTGACTTAGAGTGGTAGTACTTGTTAAAGTTCCATCTATTGGTCAAATAGATCTGTAAGAAAATATTTCTATTCAATAGGACCGTATGCAAAATACTACACAAATAAACGTACAATAAACGCGGTTCCCTAAACTTTAAGCACAAAATAAACTTAAACGGGTTGAAATGCCGTTAAAATCAATCAATTAGTTTTTGTTGTCTGTCTAAGAAGAAGTAGGAAAGAAAGAAACAAGATATAGTTAAATAATAATAACTGGAATTTAATAAATACTCCCGAAATACCAATGTTGAAGTTTTGGGGAGGAGAGTTCTTAATAACATTAGAGTTCGAACTTAGTGTTGCAAGTAAACCTAAGTTCATGTATTATTCTTTTTAAAGTTGTTTTATTATTTGTAAATTTTGGAGACTGTGTATTTCCTTATTTTACTGTCCCATTGAAATAGTTCATAGAAAAATACGTAAACTTTATTTGAAATGGTGAATGAATGCTCATTTAGAATAGTACAGACCTTATGCTAAAATTATTAAAACGTAAAAACTGAGAAGTTCTTTTGTATGGAAAAAATCGTTAGCAATTCTTTTTTTTCTATTGGGAGTTTTATGCCAATTGTATTGACTTTAAATAATTTATTTTTACACGGTTCGTTGTAAATAAAATATTCGCGCGTGAACTCAAATGTTCAGTTGGCGTCTTATTCTCCAAGAGAAGCCACATTGATTACCTCGGCAGACAGCGAAAAAGAGAAAAGAGTGATATTTTTTGTGTGTGTTCTGATTTATAAAGACAAGTACTAACAGAGGTTACGTCAATGGTTGCCATGGCAACCACCTTGTAAAGTTTGTTTTGTTTCATATATATATATATATATATATATATATATATATATATACAAACAAAAAAGTTAATTGTCAATTTAAAATTTGCGCGACTAACAGCACAATGACTGGGCATAACAATTTAATAAAGGGCTTAATTAGAATATTTAAGATTGAACTGTCTTTTTTTATTTGTTAAAAGGAGGACAGTAACACAAAAAGCCATTATTGAAGTATAAATGTATATTTCTAATTCTAGATCATATTTAATATTTATAGTAGTTTAAAGTTAACTCTTTAAAAGAAAATCCAATAACTCGTAAGCGTGATTACATTAAGATCTTTTACTGTAGTTTTTTAACTTCATGTAAATGTTACTTTTACATTATCGACAATCAAAATATCAATTAAACATCTGGAATTTACCTCATAAAAAATAAACATTTACCAATTAAGTTGTCACTAACGACCCTGACTTTACTAGCGGTAAGAAAATCGCAACGATCAATCCTCATTTCTCTTCGACCGATATGAAGTAAGGTCTAAACAACCCTCCTTTAGAAAGTTAAATTATTTTGTATTTTCGATTTGTGCACTCCCACATATATCTCTCAGCAATCGCACATTATTCTATTTGAAGAATTACCTCCATTGATTTAAACTAAACGAGAACATTTTTTAGAATTCAAATAATCTTGTGTCTTTTAACATCCAAAACGTTTTATATTATATAAACTGTCTAATAAAAAAAGGAATATTTACCTCCTATTCAATCATCATCATCATCAATACGTGCCGCCAACATGGATATCCTTGACCATCTTTCGCCACTTTTCCCTATCGTTCATCACCTCCGGCAGGTCTTCTGGGTTACATCCTGTGTCCTCACATAGCTGCTGTATGTAAGTTCGGGCTGGTCGTCATGCTTTTGCTTGGCCATATGTGGGGGTCCATAGTAGTACGTCACTTACGAGCTCGTCTTTGCTTCTCCAGCAGTGTCCGGCGTGTCTGGCTCGTCTGACCTGTACAGTTTTCGTGATGGGAGGTAGGTGGCCGTACAGTTGGCGTCTCGTGGGGTGTTGTCGCCAGGACTTGTTCAGTATTGCTCTCAACATTCTTGTGTAGTTGCCGTCAAGCTTCTTCTCCAGCCGTTTGGTTAGCGTCCATGTAGTGCATCCATATAGCAGTATCGATACAACTGCTGCCTGGAAGAAACTGCGCTTCATTTCATCGGTCAGGTCTGATTTCCATATTATTGAGAGCCTATCTATAGCCGTCCATGCTTTCGTCAGCCGTGTGTCGATGTCGTTTTCTGTTGATGAGACGCTACTTCCCAGGTAGGTGAATTTGTCCACTAGCCTCAGAGAGGCTCCGTCTAGAGTGGTAATGTTGCCAGTTTATCAGAATATTTAGTGTAGGTATATCTTTATACTCTTAGAGTATTTGTGCAGCATTCAATTTAGTAACACTTTTCTTGCTACTTATAATAATGAAATATGGAGTCCAATTCCTACTGGCTGTCCCAACTTCCTGGCCTTGTGCTAACTAAAATACACTTAGTAAATACCTGCTTATAATTACAAGGAGATACGAAAAGGTAGTCCAAAGTATAACACAAAGAGGTGGCCCGCCCTAAGTATGACACAACAACGTAGTTCTAATTATGACCCACAGAGATATTCCTAAGTATGACACAAAAAGGGAGTCTTAAGTATGACAAAAACGAGTATCCTAATTATGACCCACAGAGGTGGTCCTAAGTAATGACACAAAAAGACAGTCCTTTGTATGACACAAAGAGGTAGCCATAAGTATGACGCAAAGATGTAGTCCTTAGTATGATACAACAAGGTAGTCCTAATTATGATCCACAGAGGTATTCCTAAGTATTGCACAAAGAGGTATTACTAAGTATTGCACAAAGAGGTAGTCCAAAGTATAACACAAAGAGATAGTCTTAATTATGACACAAAAAGATAATCCTAAGTATGACACAAAGACGTTGTCATTAATATGATACAACAATTAATCATGATCCACAGAGATATTCTTAAGTATGACAGAAAGAGGTAGTCTTAAATATGATACAAAGCGGCATCCTAATTATGACACGAAGAGGTAGTCCTAGGTATGACAAAGAGATAATCCAAAGTATGACACCATGATGTAGTGTTTAGCATGACACAAAAATGTAGTCCCAATTATGACCCACAGAGGTATTCCTACGTATGATGCAAAAGGTAGTCTTAAGTATGACACAAAGACTACCTCTTTGTGTCATACTTAAGAGATATGACACAAAGGGGTATCCAAGTTTTAACACAAAGGGGTAGTCTTAAGTATGATACACAAGGGTATTCCTAAGTATGACACAAAGAACTAGTGCAAAGCATGACGCAAAGCGGTAGTCCTACTTATGACGCACAGACATAGTCCAAGGTATGACACAACGAGGTAGTCGTATGACACAAAGAGATAGTCCTAAGCATGACACAAAGCGGTAGTCAAAAGTATGACACTAAACTGAATCTCGAGGTGGGTTCAAGTTCCGGAACCCTGAGTAGTGTGAAGTACCCCTTTACTGTTTGAACTCTCAGGCCCACACTGAACTGAAGTGGTTGAATCCGTCATCATCCCATCTCTTGATCCAATAAGTCTGTTTAAAAATTATTAGTATTGGTATGCTTGAAACCATATAACTATGTGCTAACAGATGATTGTTATATAGGAATTGGTACAAGAAACCATATAATTGTGTATAAATTATCAATTTTCGAAACATTTGAAACCATCTCACCGTCAGCAAATTATTGGTATTAACTACGAATACTGGACATGGCTGTGAGAAATGATCATAGGCAAATATCAAGTGCAATCAAATATTGAAAATATAGTTATGATTACAATAATTTAGAAATTAATCAAATTTCAACAATAAATAACTTGTAAGAGTTAATATGCCGTTAAAAATAAACCAAACTATATCAAACCAATTAGTTTTGGGATGTTTAGGACATCCAGGACCAGGAAGAGTATTTTATTTCTTTTCGCACTTTACTTGATGTTAATTGAAGAAAACTAAATTCTAACAATTTTATTCTCTTTGATTTAAACACTGTTATCTTCGCATTATCTTCCTTTAGATTCTCTGAAATATGTTTTTTGAGTTTATCAAATTGGATGCAAATTTTATCATAAGAACTTGACCATGTCATTTACATTTAGATTCATACTTTTTTATTGAATGCTGAATTAGCAGCAACTCATTTCTTAATCTTTCGAATTCAACTTGATTTTAAATTGATTAATTGATTGATTGATTGATTGATTGATTTTAAAGGATACCGACCTGTCCAGGTTTATTTTATCAAGGTTAGGAAATTGCGTTCATTGTATATTCATATTTACATTTTTGGTGTAGTCGTTTCCTTTGAGATTTAGCCCTGTCGACTGGGACCGCAGAATACACGAACTGCATCTATGCAGACGGGTAATATTCCTCGCCAACAAGTGTCCTGGATATGACACGAAATACTCAGATGGTGAGGCTTCAATAATGCTCGAGCTTTGGGAAATGAGGAGTACCTCTTCAGTGCTATAGTTCCCAGGCTCACTCTGGCCCGGGGTGGTAGCAACTGGTATGGGTCAAATAGAACTGTTTGATATTTAAACTGAGTGCAAACAAAAGACTTATGCTAAACTGAATTGTTTAAAATAATAATTTGATCATTTAACTGTGTATAAACAAATGACTGATATTAGTGATACACAGCAATACTTGGAACCATTGAACTTTGTTGACATGCTAAACTGAATTGTTGGAAATAGAACTGTTTGATCTTTTAACTGCGTGTAAACAATTGATTGAAATTTGATTGAATTGTTAGTGTTAAATAGCAATACTTGAAAACATTTAACTATGTGAAAACAAAGAATTGATATAACTGATGTTAAATTGTGACTGTTATACACTAATACTTGAAACCATCTAATTGTGTGCAAAAAAGAGGTCAGACTCGTTTAAGAATGTTATCAATAAAATGTGTAAACAAATCATGTATATATTTGATATACATGTATAATAAAAAGATTTGGCATTAAATAACCTACAACGGTTGAGATGCCATAAACAAAAAAAAACGAAATTTAAGAGATTGTTTTAGGGGTGTTTTTGCACTTACCGAATATGAATAGTATTTAAACAAATCTATTTGACCCATAGATAGGATCAGGGTCAGAGTAGACTTGGAATCAAGGGCTATGAAGAGGCACTCTACAACCCCAAGATCTCCATCAGATGCTCTTTACTGTCATAACAAGGACACCCCTTTTTTAGGGAGTCTTGCACCCCTGAGGGAGATGCAGTGTGTATATTCGATGTCCCGTTGGTTTATCTATTCTTTATTGTTTAAAAGAATTGATAAAGGGAATCTTTTCGTAATCTTTCTGGTGTCCGAACACTAACTTATAGTAACATAAACATTTTTTATCTTAAATAGTGACCCTCAAATGGAATATATGTAGGTGGTTATGGGATTTTAATTGATTTTGATTGATTTTAGTTTTAAATGTATTTCATTTTCTTTCAACATTTTTAAAAGTTTATTTCTTAAAGATGTTATTTCTACAAAATATAATAATGGGTAGAGAATAACTGAAATTTAAAAAAATCAGAAAACTTTATAAAATCAATCAAAGACAACCGGAGAATACAACGATCGAAATAATAATAAAAAAGATAAATAAGTAAATGAATTTTAAAGAAATATGCAAGCTAAATGACGAAATAAATCTTCTTTTTAGAAGCAAAGAAAATAGGATTAGACATAATTCTATTGGATAATCGGTATCCAATCAAAAAACAACTTAGAATGATATTAAACTGATAAAATTGATTGTCTTGCTTTGCCCACGATCAAAAAGAGTAATTTTGCATTGGAATTAAGATGCGTAAAAGAAAGTACCCAATGATAAGTCGATAGTTGTTTTTAAAAAAGGGAAACTTGAATCGAATAAATTTTTCAACTTGAAGTCAAATATTGTTCATAAGAAACGCATTCTTCATACGCAACTTGATAAGATTTATTTCTAATTCATCTCAAAATAAGTCGAAGGAAAATACTTTTCAAACATTGCAATAATATTGTCTACATTGAATACCATAACTCAGACATATTTTCAGAAATAAATATATAACGAAAACAGTGCGCATTTAGTCATCAGAATGTCTGTCTATCTCTCTGTCTCTCTGTCTCTCTCTCTCTCTCTCGCTCTCTCTCTCTGTCTCTCTGTCTCTCTCTCTCTCTTTATCCTGTGTGTGTGTGTGTGCAATTGCCACCACTTTGTGTGCCTGTGTAGAAACAGTTTTTCAATCAGGACCCTAAACTTTACATTTGATACAAAGCGAAGGTAGAAATGTAGATGTTGAATTGAAATCAGGTTTGGTCGTTAGGGCGGTACTTATGTGTATATTTAGCAACCCCTTTGCACGGGCAAGATGCGACACATGGTCATTTTTTTAAAGTTTAACAAACTTTGGATTCAGATTTCTCCTTCTTCTAGACTGGTTACCTGACCAAGGCTGAAGAACCCAGTCTATCCTACTATTTACCCATAGCTGGGGGGAGAAAAAGAGGATTCATTCCTTAGTGTTAGTGCTTTGTGAAATGCCATCAAATTCATCCAGGATTTGAACTCGTGTCGATGATTGGTTTGGTTTGGCTAGGTTGGCTGGGTTTTATGACATATCAACCTTCATAGGTTATTTAATGCCAAATTCTGTTTATGTATATATACTTAACCTAAGATTTCTAAACGGATTACTTTTTAGATAATATTTTAGATAAGCAGGGTCTCATTTGTTTGCACTCGATTAAGAATACTAATGAAATAAACAATCTACAAGATACCTTTAAAAAAAATTCAGTTCTTGATTTTATCCATGAATTAAACAAAAATAATAAAATTTCCCATTGAGATGTTCTGACTGAAACTAATAACAATGATAAAAACTTCACTACCACTACTTACAAAAATCACTAATAATAACCTCAACCTTTAAAAGTGAATGCCCCTTCCGATATAAAAAAAAAATGCATTTATTAATAACCCGTGGAAAATTAATCTCCTCCACAAAATCAATATTTTATAAAGAATTAAAAGCATAAAACAAACTCTCATTAATAATGGGTTCCCTAACTAAGTTGTTGATGAACAAATTAAACATATAATTAAAAATGTCAGTCAAAAAAATAAACACTGCAACACTCAACCTGATAAACTAACATTTATCAAACTTTTAATCGCAACCAAATGCACTACAATTATAAATTAGAAGAAAATATTCTTAAAACGTCGATTAAAAGAAATATACTCCCCGCTGATTCTAATGAAAAAATTAAAACCTTTCATATACTATAATGAATTCAAAACCTCCAACTTACTTATTAATAATAAAAACAAATGATATATATCAATTTAAATGTCCTTTGGGAGGTTTTATCTCTGAAAATGACAATGTATACGTTGGTTTAATCTCAACTATTCTATCGAGACGACTCACTGTGCATCTCTCTGACATCACTTCAATAGCCCAACATCTAAAAACATTCCTACCTTACTCGGAATTTCAGAAAATTCTTACCGAAAATATAACAAAATAACTAGCCAAAATTAAAGAGTCTCGAAGCCCCACAACAGAAAAAAAACTACTTAAACTCAGTAGAATTGATTTTGAATCTAGTACTAATGTACTTGGATGTCTTTAGCTACAGCTGCTATTTATAGAGCTAAATTTTGAATAAACGCAACAATAACACACCAGTATGAATAATAAACGCTCCGTTCTTAAAAAGTAGTGGTGTACATGCAAACGTCACATTGTTTTTGCAATATACACACCCCTAATGATGGTCCAAGGTCGGGCAGAAAGTTCTAGGGAACAAATTATTCATGAGAGGTTTATTAACTAATTCCCACCAGATATAAAATCGATGCGGTAACTCGAAAGGGGAAACACAAAAATTTGTTGACAAAAGATATCTATATTGTTTAATAAAAAATATATATATAGACAGATAGATAGTTTATTCATATCTATCTGAGTTGATTCATTTTCTATCTATATGTACATATATATATATATATATATATATATATATATATATATATGTATATATATGTATATATCATAAATAAGGTTGAGTTCTCTGGCGAAGAAGTAATCGTGTTGCCATTAGCGTTTATAGCAAGCCTCTTCATATATGAATTGAGGTCTCGGTAGCCGTTGAACGGATGTATGTAAACAATAGTAATTGTGATTCATAACCCTTGAAAATTTTCTTCGCAGCTAATGGCTCCTCGTGGCGGAAGGGTTAGAGACTTGGCTTGGCGTTTTTCGTCAACCGGGTTTCGATCCCAGCTACGAGAAGCTAATGTCTAGCCACACTGATGAGTTCTGATAGAACGAAACAGATCTGTCTGTGGATGACTATATATATATATATATGTGTGTGTGTGTGTGTGTGTGTGTGTGTGTGTGTGTGTGTGTGTTGGCCACTAAGCCCAAAATTAAAATCACATGTTGTAACTGATGATTTCCTGATAACTCCTTAGGTTTCTTTGTTTAATGATCAACCGTTGTAGGTTATTCAATGCCAAAGCCATTCTGGTAGAACAGCAGGGATATTATAGCACGGGGTTAAAAAGATTTAATCCATTTTCCAAGGATATGAGTCCGAAAGTGAACCTAAAAGAGCGCCTGGAGTTCGAACTCGTTTACTTTAAGGCCGCAGTCCAGCCATTACGCCTCGGTACTCCCTCCATAATTTCCTAAAGAAATATTATAATCAATAGTTTCATGCTTTAAAACTTTTGGTTGAAATATATATCTATCTATCGTGAGTGTGTATTTTTTGTTGTAATGATAATTAGTACAATCTACCAGGGCCACAAAATATAATTACATATATATGAATGTGCAGATATGCATTTGTAGTGAAATGTGTGTTGTGGTTTGTGCTCTGTATATATTTGTGTGAGAATGTGCAGTGGTTATAATTTTCGGTAAATTCCCTGACAGAAATTATCTCCAAGTAAATGGTCGAGACACTGCAAGAATAGCGGTCCCAGGTCGACACTGGTGACTGATGAAAACTCAAGGAAGATTAGATATAAATCTGATGGAAGAATATGGGTTTACAGATCAGAACTCAGCCAAACGTGGACATCAAAAAAAACTTCGATGCTATGAAAAAAGATAATACTCACACAAGTAGCTAATTCAACTCCGTGTTTAATCTTATTTTAGAGGTGTTGTTCGTTTATTTTGAATCTGGAAACTTTTTTATTATTTCCATAAAAATAGGAAATTGAATTTAAATGAGCATATCTTTGATTTATATTTTTAAATTTCTAATTTTGTCAATTGAAGTCTAAAATATTTCAAACAACTAGCTCTAGCTCTCTCTTTCTCTCTCTCTTTCTCTCTCTCTCTCTATATATATATACATTGGAACTCAACTGATTTCCATACTAAAAAAAGGGTTAATGTTTTAGCAAAATTTTTGTAATTTTTGTATCTATTTTTGCATTTATCGACCAATCAGCGCATTCACGCTAGTTGTAAAATTTTGTGATACTTCGCAGATGACAATATTTAACTTGCCTGAAAAATGTGAAGGATTAAAACCCAAAATAATTTAAGAAATCTTTTCCCTCCAAACGTATTGAAAATACAATTTTTTTGCCAACTAGAATCAGATAAATTTTGAACTTTTTAAAAATCTAATTTCGAACCAAACTATCATTTATGTCATACCAGTTCTACCTTTCGATTTATTTCTTTTGAGCGAAGATCAACGTTCTTTTTTTTTTTTTTTTTCAAGAATGCATTTAATTCTAACTTCGTTTGACTTTTCGTAAACTAAATGAATTTAAAGAATATTCATTCGTCCCTTGCAGATAAAAATTTCAGCATCAGGCATATATCAGCAGGAGTTACATATACATTTTATCTCTCAAAAAGTTCGTTTACACACAAAAATTATGTCCCTTTATTTCAAGCAAACAATTACTGCTATACTTCATTGCACGAATCTTTACTATATCTATTAAAAATATCTACGCTCTGGTTAACATTACAAAAAAAGATTTTCTACTTTTGTTTTTCAGTAAACTTTTCAGCTAATTTTTAAAAAATGCAAATTATAAATTTGAAGATCGGATTTTCATTCAATCATTTTACACCTTTTTTCCCGTAACAAAATATGTGCGTGTGTCTGTGTGTCTGTGTGTGAAAAATGTTCGAAGATGAAAAACACAAGGTCTTCAGAGGATGATTTTATTCATTAAATTATTTGCCAACGTTAAACGTTTCCATTTTTAGACCTTTATCAGAACGTGTGAGTTATTAAAATTAAGGTTTAAAAACCAAGATGTTTAATGTTGGTAAATAATTAAATGAATAAAATCATCCTCTGAGTGCCTTGTGTTTTTTCATTTCTGTACATCTTTATACTGTCAGATTTATTTCTAGTTTTCCCTACATATATATATCATCAGGTCTCGCAGCTAGCACAGATTTCCCTGACTCTCTCTCTCTCTCTCTCTCTCTCTCTATTCGTCCCTATCATCCATTGCTTCCGGCAAGACTTCTATACTATATCCTGGGTCCATACAGTGATGTTGTATGTAATTTCTTGTTGGTCGGTCAACTTTAAGACGTCTGTTTGAAGGGCTTCATAGGATATAGTCACTTCTGAGTTCGTCCTTGCTTTTCCAATAGTATCCGGCATGCCTTGTCCTTCTTATTTGGATGGGTTGAGAGATAGTAAGTAGGTGGCCGTACAGCTGCTATTTCGTGAGATGTTGGTTGCAGGATTTGTTCAAAATCAAAGCATTCATATGCCCTTTCCATCAGGCGTTTTCCCTATACGCTTAGTCAGGGTCCATGTGGTGCATCCATATAGTTGAATTGACATAATTGCTATTTGGAAGAAATTGCGCTTAATTATATATATATATATATATATATATATTGTTACACCGCCATTTTTCCAGCGGGCTTGCAGGGTGCTGTTCGTTCCCGCCAAGTCTACCAGTTAACGCAGGGCAAAGACGTTGGCTGTGGTCTGCCGAACGCTATTTAGTGTTACAGATATCACCAACTCCCGAACAGAACCACATTTTAAAGCCATTAGGCGAGTTATACGTGAAATTATTAGAAGTCAATACAGCTTAGCTTAGCTTTCCCCCTCAAATACAAGGTGTTCGATAAGTACAATTCATCCACAATAAAAAAAAGGACGCTGAACTGCCGTGTTTGAATTAACAAGATTAATAACAGTATTCTTTTAGATACTCCCAGCTGACAAAAGCAATGCTACCGTGGTAATGGATAGGGTGGAATGCTCCAACAAATTGGCAGTGGTGGCTATTGTAAATTCAGAAGAACCCGAACCTGAAGACGGAAAGGAAGCTGTCACAGATCCGGGGTAAGAATAAAGATCTCATACCACAAACAAAATACAGACAGCTAATTCAACATTACAGTAAGCAACCACACATATATGGCCTTCCAAAAATTCATAAGAATGGTATTCCATTGAGACCGAGGTTCAGCATGTCACCCATTGAGCCGCTTCCTTGTGGAGATCATCAACCCACTAACTGGTAAAAACTCAGCCCAATTTGTGGAGAGAATCAATGATGCCCCCATTCATTCTAACCAGATGGTGATTTTGGATGTAGTGAGTCTGTTTACAAAGTTGCCTACTGATGAGACACTTGCTGTAGTACGGGATAAACTGGCTGCAGACCCCTTGCTGGAAGAACGCACTTGTATCCCGATAGATAATCTAATGGAAATATTGACTTTCTGTGTGGAGACAAGCTACTTCGGGATGGAATCTGATATATACCGACAAGAAGAAGGACTGGCTATGGGTTCGCCATTGTCACCAGTGTTGGCTAACATATACGTGGAATACTTCGAAGAAATGGCATTTGGATCCACATCACTAAAGCCATCTATGTGGCTTAGATACGTAGATGACTCATTCATTCTCTGACCTCATCAGGAAGATGTTCAGATATTACTTGATCACGTGAACTCAATCCGACCATATATACCGTTCACTATGGAGAAAGAGCAAGTCAACAAATTACCCTTCCTCGGTGTATTAGTAACACACAGAGAGCAAGGATTCAGGTCATCTGTGTACCGTAAGCCCACCTTCACCGGACAGTACCTCAATTTCAACTCCCATCATCCATATACGATAAAGAAAGGAATTGTCCGTTGCTTACAACATCGAGCAAAAACCATTAGTAGCGATACTGATGCATATCAAGAAGAAATGATTAGTCTAAGACACAACCTCCATCGAAACAACTACACAGAACGCATAACATCGGCTCCAAGAAACCTAGATTGGAGGATGGAGGATAATACCCGAAAACTCACCATGGTATGTCTTCCCTATGTCAAAGGACTAGTCGAAAGGATCCAAAAGATATGTTGTCCATATGACATCAGGACAGTATTCACAAGTGGTTCAACTCTGTAGGGGTATCTCTTCCGGGTCAAGCCACCAACTGAATTCAACATGACCAAGAACAGTTTACTCCATCCTTTGCAGTTGTGGTAAAATATACAAAGGTGAGACAGGTCGCCCACTAAAAGTGAGGCAAGAAGAATATCGAAAAGCAATAGTACGAGGGGAGATTGAAAAGTCGTGCATAGCGGACCATATATGAAAGGAAAAGGGAAACCATCTGCCCTTATGGGATAAAGTTGAAATAATTGATAGGGCTGAACATTGGAGGATTAGACGCCTTAATGAATCAGCACATATGTTGGGCTACAATGACCTGCTGAGTAGACCAAGTATAGAGTTGAATACAATATAGGAACCGATAATTAAGAATGCTAGATGAAAAAGAATCTAAATATGAGCATAGGTAAAAAAAATCCTACATAATAGTAGTAATTCGAGTCAAGTAAGAACATTAAGTTTATAAGTCCCAAAAATTCACTCTGAATTGTCCAGCAGGACACATGGCGTAACGGTTATAAGCGTTGGTTCCCTAAGCTTCTAAGGAGACAATCATCTGTTAGGTTGAAGGTCCATTCCTCACCACAGGCGAGTAACAATACAGGAATACTTACCACTTATACCCGGTTATGGCTAACGGAATCAGAACAGGCGACCCCCGTGGATTCAATAAAGGACGTAGTTCGAAGTTCCGTGAAAGTTTCCGAGTTCGACAAACACCTGAAAAAGGCCGGTGGACATATCGGCCGATACGTTGTGGAAATAATAATAAAGATGAAGACAATAGTCCGAAAACCCTTCATGATAAAAATTCTTTTATTGAATAAAAGAAAGAAACAAAGAAAAAAACAATTCAAGAAAAAGTTAGGAGCGAGAAAGTATCCCAGAGGAGCCTCCACTAAAATATCCGTATCCCGGACCAGGTCTCTCATAAAATATCCACCATAAAATACCTGTTAATGGCAGAAGGCAAGAATGTAGTTCGGCAACGGTTGACTCAGTCTGTTTTCCTTCAGACTATGGGATTTGATGGCAGAGCTCGTGCTCCAAATCTCAAGTTTATCATTTCAGTATGAATGCAGTAGGATAAAGTTAAATATACTTAAATTGTATGTTCACTTACTTGGAGTTTTGTGGAGTTTATTCTCTTCTCTTTTTTTTTCTTTTTTTATGTTATTTGGTTTCCATAACACGTTGGTAGAAAGGATACACGTCTTATTCAAGATAAGACCAGGATTAATTATTGTTCCTTTTCTCGTGGACAAGTCTTTTCTTTGGGTTTTCGTTTAACGAGGCTTACCATACTTCGGAGTACTGGTTCATTCAAAGGATAAGTTTTTTCTTTTCTCTCTGGGTTCTCTGCGTTTTCTCTCGTTTAACATAGTTTTAATTATAACACAATTCATTTTACTTGTCAATGTTACTAAATTCCTGACATTAATATTATATTAAATGGGGAATAAGAAAATCTTGCTGGTTATAATTTTCGTTTGGTTGGTAGTTGTGGATGTTTGTCGTTGGCCATTGGCTTAATATGGATTTGGTGAATTTGACCCCATTGTTCTTCTTACCCAATTTAACTTGTTCGCTTCTTTGCCTGTAAAAGGCTGCAACAGAACTAAAGAAAGGAAAGAAGACAAGAGACAAAGATACATTTTAACTCAAAACTTTGTTTCTGATTTTAAAACGGCTATTCTGTAGCGAGAGAATGTTTTCCTGGGCTAGTAGAAATATGTTACGTTTCCCAGAGAAGGCGTTAAAAATATATCAAGAGTTATTTTCGGTGGTTTTATGAAGTTGAAGTTTGTGGTATGTCCAGTAGATGTTTTCAAAAGAGGCTGCTGCTAACAGGAGACGTGACTTGCCCCCAAGTCCGAGACTGGATGAACACGCTACCTGCTAACAGCTGAATGAGTGTTCCAATACTTCTGGACTTATGCTACAACTCAGCTAAGCTTTGTAAATAACTATCATAACGACAAATTCCTAATAATTCTTACCACCTTCGTAGGCGTAATAACAGGCGTATAGTGTGTGTGTGTGTGTGTGTGTGTGTGTGTGTGTGTGTGTGTGTGTGTGTGTGTGTGTGTGTGTGTGTGTGTGTGTGTGTGTGTGTGTGTGTGTTCTGTTCTATTTTAATAGAGATTATAACAACTATGTCTTTATTTCAAATGAAATAAAGAGAAAGAGAGTAACTTACACTTACCATAATTATATCTCTGGCAACCGAAACGATAGTTGCATTATATATTGGCAGAAGAAAACCATCTTCGAAATTGTAATCTCATTTTCTCATTAATGTTGCTATCAAAAATATTAAAAGCAAAATTACCTAAAGAATAAATTCCAAAACGTAACCATTTACCTAATCTTTTTTTCAAATCTTTTCTTTATTTTTTCATGCACTCACGGGCATGAACGCACACATACTTTAACATCTTCCTCACGCTTCAAAACAACATGACACACTTATACAAACTATTCTCTAAATTATAAGGTCACGCAATAATGCACAAAGACGTACAAATATATTGATGGACGAAGAATTACAAGGCATTGTAAAAGTATCACGGCTTTAACAAGTCATGTATGTATAAATATAATTGCTTCAAGTTTTTGATGACTTGTGGGTCAATGGCTTTCAGCCTTTTTTTTTATCAAAATGTACATCTAAATACAAAACAATATTGTTTTCTATTGTGTAATGCCCAAAAATAAGAACACAACTGGAGGTGATGAACAGATACTACGTTTTAATACAAAAGACCAGGTACATTTTTAATATCATTTCGTTCAAAGAATATAGAAACTATTCTCCAAACGCTAAGATCCATCAAAGTTGTTGTCATATAAGTACTAGTGTATGCCTGCATCTCTAGAATTCTAATGAAACGATTTGAGAAAAATTTAGACAGAAACTACACAAGTGTGCTCTGAGCTATTTTGAAGAAACCAAGGAAGCAGCAACCCACAAAATAACATCTATGTGGCCACTTACTTCCCATCATACAAGATATTCAAGTAAGACGAACAAGACATGCTAGACACTGCTGGAAAACTGATGTTCTCCAAGCAACGCATTCCGGCAAAGATCAGCAAAGATCAACTCTGTGCGTACACTTGATACCATCCAGAGGACCAACCAAGAGCGATGACCTATGGTGAGAAAAATTCAAAGGAATCCTTGATGTCGGCACGCCTAAATGAAGATTCATGTTACAATCAGATTTTTGTCAGATTTTTAAGAAGTAAAAATGTAGTTGTTCAAATTGAATTGTCTAGGGTTTAAGGAGAAAACGAGGATGTTTCTCTTTCTTAATAAAACCTAAATTGAACGAGTTTATTGTCTTTCTATTCTCTATTTTCGAAAATGCAACCTGAGAAACACCGGTAAAAGAGCTCAGTTGCTTACCATGGGCTGCTGATCAGCAATCACAGAAATCATTTTTCCTTTAAAATCTAAATAGGACTTTAACATTAAAATTTATAAATTCGGATCAGATAATTATTGTTTGTGAGATGCAAATTGTTTTTCTGTTCTGAAGAATTTTTAGGCTTATAATCCCATTCTTTTTACCGGAAAATTTGGGTCGATCTTATTGCAAATTCTCGCAATATTACTATTAACTGGGTGTACACGCGGTCAACAGACTGCAGAATGGTAGTCTCTGGTTGCAACAAAATTCCAATGTTTTGGCTTGTCGCCGAGGAATCCCGGGAACCGAAATTCAGTAAAAAATATTGGCTCGTACAAGAGCCGAACAACATACAAATTCTACTTCATTACTGGCACGCGGTAGCTATGCTTCTACCCGCTCTCTCCCACTCTATAAATGTCGTCTTCGGTCGGTCACCAACAATATCATAATTGATTTTAACTATCTATGTTTTCACTATCATCAGGTAAATAGTAGGGAAGACTGGGCTTCTACCCTTGGTACGACAACCAGTCTCGGAGAAGGAAAAGTCTAAATTCACACCAGCACTGTTCCGCTGGAAAATTGATCTTGCGTCGCATTCTGCCAGTGATAGAGTGATTTGGTAGATACATCCATCTGGTGTATAATCTGTTGGGTGATCTCTTTTTACGTTGTGTCCACAACTCTTCTTTTATACCCTTAAAAGCTAGAAAAGAAAAATAAGTAAGCAATGTATTGATCGGATCAAGCCATTGATGTATTCAATTTTCAAAATCCATAATAGTACCAGTACTCAGTGTTGCATATTGACCCTTGACTAGGCCGTCAATCAAAGATTTCTCTTGACAGACGCACTATGTAAATAATCGGAAGCAGTCACGTGGTTGATCGGAAATTGTGAGCGTTATGAAATGATATATGAAGATTCCAGTGTTAGGGTCCGAGTCAGTTGGTGATAGAGTGAGTTGAGCCAGTGCCAGCTTGCAGTCACTAAGAGTGCCCGCTGTGGCAGCAGCCCACAGCGACCTCCGATTGAGTAGCCTCGGGCGGAGAAGCAGAAGAAGTGCTAAGTGAGGTCTTGAAAATAACACATGGTGGTATGTTCAAGAGAAGTTATGGGTCAATATAGCAGTCTGTCTTTGTTTACCTCTGTCCGTCTGTCTCTCCCTCACGCCACAGAAGCTTTGACTCTAAGAATAAAGAGAGTTATATCTTTATAAAGAAGAATCATGGTCAATCTTCCTCCATGTATATGCACTCATTATGGCTATATAACACTCAGTACTTGAGGATAAATGATCAGAAGATGACTCTAAGTGCTAAAATATTTGAAGAATCATTGTTAGTGTTACATGCTCACTTTTTGTCATTTTTATCGAAAGGATTGAATCATGAAATTCTCAAAATTTATTCAAACATTTTTGACGTTCGTGGAAATACCTGAATATAGTAAAGCATTATAACTAAAAGACGATACACAGGAAAATTTGACATTAAACTAAATAGTCTTCGTCTATGGATGTGTATGAGGGTGTAGAGGAATTTCAGAGGGATAGAAACGATCAAACACAAACACACACATACACACACACACACACACACACACACACACACACACACACACGTACACCCACATACACATACACAAGCAAAGTATCAACTTCGTTAAAATTCACAAGTTTATTTAAAATCTACGACTAAAAGGAAGGAGTAAGGGAGAAACCATCAGATTGATTGGATTTATTGGCATCCCAATCACGTACAATGTGCATTATATTTAAGTTTACATTTTTGTTTGGCTTGGTTTGATTTATTTGTTTAACAGCATATCAATACATTTGGGTTTACTTAATGCCAAAATTTGATTCATATGCATTGTAATTATGATTCATATATATTGTAATCATAATTGATATATATTGTAATTATAATTTATATGTATTGTAATCATAAGTCTATCTTCAAAATTCCGTTGCATTTATCTTAATTTCACATTGTTTCTTACAATCATTATATTTGTCTACAATCACAGTTATACGATAACAATTATTCCTATTTAATACAAATAATTAGCACACTTTTGTATCGTGTAAGTTACTTTTCACTGATGCTAATAATTTGTACTCCATTAAATGGTTTCAAGTTAACTAATAATTCTTCGTAACCATTATAGCTTCAAGAAACAATTTTCAATACAAATAATTTGCTTGCCCAGTCGACTGGGGCTGTAGAATAAACCGACTGATTCTCCGCAGAAGGGTAAGACTCCCCCCAACAAGTGTCCTGAATATGATGCTAAACAATTTGACGCTGAGGTTCCAGTAATGCAGGAGCTTTGGGGAATGCGGAACACCACTTCATTGCCATCGCTCCCAGGCCCTCTCAGGCCCGGAATGGTAGCACCTGATAGCATCCTATCTATGGGTCAAATAGTACTAAACTGCGTACTTATGCTAAACTGATTTGCGAGAATTGGAACTGTTTTTGTATGCTTAACTGGATTGTTTGAAATAGAACTGTTTTTGACATGGAGACTGTACTTACGCTAAACTGAAATGTTTGTAATAGAATTGTTTTGATGTTTAAGTGTGTGTAAACAAAAACTATACTTATAAATTGAATTGTTTGAATTAAAACTGTTTGACTGAACTGAATAGCTTGAAATAGAAATGTTTTTCACATTTAAACTATGTACTTATGCTAAACTGAAATGTTTGAAATGAAATTCTTTATAGATACAAAAATAGATTTGGCATTAAATAACCAACAAAATTTGATATGCCATAAACCCAGACAAACAAAAAAACAAACAAACAAATAATTTGCATACAGTTAAATTATTTCAAGTGTTTCTATCTAACGTTATTCATTTTCATACAATTATATAGTCTCATGTATTCCCATTCAATACTAATAATTTTCAAACTGATCTATTCGACCCATTGATGAGGCCATAACAGATATTACCACATTGGGGTTGAGTGGATCCGAGAATGATGGCAATGAAAGTGTACTTTACACTTTGCAGAGCTCCAGAACTGACGCCTTACCACCAGAATTTTGTTGCACATCTACTTCAGCATCTGACGGAAACAACACTTACCCTCTCGCTGTGAATTGCAATAAATCATTTTACTGTCGTTATAATCAGCTGCGACACGACGTGGGCGGATACTTTAACGTGCTATCTAATATTTACCTTCTAAACAGAACTTTTCGAGAATGAATAACTATATAAATCCATATTCGAAACCTGTTTATCATAGAGGTCAATACAACGTATGGAAAGAGTATTAGCCGACTGGCAGTCTGTAAGAGGAATCTTTTATTACCATCTTCTCGAATATTGTTTTTTTTTTTCTCTCATTATCTCGTTAATATCAAACTCAGTCAGCAACTTGGAATAAAATCCTAGAAACCCAATTACTTCTGCAATAAGAATATGATAAACTCAAGATATCTGTCCGGACACAATTTGTAATATTACTGTTAGTGGTTGAGTTTATCATTTTCTAAAACTCGTGAATATCTTGCCGAGTCAGGAATAAACTATAATTTTTTACAAAAAAAAAAAAATTGAAAAAGGTTAAACAGGAGAAAGTGAACGGCTGCGAATTAGTATTAAGAATAAATGACTGAATCAATTAACCAAAGTCAATACAATGAATGGTCATCCTGTTTCCAGTATTTTCAAAGTGTCGGTGAAAAAGTGAAAGTAAAACAAAGGATGATACTGAATAAAAGAAAAGAGAAGCAAAAGCAAAGAAAGAAGAGGGAAATAAAAATATAAGAAAGAAAGAAAGAAAGAAAGAAAGAAAGAAAGAAAGAAAGAAAGAAATAGAGTGATGGAGAAAGAAAAAAACAAAAGCATAAACAAAGAACAGAAAAAGAAAGAAAAAGAAAAGAGAAAAGAAGAAATAAAGATAAAAGAGAAAAAGAAGGAAAAATAAGTAAGTTAGAAATTTTTTAAAAATATGAAAGAAAAAAAACAAAAGAAATAAAAGACAAAGTAAAAGAAAGAAAGAAAGAAAGAAAGAAAGAAAGAAAAGTTTGCAGAAAGAAAGAAAGTGACTAAGAGAAGCATAAATACCTTGAAAAGAAGACTTGGTTTAAAATGATGCAACAGAAATTTCACAAAAATAGAAGAAAGAAAAATATTGGGGCAAAAAGCTTAAGTGACTGATGACTAATTACAAGCATTACAGCACAAAATAGTATTGGATAATAATCCTCATAATAGTGCAATCAAAAATAAATAAAAATTCATTGAATATTTTAATTTTTTTCTCTTCTGTCACTGAGATGAAATCGTCATTTCTAGTAGGTGCATGCATGTGCACATATGTGTGCATATTACACTATTTCCTTACTAATATCTAAATTCAGAGTAATACCTGCTTAATTCATCAATTTTCTTGAATTATCGCATCCAATCTTTGATTCTTTTCAATATATCACTGAAATCAGTTGTCCTTGTCTTGACTAACATATCTGCTGCCAAACATTTTTATATAATGATATAACAATCATCATAATTTTTTTATCCATCTGAATTTCTAATAACATGCAATCTTCAATTATATTAATGATAGGTGTTTTATACCTAACTCTTACGTAGTACGAATGAATACTATTATACGATGCAGTTAAATGTAGAATCGTTACATTTGAACAGAACTTTATATACAACCAAATATATGTTTAGTAGGTGTATCTATCTTCGCTATTATGTGGATAAATAGGAAGGCAGACTGGTTTTTTAGCCTTGCTTAGGCAACTTGTCTAATTGAAAGAAATTCAAAACCATCAGTACTCCGCTAAAAATTGACCTTGTGTCACATCCTGCCAGCGGTGGGGGTTAAGTATATACATGCAAACAATTTCTCTTCTTTTTTTTTCTATTTATGTGAGGAATTTTATTTTGACTGTATTAAATTCTATCGGTGAAGAAGGCACAGAGAACAGAGAGCCTCTTCTAAGTTTAATATCAACCGCTTCATCAATGACTTTTATTTAGTAGATACAAAGTGGATCCCAGATGGACTTCTGCCAAAAGACTTGTCTTGGATTCAAAGTTACCATATTCAAATGCTAATTTTTCATGCCTAGAGTGGAGAGAACTTAAGAGACAATGCACAAACCATTTTATTCTAGGAATCAACTTTCATCATTTAACAGAAAAAAAGCAGTGATGTTCACAGACGTGCTTATTGCGTTTGGATTTTTACACTGGAGATAAATGTACGATTATAATCGAAACTCATTGTGCGTTGTATTCAAGTAATTAAATAGAGTGGAGTGTTCAACGCCAACAACAGTGACTTGCGAATGTTTTATGCATTCAATCCACTTTGCAGGGTCACCGATATTTCTTTTTTACTAACATACACAAAACAAGTTTTATAAATGAAATAATATCCATTGACATAAAAGTTTGCATCTATTCATATAGAAAAGATGTCGCTTTTCTTTCAAAAGTGTTAGTACAGTCATTACCAAAAGCTTGAAAACACCGTGCCTAAATCCTGCATTTTGCCTTTTTTGGAAATAATTGCCTCATCCGATTTTGCATGATGAAAAAATCTTTTGTTATTGCGTCAGCCTTTCTGTTCATAGAACTTTAAAACGTTTCTTCACGTTCATCTTATAAACAACTGTTGTGATTAGTGATAATACAGTTAAGAAAATAATTGATCGATTATTATTTCACTCCCCGTGAGTTCTTTACACCACCTAACGCTGGTGGTATTTCACTGGAGTCTAAGTGATAGCAAGTCTCTTCTGGTCTACGGGACTCTTCTTGGTATTCTAGCCGATCTATACAATGATGTAGTCAAGATAATCTCGATTCATCCTCCGATTTCCAACTTTTCTAGTCCCCTTTCAAACCCTTTGGGGACTGTTCCAAGAGCACAAATCTCAATTGGTACCACTTTCACCCTCATGTTCCGCAGTTTTCTCAGTTCTTTGTATTTTCACCTCTACCAAAGCTTTTTCCTGTGGCTATTAATTCCCTTCTCCAGTTTTAATGGCTACCGAGATTATTATTATTATTATTATTATTATTATTATTATTATTATTATTTGTTTGTTTGTTCATTTGGTTGTTTATTTGCTAAGCCTCTGTGAACATCTCCGTTATTTACTATCTTCTCAACCTTAAAAAAGGGAATCTTTTCGCAGAACATATACACTATTAATAATATATCTATATACAGTTCAAATTCAGTTTGATTCATTGATTGATTTTAACAGCATGTCAATCAGCCGATTAGAAGCTCTATGAACTCGTCTTTATAATGTTCCATCTCTTCTACAGAGAAATCACTACTGTTACGAGGTTAAGGAATTATTTAGGCCCAGGGAAAATAACCACCCTTTTAGGACTCCCTCATGTGAACCTCTAAAACGTCCAATTATATTCCCCAGAGATCAAATCGCACCCACAAAAGGAAACAAAAAAGAGAGAAAGAAGGCAGATATCCATTCGGCTGAGACCCGGTCTTCGAGGAATTAAGATGAACACAACTCAAGATTAAAATAGCAGCCAGAACATTTATAGCAAGAAAAGGAAACAAATATTAATGACAACATGAAATGCGGAATGTCCTATCCAAAAGAAGGTTTTTTTTTCGTATGGGATGGTGCATGCAAATGTACCAAACAGTGGAATGACGTGTGTAAACCATAAGTCTGAATTATGAAAGTTTATTAGAGAAATTTTCAACATGTGTAACTTACCTGTTTCAGTGAGACAGTTTGGCTCTCTTTACTTGAACTGTCCTTCGGGTGCTCGAATCTACTGTCTTTCCTTCCTCATATTTTCAAAGGGAACGCCTAAGGTTCATTTATTCTTCTCCTTGATGGCCTGGTTTTATGCGCTGGTTTAGGCTTCACGGAGTTTACCCTAAATTGGTTCCGACTTTTCGGCACGTTTTCACGTCTTCTTGGTCGGTCTGGGACTAACCTTCTTCCTCTGTTTTCTATTCCATGCTCACTTTAACGACTTCCCGTTTGAGTTTGTTTTAGCCAATCACCACCCGTTTAAGTCGTGTTGCTGCTGATTTAACTTGGGTGTCGGATTTCGGAGTCACCTCCATTCGCCTCCTCATTCAATTTTCCCTTATTGTTCTTATAGCTTCTCTTTCTCTCTCTCTCACACTTTCTCTCTCTCTCTCACTCTCTCTCTAATCCTTATTATCGTTCCTCTCTCTCAATCTTTCTCTCTCTCTCGCTCGCTCTTTCTCTTTTTCTCTTCATCTTCTCCGTAACACTACGTATGATTTTTTCAAGCTAACTTAGACTTTGCAATAAACGCAGTTTGTAAGGAATCCTTTACAACTTTCCGCATTTTTTCCGAAGAAGTTTGTGGCGAAATTTGTTGCTCTTTACCAGCCTCACCAGTGGATTTCAGTGGGCTGAATAGTTATCTAGAACCAACACGTTCCAATTGTCTTCCAGAATTTTTACAGTCACATCAATATCCTGTTCATTCAAATTTCTTGTTTTAATCTTGGATGATCTAATCGATTGTGATCTCCAAAAATGTGTTCTAGAATGCTGCTATGAAAATATATATAATTTGATATATATCATTTGATTTGACAGTTAACAGAAGATTCAAATCACCTCATTCTATTGATGTAGACACCTTTGAAATTAACCTACCACAGGCCTCCTCGATTGGGTGCAAAATAATGAATCCTCTGTTTAGGCTTCTCTTTGCTACTGTTTTCAAGACGATAATACATCTCTTCAACACCGCTTCAACATTAGCTGGGAACAGGAAAGGAGCCGTCATAAATCAACCGTTAAATAATTATTCACTTTCATATGGACCCTTTGTCCATATGGGCTTCAGATCAGAGGACTTTCCTTCAATGTTTAGCCGCAGACAACACATTACGTTTGCAACTTTGTACTATTGTTAAAATAATGTTTCTGAAAGATGTATTGTTTTCTATCTTTCCTGACTCACTTATCTGTCTGTGAACTAAATCCCCACACTATTGCACAACAGTGACAGAATTCATTTTGCTTATTTAAAGCTCAAGAAATGCCTTCTCAACAGCTATAGTTTTTGGAACTTCAACGGACAAGAAATAACTGCTGCTTTCCCAAATACTTGATAATAGATTCCAATTTTTTTCTCAGTAGATTTGTATCATGAATGTTATTATCTTAAATAGTCTATCAAAAGTAATTTAACGAAATTAATCTTTTAGACACTCTATATTGTTTGATCATTATTTTTTTTTATTTCTGATATATATATATATATATATATATATATATATATATATAATTAGAGGAAAATAATCTAAGGATTAGACTATTAAGTAATAATCCAAGGGGTAGGAATATCAAGTTGAGTGCTCAGTGTTAACGGCTATCGAGTGCGATAATTAATTTCATTTTAAAATACATCAAAACTCACGTGGTGAGCGAAAACATTTTTTTTATAAAATTGAAAGAAAAAAATTCAATTTTGTGGTTTATCATAAATTTATTTCGGGTATAAAATTACCCTCGTCAGATGTAGAGAAAGAAAAAAAATATAGTTGTAAATTTGAATATAATTCAGGTTGGTTCCTACCGAAATTATATTCAAATACACAACTTTTTTCTTTCAGTTTTATATTATATATATATATATATCATAAAATTCCCATTATATAACCCAGAAAAAATGGTTCATCATAATGAAGATTTTACTCCAGCAATACATTTAAAATCATCTAAATTCAAGAATAGAATTACTCCCAGTCAAATTTGCAAAAGAATTATGATTTTTATGGGGTTTGCGTCAAGCTGAATCTTAATTCATAATCATTCAAACTATTGATCTGGCGGAGATAACAATGAAATTCTAATTATAATCTTTCAATCCTTTCTAAATAAAAATATCACAATGAAAATGGACTGTTGTTACAACGAAAATACATTTACCCAACCCCTCCGCCACAAACTGGATGCGATACAATTTTTTAGCAAAGTAAAGTTGGTTTGAATATAGTTTTTCTTCTCTTAAACATGTTTCGTTAACAAGATTAAAGGACCCAGTCTGTCTGTAACTTTTTTTCGGGACATTATCTCAAAGTGAAATGCAATCAGTCTTGTCTAGGAATTGAACACACGTCACTGATTCCATTTCCTATGATGATGACCAATACGCTATGAGTGCTTCTAACATTACAACGGGAAGTCAGCAAATGAATAGGTCATGTACTAATGAAAAGCATAGAAAAACAATTCCTCGACAACTAGTTAAACTGGACGATGAAAGTTTAAAAAGAAATCGAACTTTTAAAATAGGATGGGGACGCGGCATTTTGGTGAGCTCGAGATTAAAACGTTGTGGGGCAGATTTTTAGAATGCTTGACATCAAGTTGGTTTGTATTGAAGCTCTATTTAATAGAGTTAACGTATGTAAAGTTCGCGGGGGGTGCTTTTTGCTTTGTTTTTGTTTTTGTTGTTGTTTTGGTTTTTCTTCGTGTGTCTTTTGTTTTGTTTTGTTTTTTTGTTTGTCCTTTTGCTTTGTTTTTTGTTTGTCCTTTTGCTTTGTTTTGTTTGTTTTTGTTTTTGTTTTTTTTTTTTTGGGAGGGGAGGAGTTGTTTCTTTATTGCTTGCTATTTGGGGTGTTTGGTTTGGTTTGGTTTGTTTTTCTACTCAATTTAAGAGAGTCCCAATGGAATCTCTTTTTCAGGTTAGGAAAAGTTTCTAATGTTGCAACAGGCTGATGTAGAGGGTTAATTGAACAGTACGAAATATCATCAGTGGTCCCAGCGTTTCAAATAAAGAAAAACACCCTGAAAGACAATTACAAATCAGGACGATCTTTTAGATCAATGGACGATGATCACATTGAGAATTTTTTGCCAAGTGAGAGAGAACTTTAAAACCCACCAGCTGCCCTGTTGCCCGGTATTGTCACTTACAAACATTTTCTTTTTCTCCCACTACTGAAATCTTATATGAAAGGCAGACAATAACTGATAATAGAAGCGATAAAATAAACTACTAAACAAAGCTTTCATTTAATTCATCAAAAGAATGGAAGAGTTCTCGTTGAGTAGCAGCTAAGGTGCTGGACTGCAGCATCGAAATAAAGAGAGTTCGAACTCCAGTCGCGCTATTACGTTCACTTTCAGATTAATACCCTACGAAAAGGTATGAATACATTTATCCTCCCAACAAAAAAATATAGGCTACTACAATGGTTCTTTAACAAGGAGGGTTTGGCCATTAAATAACCCATATAAGTTTATATGTCAGTAAGCAAAAAGAAAGTAAACTTTTTACCAAATCACTTTCCAGAACTGCATAAACACTTTGTATCAACGTTGGAATGAGCAATTTTGAAGGAAACAAGTTTCATTAAGTTGTGGGTAAAATAACAGATTTATTTTTTCAAAAGTTAGGTTTCTTTTTAACTCCTTTCTTACCCAAAAAATAGCTTTGGAAATTGCCCAATATTTTTTCCATTCGAGTCCGATGTTTTTTATATTTTTTCTTTTGTTTTATTTATTTATTTGTTTATTTTTTATGAGCCTCACTAAGTTGTAAAACAAGATTTTACAACAAACTGTCAGACTTTGTTTCCTTTATTGCAAAATCACATCAGTATTGATCACTTTTGAAGTTATTAAATAATCTTTCCGATTTTAAAATCAAATTCTTTTTTCTTTTTTTGTACGTTCAACGATTGTATTTCTTTTTTTTTCCTTTTTTTTTTTTTTTTTTGAGTTATTTGGTCAATCTGTTTTAAATGATAAATCATAAGTAAATATTTGCATATTTCTGTCTGACTGACGAATTAGACTGGACACAAAAAAATTCTCTCCGACCCAGACAATAATGTACTAGACTAAATCAAGTTAGCAGGACGCCCTTAGGTTACACTGAGTGTGTCCGCTGAAAAGAGGTAAGACTCGCACCAAAAAGACGATTTCTGGGTAGGACACTAAACTGCATCTGGTAGTGAGGCTACAGTTCAGATGATCTGAGTAATGTGGAGCACCCCTGCATTGTCATTAATCCAAGGTCCCCACTGACCCAGAGTAGTGTAAGGGTTGCATCTGTGTGTAAAATACATCTGTTTGCTAATTACTTGTATTAGATATAAATACTTGGTATCATATAATCGTTTTCTAAAGAAAGCTACACAAAAAGTATGCAATTTCCTAACCTCTCGGCATAAAAAAACCCCAGAAAGGTTGACATACCGTTAAAATCAATCAGTCAGGTATGCAGGTTTCAAGTTTGTTGTCAGGATTGTCTTAACACGTCAGTTTCTTTTATTTTTATTTTAATTATGCACATACATATTAACTGTACATAGTTAAATAGTATATTTATATTTATATTCATGCTCAAGGTAAATATATTAACAGAACATTTGTACTGCATTGAGCATAATTAGTTTCAGAAAGTAAATAGTATACTTATCATCATCATCATCATGTCGTGCCTCCAGCACGGATATCCCTGACCCTCTCGTGCCACTTCTCTCTATCGTTCATCGCCTCTGGAAGGTCTTCAGGGCTACATCCTGTGGCGGAGCAGTATGTTGTCGAATTGTCTAGTCTTCCATACTTCTGGGATAATCTCGTCAAGCCCTGCGGCTTTCCCATTTTTAATTTTTCTAAGAACTGAGTCGAGTTCTTCTTGAGTGAACGGTCCTAGTTTAATGTCCACTTGCTTACTAATAATTCTGGTGATTGGTTCATGTGTAACTTTCGGTGGGTTTCCGAGTAGATTTTCGAAATGCTGTTTCCACAGTTTTATTCTTTCTTGTAGTGCTCTTCCTTCTACTCACGTCGTTTATCGTTTATCAGGCTATCCTAGATTGCCTATCTTCCGCTGAGTCTCTAATTTTATCTATCTGATTTTGTATGTATCCAATCTGTTCTTTTAGATATATGCTTCCGAATTCATTTTGTGCCATTTTTAGTTTTAGGGCATTTATGTTTGTTGGGTTCTTCCTATAGCTTTTGGAGGCAGTTTTCACGTCTGAATGTTTTTCTCTAACCGCTAACTTTTCCCATGGGACTCTATATTTAGTTCTATGTTTTGTTGGCATACAATTCGCTGCTGCGTCTAGGTGTGCGTTGACGAAATTCTCATATTCGTCGTTTGGGGTACCTTATTCTGTTTTCTCCTGCAGTGTCTCGAATCCGTTTCTCAATTCTAATACATATTTATCTCTAATATCTCTGTTGTTAAGAAGGGCCCAGTCATAGTGTTTGGTGGTCGCTGTTCGTGTGGCATTTTTTCGTAGGCTTCATCGTATTTTTACCGACACTATTCAGTGATCGGAGGACACACACACGAAAGAGGAGTATGCCTCGCAATTCATTACGCTATTTTTCCATTTCTTGTTTATAAAGACGTAGTCTATCTGTGCTTCATTATTGTTCGCGTATGTGTAGGCCCATAATTTCCCCTCCTTCTTTTGAAAGTTTGTATTGAGGCATGTTAATCTATCTTCTATCATGAAATCTGTTAGATGTTGTCCATTCCGGTTTGACATGTTATGTAGGCTGTATTTGTTGTTTCCGTTTTTCCCGATTTGGGCATTCATGTCTCCGTCAATGACTAGCACGTTGTGTTTCGGAATGCTACGCATTAGAGAGGATAGCTCATCGTAGAAGGCGACGAGTTCAGTTTCTTCACTAACATTGGTAGGGGTGTAGCAGGAGATGATTGTTGCTTTGGGATTGCCATTAAAAGTAGCTACCATCATCCTAGGTTGTACTCTCTCAATGATATTAAGTGATTTTAACGCTCTTGGTCCTATATGTACGCCTACACCTCCTACCGTGGCATTGACGGAGTTTTCCATGCTGATACAGTGGCTAGCATCCATCCATTGCCAGTATCGTGATATTTGACATCCTCGTTGTGCGTGTATCTGTGTTCTTGTATGCATATTATGTCTATCTTATGTTCTACGGCCGATGCAGTCAGTAGTTGACCTATTCTATTTAACATTCTAACGTTAAATGTAGCTATTTGTATTGTTTGTTTGCATTTTAGTAGGTTTTGTTGTTTGAGCTCTGTAGCTGATTTTTCGAACACTGAGGCCAGAACGTGCCCCTTTTTTACTCGCGCGAAGAGTGATGCGGTTTATGTATGTGGTTTGAGTGTAGGTCATGGTTATCTTTCGATGGCTGTTTTTATTGCCATCTCTAGAAGCCCCCTCTTATAGGTTGTTTTTTGTTTTTTTCTAAACTACTATTAGGATTCTAAGCTTTTAGAAAAGACTCTTCCATGTACCGAGCGTGCTAGCACCTTTGACCAGGGTCATATATTAAATTTGGATTTACGGTAAAATTGTCTTTACATTTAAAACACACTGTACAAGCGGCATTTTACAAAGAAAACAGCATACAATTTTGTAAAATTTTTTGGCATTTTAAATTATTAGGACTTAAAGACAATATACTGACCAGTTTTGGAGACTTGGTTTCTGGTGGCACATTGTTAGTCCTTCATCGCTGGCGTTCTCCTCTATCCATTCATTAATGGATTTAAATAAAATTTGGGTAGGTCTACAACTTGGGGAGGGGAGCAATAGTCATTTCGTTATTTTTTGGGGTTGTTTTGATTTGTTTTTTTAATTTTTTTAAATGCTAACATCCTTATGAGAATACCTTTACGATATAATTTCAAAATTCTCCACATGTTTACACATTCTAGGAATCTTCCACGAATGATCAAAAAATGTTAACATTTCAATGGGATTATCTTTATCTGAAAAGAAGAACTGATATTATGGAGTTCACCGGGAGAAAATTTGAATAATGTGTTCACAAGGATAGCGAACAGGTAGAGACTTTAAAATAATAAATCATAAATCCTAAAGCAATTCCCATTGAAAAAATATCCTGTATGTAGGTTAAATGGAAAATTATAATTACGGAAAGTAATCGAATAAAATTCTCACTGATATATATATATATATATATATATATATATATATATATGCCTACCCCTCCGCCCAAGCTGACACAAGGTCAATCTTTGAGCGGAGTTCAGCAGGTTTAAATTCAGAGTTTTCTTTCTCCTTGACCGGTTGCCATACCAAAGCTAAAAGTGCTCAGTCTGCTCAACTATTTACCGATATCTAGAGGAAGAATAGTTAAATTCATACCTTTCCTAAAAGCATTTGCGTTACGTGAAATACAAACAGGTTTGTCTTGGGTCTAAACTCGTGTCGTCTTGTCCAATCCCGACGATAATAACCATTAATGCTCACTGATATTTCCAGAAAATTTTCTGACATCTGTTCTAGTGCTTGTTAATTGAGTTGATCTCCCTTTCTAGGAACCAGCATAATTCAATTATCAGGTTTTGTTTGAACATGATACCTACCCATCACATTTCTATATCAGAAATGTCTTGGTGTTTCACACCGTATCCATCACTTACAGCTCTCAGAATTGTTGGAAAAAATCGTGATGAAAATGTACATTTTAAGAAACATACAACATCCCATTCTGAGTTAACAGTTTTTAACTCTATAAAATCCAAAGAGGATTCTATATAACTAAAACGAATAAATACCGCGTAGTTATTTCAAGTGGGTTTAGTTTATCTTTGAACATGCAATCATTCTCTAATCTCAGATTCAATAAAAATCTTTAGTAATCTTTCATTTTTTTCTTTTAGATTTTAAAAGTACGCAATTATTGTGTGCTATTGCTTTTATTAAGTTCTTTTTGAGAAGAAGATATATAATGGCTCTACTAGTCATATGTATTTTCCACTTTTGTATGTGTTATCCATTTTAATATGTATTATCCTCCATAGTGTATGTTATTCATTGTACAATGTGCTATCCATTGTAGTATATATTATCCATTGTACAAAATCTTTAAATATTCTGAGCATGGATTTTGTATCATTCAATTCAGTTTAACCAAAAAAATACTTTTATCCCAACAACAAAATCTTATCTGCTCAGTGTTACGCTAATTATCCAATGATTTATTTGAACTAATGGTTTCATCTTGATAGTTATAAATATTTGCCTTTGCACTTCCTTGAAATAGATTTCATTGGGATCTTTAGCCCGGGTAAGGCAACTAGTCCAAGAGAAAGAAACTTCTAAATTCAGGCAAACTTTACTCTACTTGAAAAATTGACCTTGTGTCACAATCTGGCCGCGGCGAAGGCAATTCGTAAATGCATACAAAAATACACACAGCTTCTGTGTTTGTTTTGTGTGTATGTTTGTGTGTTAGAGAGAGAGAGAGAGAGAAGAAGAAGAAGAAGGAGAAGAAGAACGGAAAACGGAAATTAATTATTAAAACATTGAAAAAACAAAAAAAAAACATCGGCATAGTCGTTGAAGTACTTCATCAGGTGGTCATTGACGAGCAAGAATAGCACTGGACCACGTTGTCTAGTTAAAGCTATAAACAGGCATTCGTGCCAAGACCCATGTTTGGGTCTAAGTCCAGCTGGGCTCATCAGGCTCACATTTCACTCAGCGAGCCGATGACCAGGAGAAAATGCTACATAAAAAAAGGTAAATACGAATACACAATAAACGCTATTCTCTAAACTCTAGACATGAAATAACTGTACATGAGTTGATATCTAAAAATCAATCAATCAACCAATCATACCTCTTAATATGAGATTCTCCCATTCTTCATTAAAATATACATTAAGCCCTTCCCTGAGTACTATGATTATTCAGACCAAATTCAATGGCACTTTTTCAAATTGTTTGGCTAGCTCTAACAAACAAATTCTTCTAAATTAAAGAAAACTTCACAATAATAGATTTAAGTGATCGATTGATAGGCATGAAATAAACATAGAAGGGTTGACATACCGTGAAAATCAGTCAAGCAGGACTGTACAGTGCATTGGTATGAATTTTCCTACGTTACAAGATGGTCGAAGACTTAAAATTTGGTCAGAATATTTACTGCCTGCTGGGATGCACATACTGTACTCAGGTCAAAATCGATATCACCCTGAAGGGTGTTGCAATTTTATTTTCCATCAGTGTATTCGTGTATTTTTAAAAACATCCCGTCCGATAGAAACTACTGCATCAGCTCCAGACAAGCAATCTTATTTGCTTAAAATCAATAAACTGGCAATAAGATACGACATACTTCAACTGAATAGAAAATGACTGAAGAATTTTGAGAGCAAGAGTCAGAAGAGAAAAATACTGATCTCTTTGCCCAGCATAGGAATAAAAAAAAAGCATATATAGATCTGCCCTGTGAATTGATTTGAAGTTTAATCTACTTCTCATATAAATATACTAAAAATTTAAAAAAAAAAGAAAAAAGAAAAAAGAAAAAAATAGATGATTGGAACGTTCCTATTTGTCACTTTCAATAGTGCCGCATCATGGAAGTTCATGATCCTAATTCTCTGATTTCTTTACATCTTTTTTTCTGTTTTATTGAATAAGCGTAAATAGATGAGAACAATTGATCAAGAGCTCTAGGTTGATTTTTTTTTACTAGGGACCGGCGTGCCTTTTTTTATCAAATAGTATACGCAATAATAGACAAACAAAAGTAAGCACAATATAACGTAAATGTGAACACACACACACACACGCGTGCGCGCAAAGAAACATGTATTGGTAGGGTAGTGAAATACTTATTGATGTTGAAGCAAATAAAAGAACAATTGATCTATCGATTAATTTTAACGGCATGTCAACCTGTCAAGTCTTATTTTCAACCAAGAGATTAGAGCATTGCGTTCATTCTTTCGTTTCATATTCACGTATTCCTATCAAATACGAATTATTTTTTTTAAGAAATCTAGAGCGATAAATGGGACCTTAACAAGACCCACAATTTCGGGTCAAAGTGGACCCGGGGGTAATGGCATTGAAAGGATGTTCCAAACGCTCCAGATTTCAAGAAGTGGACTTTCCCAACCAAATGCAGTTTAGTGGCCCCACTTTTAGGGTGGGGTTCTTATCACTCAGCAGAGTTTACCGTTCGCGTATTCAAAACCTTCCTGACGGTGTGAGTTAATGGAAGAATAATCCAGGGTGGAAGAAAACCAATATTTGTAAATGTAATATAATTAGGGACACCTGAATTAAAAATAGAAATGAATCAACAGCAAATCGGCAACGAGTTCAAATTGGCTGGAAGAAACTGAAACGGGAAGTGGACGCGAGGTAGAAACGCGAAGAGAGTTCAGTGGGAGCCCTGACCCGAAACCGTGAAGACGGAACTAGCGAGTACTACAAACGAAAACAAGAAAGATAATATCAAGGTCTGTGTCTGCTCTCTCTCTCTCTCTCTCTCTTCACGATTTATTATTTCTCTCCGTCTAGCTCAAGCGGTCGACTCATTTTTCATACGCAGTTTCTCTCTTCTCGACGACTACTTAGAGGTTTAGTAGCGAATAAACGTTAGTATTCAGGAACCAAGGTGGTGTTTGACGTTTTCGTTACTTCTTCTTTTCATCACAGTGGATGTTACCACGAGGTCTAACTGATAATTAAGGGGTAGTGCTACAATCATAGACCTGTTAGAAATGTGGAGATACAAATATCTATGTGGTGTAGTTGTTACAAAGGAGTATATGAGAGCTGTAGTGTTACATAAATTCGGATATCAATAAGGAAAAAAAAGATGACACGAATTATAATGTGTATTCGAAGAATAACGTAAGATTTTATATTAGACAAATAACACGTATGATAATCCAGAAAGGGTTATGAAAGGTTAATGAAAGTTCTTAGAAAGGATAATCCTACAAAAGTGCTTGCTGAAGTGAAGTCGGGAGAAGTTATCAAATTAAGCAAATGTCACGTCCAAGTTAATTTTCTTAGACGAATTTTATCGATAATGTTTAGGTTATTTGGGAACGTAAAATAAGAAAATATTCAGAAGTGTAACTTTATATTTTCATTACAACTTTGTAGGATATTCACTTAGGCAACTGTTCAGCCACCGGTAAGATGCGACGTGAGGTCAGTTTTTTCAGCAGAGTACAGCTAGTTTGAATAGAAAGTTTTCTTTCTCAAAGACTGGTTGCTGTAACAAGGCTAAAGAACCAAGTCTTCTCTACTATTTACTCATAGCTGAAGATGGGGAGAACTGAAAGATTCCTGCTTTTTCCAAAGGCATTAGCGCAAAGTGAAAGGATAATATATGAAATCCGTTGGTTGATTCCATTTTCTACAATAACCGTTATGCTAAGCATGCATCTTTCTAGGTTATTCCACAATGAGAATGGTAAATTAAATGTGTGTATAAAATATTCAAATCTCTGAAAAAAATTGTGAAATTTGATTTACAAAATGATTGAATTATTTAGGTAATGGTCAAAAGGATAAGTTTCAAGTTAATTATAAGAATTTGTATATATATATATATATATATATATATATGTGTGTGTGTGTGTGTGTGTGTGTGTGTGTGTGTGTGTATGTGTGTGTGTGTGTGTGTGTCAGTGGCAACTCTAGTCATCAAAGTTACTCGGGCTCATATTTTTTCATAACGTACTGTATCTATAATCTGAAATATAAGAGAAGTTGTAGCATCCATATACATTTATTTCGAAATACAATTCATCAAGTCTCTGTACCTGTGCAGATTCGCACAGCTTATATTTGACAACGGACCATTCTAAAAAGTGTTTTTTTCATTATCAGTTGTACTTTTTCAAATAAATTACTTTGACCAAGGTTAAGTGGCTTGTCTCAGTCACCACCAGAATCTTTGATGTTAACTTGATCTGTAAAACGGATCACAAAGCAACATACTCACACACACACACACACACACACACAAACACACTTGCACACATACACTCACACACATGCATGCACTCAAACATACACGTTCATACATGCTCACATACTCATAAGCACACACTCACAAGCACACAGAAGCACACGCAGAAACATAAGCACACACTCACACACATGCACGCACGCACATGCACGCATACACACAAGCTTATGCACATACATATGCTCGCACATACACAAACATACATACTTAAGCACACAAGCACACACATACATACATACACCACTCACACACATACATGCACATACATATATACACCACTCTAACACACAAACACACAACTTAGATGAGTCTCGAATGCTGCATTATTAAATTTCCTTCATATAATTTCAAAATAAACAGAAAAAATATTTCCAGACAAAATTTAGATACTAAAATAAAAGTGTATTCTTTGAAAAACGGGAGTAAAGCAATTTTTAAAAAATTAACATTACTTTTATTTCAGCCAGAAGCTATCTTATTAGAAGGAATGCGTTTGTTTTTTTTTTAGGACTGATTTTCATGATAAAAAGCCTAGTTATTTTTTCTGTCAGCCAAATTTATCTAAATCAACATTGTAAGGTATGAAAATAAAACTAAGTTATATAAGTTAGTGAATTAAAATTATTATTCATGATGGTTGAGTACAACCATTTTCAGGGACAAAGGGCTTATTCTGTGATAAATTCTATTGCTTCGAAATTGACAGATTTGAGAGAATAACTCTTCGGGCTATCGATATATATATATATATGGTGGAACGATAAAATTGTCGCCCGAGAAAAGTCGACATGATTCCATTCCCGTTTAATGAAAACCGGTTTTCTTTTTTTTTGTTGCAGACCATCTACTAGTTGGACAGTTGTGTACAAATCCCAAGAGCGATAGGAGCCTTCTATCATGTCTGAAAGTGACACAATGTTCAACGAGCGAGATCGGAGATGCGCTGCTGTACAACTCATGCTCTCTACCGATCCAAGTTATGACAACAGGACCATTGCCAGCACTCTCAAAATGCAAATCTGAATTGCCACGAATAACAGGGACGTGACCAGGGTGATGAAAACAAAGTTTCCAGCTACGGTTATGGACTTTGGTGTGGTTTCAAGTGAGGGCCACATCACGCCACTTCACATCTTCGAAGTGGGCTTAAAAGTCAACACCAAATGTGCTAAAGAGTGTGGTGATCCCCTGGTGCAATCAAGTGGCTGGTGGCAGACTCTGGGTATGGCATCAGGACTCGGCGCCGGCCCACAAGTCCAAAGAGACCTAGGCTTGGCTTCAGAAGGAGTGCTACGACTTTGTACTCTTCTCTCACTGGCCACCCTCTTCCCCCGACCTGAACCCGCTGGACTACTTCGTTTGGTCATACGTCGAGAACATCACCAATATGACCTCCCACAACACCAAAGCCAGCCTGATCACCGCCATCCGCCGAGTATTCACCGAGCTCCCGCCGGCGCTTGTGGAAAAGGCATGCTCACAGTTCCGGATCCGTATCGAGGCGGTGATTGAGGCTGAAGGCGGCTACATTGAATAGATGTCAGCTCTGGTACATAATCAAGTTGCCTGAATAGATTTTTTCAATAAAAGTTTTAAAATAAAGCTGTAGTGTTGTTTTCTTTAGGACGACAATTTTATCTTTCCACCCTGTATACATACACACACACACACATATATATATATATATATGTGTGTGTGTGTGTGTGTGTGTGTGTGTGTGTGTGTGTGTGTGTGTGTGTGCGTGTGTATGTGTGTGTGTGTGACGTTACGACACCCAATCTGAACGTTACAGGATCAAATAGAAGTGTGTAACATCATGGCGCCTAATGGGGCGTGTATTACGCCATGGGACCAGACAGACAAGTGTAACGTTTCCTTACTGACACGGTATCATCTCGAATATTAAAACCCTACGAATTCAAGGCAGACTCGCTGCTTCAAAATATGAAAGAGTTTTTTTCCTGACTGAATACATTTTCATAGCAGGCAGCCGCAAGATGAGATTGGAAGATAGAATAAGAAATTTACTGTTGTTACAAAGAAATGGTAAGAGTCTTATGCGTGCAAGACGGAAGAACAAAAACACCCGACTCCGATTTCTTCACCCCTCCTCACTCCTTCTCCCAGAGGGTGCTGAACTCCACCGTCAGCCTCTTAGCTCCGAACGTATCAAACTGACAAAAATATCCTTTCTTATATAATATATCTTAACTATTTCATAAACAGATCATGATAATAACATGTGTCATTAAAAAGTTTCCATAAACCTGACAGCTGAATCAGCTGTCAGTGAATTTTAAAATGCGTCTATTTTTCCAATATCTGGTCTTTAACAACCTTGATTTCAGAACAAACTGTCAACTAAATAATGACCCTTGTGACGACCTACACTTACATTCAAAGAATTTAGGTACTTACAATTTATTGATACAAATAAAATAATCACCTAATATAATAAATATTCATTCTTAATTGGGGTTGTCTTCGTGGTATAATGGTTAAAGCGATGGACTGCAGAATTGTAGTAAGCGAGTTCGAACTCGCGCTATTACGTTCACTTTCGAATACCCTTGGGAAAGGTATGACCCCTCTTATCCTCCCAGCTAAGTAGTACCACTACTGTTCTTCTAAAAGGATGGCTTTGGCATTAAATAACCTATAAAGATTTATATGCCATTAAACAAAGAAACCAAACCAAACCATACTTAATTATATTACGTGTATAAATATATATATATATAACTTACACTAATACTTTAAATTACGGGCCTTTACAGTAGTAGAACTTTATATCTGCCGATAGAGCTAACTGTAAAGACAATAAGTGTTAAAATAAACATACAAGATGTATTCTGGGAGGCGCTATAGCTGTAACGAGTATCCTCGTAAAAATGGAGTCAGGATCGGAGCTCAAAAACTGAAAAGAGCTGTTTGCATTCTACATAGCGATAATACCCTCGTGAAAGTAATAAATCCAACTGTACCCCTGCTATGGATACACTGTAGAGTAGACTTTGTGTGGTAACCGCTCCAGAAGGAAAGGCCTTTATTAAAACGTGTTATATACTTAAAAATTGACCTTGTGACATATCTGGCTGGTATCGGTGTAGTTGAGTAAATACATACAGAAAGTATATATATGTGTACGTATGTATGTGCAAGCGTGAACATGTGAACGCTATGTATATGTATTTGTCTGCGTTACTTTCTGGCTAAAATGACAAGGCTTATTGTTGTCATTTTTGGCATGAAGATTTAAAAGATCTACATTTGTCATATAGGTCATGTCGGGTTTTGACATCAGATGTAATTCAGTGTCACCAAAAGACCAACAACAAAACCTGCAATTCTAAATATTCCAAGCAATTGTTGTTGGGTTTTTTTATATATATATCAGATTTTTTTCCATCAATTTTCCGATAAATGGTACAATTATTCATTGCAATAAAATTAACTCTACTACAAGTTCTTGAGGTGGGGTTCACATATCGCTTTTTCGTACATACGCACACGCGCATGCGCACGCACACACATGCACACATACACATACACATTTATTTTTCACCTTTCCTACCCTTTTCCTAATTCTTACTCTATTTATCTCTCCCTCTATATCACCCGCTAGTAAATCAGATTATTTCTAGTGACGCTAAAAGTAACTGCTTTACGGAAATATAAATAGGTAATATTCCAAAGTGAATAGCTTTTATACGATTTCTTGTCTCTTCGGTTGATGCCTTTTAGCCAATTTTTAAATGCCTGTTTTGTTTTGTTTTTTATTTTAAAGCAGATTTTTTCATAACTTGTTTATTTTTCTTTTTTTTCATTTTTTATTCATTTATTTATTTTTATAGCTACATCTCGGGTTATGGGTTTTCGGTTTTCCATTGCAATTCTTAAGGACAAAATTTTGTCTCTTTAATGCAATTTTATGGATTGTTATTGAATCTTTTTTTGCCACAATATTTTTTTGGTAATGTCATCGTAGAAATAGCAGTTACAATTACTGACTTCAAGGTTTTCGAAAATTGCATTCTGTAAATATTCTATAAATATTATGTCCAAATGTTTACACCGTCTAAAAAAACTTCAAAACAAAGAAATTTGATCCTGAACATTAAAAACAAATTCATTTTATATCAGAATTTTTCCCGAACAGCTTTCTTATAAATAGAAGAAAAAAGGGGAAAAATATATTACAATAAAATAGATTTACACTATTTATTTATTTATTTGTTTTTGTCAAATATCGGCGTTTCGTCAAACGAGCATGTACCTATCAATTATTCACATATAGATACACATTTTTCAAATTTTTCGGGACCTGACAAAAAAAGTCTCCAAAATTGTATGAAATTTAATTTCAGCGTCAAATTCTTCGTACAATTGTCAAGAAAAATGTTTTGAGATAATTCTAATATAAAATTAATTTTGACTATATTCAAAAAGGGGAAATTTTGTATTATATAAACTAATTAGCAAACGAATTTTTTCTGGTTAAAAACTCATCAATTTCAAAATTCTACCAAAAAACAATTATTGGATTTGAATGCATTTTTTGGTTCGTATCTAATTAAGGACAAATGTTTTGATATTATAATCCCCACCTAATATAAATAACTTTTGTGTAACATTCAGTGGATTGTTTAAACCAGGATTTCTCGATTTTTTTCTTGATGCACCTCTTGAAATTTAATCTTTATTCTCCTCCAAATGCATTAATTGGATATTGCCGAACATTTTTTTCTTAATCTCCCTGGAAGAGAGGGATTGATTTTTTTAAATGGTTTCAAGATTAACATTTTTACAGAATATGAAACAGTTATTATAAATGGAATACAGAATCACATAATAATTCCTACACTTGAATAATATTCTTTTTTTCTATAGATATTATATAAAGGGATATCTGAAATTTTAGTATCTTTATAAAATAATTTCTTTGAAAATATAACTGCTTTCTTTTGTGAAAATATGATTATATGCGTTAACAATGCCGAAAAGATCCGTATCTTTTTGGTCCGAGCCAGATTCTTCGATTATTTAAATGGCCCGAATTTTTTTGATGGGTCTTATGTAAATAAGCTATTGTGAGTGGCTATTACACCCAATCAGGTATTCCGCGGGGAGAACGATTTCAGTCAACTAGTCTACGTGATCCAGCAATTTTTATTCTCCTGTTATAAAGGGATTTATAAATGCAAATTTGTAAAATCAGACCTGTAAGTAAAGTTGGCGATCGTAGTCGAGGGCGATCAGAAGGCTTCCCTTTCAATAGCTACTACACCGAGGTGTAGGGGAGGGCGCTACTCCTTATCCTGGATTCCTCCACTTTACCCTTGATACGTACCTTATATTACTGAGTGTTAAGCAAGAGGTATCAAGTACCATTTTTAAGGTCTTTGGTATGACATTACCTGTGATTGAACCCCGGTCTCCTGGACTATTGGCGAACACTCTATCCACTAATTTTATTCACCCACCCAAAATTTTTTCTGGCTTCAGGTGTTTATAAGGACCGCTTTAAAAAAAATCTGGTTTAAACAAAAATAACTGCCAAATACGGGAATCCTAAATCCGGACCAAAAATATGATAAGATGAATTTCAAATAAAATTGAAATTTAATTTAAACCAAAATATATATTATTCATTACTTTATTCGATATTGCTTCAATATTTGTACCGGTTTCTTTCTAATTCAAGTCATTCAGACATGTTGTCATTTGTAAAATAATAAGGGATTTTTGTAAATTATTTTATTGATAAATTGTTTTCGAGCGAACCCTCAAGTTCGAATTTTCAGGTTTTCGATTTGGAAAGGTCAGAGCTTGCGTAGATCTTGTTTTGCATATACATGTCAACGCATGTCAAAGTAAGATTGACAAGTTTGTTTTAGAATCAGTAGTAAGCAAAATCTATCACAATAAACAATTAAGTAGATATCAGCTGCTATTTAGCAATGACGTGTCACTAAAATGTTATAGTTGTAGTTATGTGATTAACACATAAGTTAAGGGATAAATAGAAGACTATATATAAGAAAAAGATTCAAAGACGCGAGTGAGTCGGATTTCAATCAGAGTTAGGCAAGTAGAAGGACCAGAAGGAGCAGACGGAGTCGGAGACGATAGACGACGAAAAGGCCCCGATGGTGAGGAGGGGCATACGCGCGTGCACAGGCTAGCGGTCAGCGAAGAAAATAAGTGTTTGTCCCACGGTTTATAGTCTCTATCTAATCAATTGATACATCCTTATTCTCTATCTCCCTCTTTTTGCCAGCCTAGTGAGTAGAATGTTCGCCAATGGTCATGGAGACCGGGGTTCAATCTCAGGTCGAGTCATAGCAAAGACTTAAAAAATGGTACTTGATGCCTCCTTGTTTAACACTCAGCATAATAAGGTAAGGATCAAAGGTAAAGTGAAGCAATCCAGGGAATGAAGTAGTGCCCTTCCCTACACCTCGGTGTAGTAGCTATTGAAAAGGGAACCTTCAGGTCACCCTCGACTAAGGTCGCTAACTTTACTACTAAGGTATTAACAATAAACTTTCGTATCCAGCAAGCCAACAGAGTCGTTTTGTATAGTGATGTGTGACAATTTTCCTCATGGTGCCTTAAAGTTACATCCTTTGTAAATTTTATTCATTTAAAAAGTTAATAAATGATACTACAAGTAGATATCTTAGCCTTGAAAGTTTACTTTTAAAACCAGTATGATACCATAAAGAAAACCAACAAATTTATCACGTCTCTAAAATGGCAATACAGCAATCGAGTGCAAGGTAGGAATCAACAGAAAAGTGTCATTTGCAATATTGGGTAGATCAGAAAAGAAAATCCACATCAATGAAAATAGGCATAAAATCTATGCAGTCGAGGATGGTAGCAGCTAAGCAAGCTTCATAGCAAATACAAAAGAGACAACAGACATGTGAAAATATGATGTCGGCAGCTAGGCAAGCTAACACTACTCAACAGCATTAAGCAAGGCAACAGAAGAGAATGGCCTCAGTCTGGCAGGCTGCAACTTCGCAGGAACATCAGTCAATGTCTCGTTTCATCTAAAGAAACTGTTCAAAAGTTAATCAAAGAATCTGAAGAGGCTGTCCAGTATGACAAGAGGCTTGATTATAATTTCCTTAGTGATATTTGTATCATGTCTCATATATGTAACGACTGTTAAGCAATCAAATTACATGGAAAAATTGATAAAATATACTGCTCAAGTACAAAATGACAAAGACTTCCTTATAGCAATAAGCTTCTCAAGCCCTTGAAATTTCTGTTTTTTGGACAAATGAATGAGAGCTAGAAAGTCAAGTTCTCTCCTTCTTTCCTTTTAAAGCATCATAATTGAGATTTATTCTCTTTTGAGCTTTATTTCAAGAATCTACCCTAAAATATGCTTAAACCGGTTTGGTGCAGCACAGTGAGATATTATTTCATTTTTTCTACTTTCCGAATCTTGTGAGCTCTTTAAGTGACATTGAGGGCAAGTTTAAAGCAATGCCTCAAAATAGCCAAAATCTCAAAATAGTCAGACTTTCAATAATATTATTCCATATTTTCCTGTGCTTAGCTTGGAAAATAAATGATACCATTAATTCAAATAATTCAATCTAATTTATTCAATTTTTATGAAGCCAGAATATTCAGCCACTTAATAAAATATGTTTTGTTGCGTCTTATAAGATATTAGTTTATTTACTGCTGAATATAAAACCAAAGTGATCATCCACTAACTGTGACTTATTCCATAATTCTGCCAGGGATAGGATAACATCTAAAACGAGCGGAATGGTCGAATAGGGTTAATGAACCAAAGACTTCTTTACCAAACTGCAGAAAAGCTCAACAGAAATACTGAATGGTTAATCAATGTGAAATCTGAAGTACAAGGAATCGAAGAATGACCGGAGACTGAAGTAAATCTTGAAGCATGATGGCTATGCCAAAAATCTTACACCCAAAATATGTTGTCGGTATACTATAAGTTAAAAAGATGAGAAAGAGGACTCACCAGCATTAAGAATTCTGTTTATGTGGCAATTCAGTGACTTAAAGAATACACAAAAGTAAATAAAGTGAGACTAATTGCAACAACCAAAAACTGAAACAAAATTAACACAAAAATAAAAATAAAAAACAAGGGCTGATAAAAGCAAGAAATAAGACACGTCAGAAGACAAACTAAATCAAATTGTGCATGAGATACACATGGCTACGTAGAGCAAGCTTCATGAAAGAAACCAACTTTCTTTTTATAGCAGCACAAAACTACACGATAAAAACTACAGGTGATAAAATTCAGATTAGCAAGAGTAGGCTTTTCGGAGAAAGAGATGAAACAATCAACTCCATAAGTAAATATTAAAAAAAATTGCGCAGAAGACGTACAAAAAGCAGACATGAGTGGATGAGAAAGGTAATCAACTAAGGGCTGTGCAAACGACTGAATATTGAACATACAGACCAATGGTTTGTGCACTGACGAGAATATATCGTGATAACTGAGACTCACAACCCTCTAGGATTTCAGGATACAAACATATCCTCTAATGTAAGCTAGAATACCGGAATTTGTCGTATTAAACAAGAAGAAATGGTTTGGTTTGGTTTGGTTTCTTTGCATATCAACTTTCGTGGATTATTTAATGCCAAAAGCGAACGTAATCGCCCGACTGGAGTTCAAACTCAATTTCTACGCTACGGGGACTTCCTCCAGACAAGAAGAAAATTAACTTATCGGCTAGTAGACTATTCTACTAGATCATAGAATTAAAGAAAAGAACAGTGAAAAACTTGATAAATACTAAGTCTTTGCCAGAGAATTGAAAAAAAATTTGGGACCTTAAAGTCACAAGTATGCCAACAACAGTTGAATCGCTTGGGACAATCCTAAAGAAGCTGGAAAAAAGACAGTGTGATTAGAAAATCAGAAAAAGATTCGAGACGATCCAGATTTCTGCACTGGCTAAAATACCGAGGAAAGTTCTGAATAGCTGAGGAGACTTGTTGTAAGTTGGACTTCAGCAAAAGTCATCAGTTGGATGAAATCTTTCATGGAATGAAACCTGATGTGTAATAAATAATAGTGATATAGTACAGTCATAGAAAGTCTTTCGTTGTACATAAAATAAGCTTTGGAAACAGCAAAAAGGACTATATATATATATATATATATATATATATATATATATATATATATATATATATATATATATATGCCTTCTGCGCCTATACTTGAGTTATTAAATTCATGAAATCAGCTTTCAATTAAAAATTATATATACATAATATATTTGTTAACGCATTTTCCTCTGGTGTAAAAATAAAGTAATACTAATTCAATGAAGAGTAGCAGCAGAAGGAAATTGTGAATGGTGCAGTGCAGAATTCTCCTCATTTATAGAAGCTTTTTTTAATAGGAAAAATCTAACCTACTAATTATTTATTCATTAAGTATCTATTATACATGTATGTACATAAAGCAAAACTAATTCAACAGTATTGTCTACAGTCATTCATTCATAGACCCCTTCTCATAAAATTAATAGTTCTATTCATTGGAAACGGTGCAGACACAAACACAACCGCACACATATATCTGTACATAACTGAATTTCTTATTATATTTGTGAATGTGTGTGTGTGTGTGTGTGTGTGTGTGTGTGTGTGTGTGTGTGTGTGTGTGGCCAACAAAAACGAGACATTATAGCAAGAATTTAAAGTAAAACAATCCACTTAAAATACTATTAAAGAATAGACAGATTTCCAGTCGAATTGCAAGTGTATTAGAATATTTTCACGTTTAACGTTATTTTTAATCATCCGAAATTTCGATGTAACGGATATAATATGAACTGATCATTACAATCTTCCACGACTTCCTGAAAAGAAGAGTCAAAATCATCATTAGCCGCTGTTACAAAAGGAAATGAAACGACTCATATATATATATATATATATATATATATATATATTAAATGAATCGTCTATATATATATATATATATATATATATAAAACTTGGCCGACTGTAGTCGAGGGCAACCCGAACGCTCCTTTTTCAAAAGTTACTACGCCGAAGTCTAGGGAATGGCACAACTCCTTTCCCTGGATTGTTCCACTTACTCATGATCCGTACCTTACAATGCTGAGTGTTAAGCAAGGCGGCATCCAGTACCATTTTTTGACTCTTTGGTGTGACTCGACTCAGGATTGAACCCCGGTCTCTTTAATCATTATGCCAATGAGGTGGTACTATATATATGTACATGTATGTATGTATATTAAATGACCCGTTGGATTTTACTCTATAATAGCGATATATATATATATATATATATATATATATATATATATATATATATATATATATATATATATATATATATATATATATATATATATATATATATATATATATATATATATATATATATATATATATATATATATATATATATATATATATATATCTCGACTCGTTTTATTTCCTTATATATATATGTATATCATAAAGTCCTGCTCAGAGCACAGATTTTCTTGATTCTTACTCAGGCCATCTGTCCCTATCAGTTATCACTCTTGCCAACTCCTCTAGACGCCATCAAGTGTCTGCACAAAGCTGATGAATGTAAATCTTTGTTGGTCGGCCAACACTGATGTGTCCCTTTACAGGAGTCCATAGGAAAACGTCACTAACGTATTTGTTCCTATTTCTCGAACCTTACCTAGCATGGATAGTCCATCTTACTTGGATATATGGGAGATGGGAGGTAAGTGGCAATAAAGCCGCTGTTTTGTGGAGTGCTGCTTCCAGAATTTGCAAAAAACACTACCTAGCATCGTTGTGTTGTCCCATTTACATTTTTCTCCACATTTTTGTTAAAATCCAGGTGGTGCAGCCATTCAATAGTACTTATACGGCTACAGCTTGAAAGAACTCTTGTATTATTTTATCAGATATCAGATATCAGATTTCTAAATGACCGAAAACATGTCAATAGCATGCCTTTCTTATGCATATATTGTGTTGACATCACTATCAATAGAGGAGATATTGCTACCGAGTTGTGCGGATTGTTATACAAATTTTAGAGATTTCATATACATATGCATATATATACATGTGTGTGTGTGTGTGTGTGTGTGTGTGTGTGCGTGTAACAATTTTCTTAGAAGGAATATCAATCTGTGACGAGACTGTTTACGTTTTATTTTGTGTTAATGCCCCTTAGGAAAACATGAATTGAATCCAGCTCTTCTCCTTCCAACTATGAGTAAAAAGCTGGACAGGCTGTGCTCTTGAGTCTTGCTCAGGAAAACTTTCTTGAAAAACACTGAATTCAAACCAACTGTACTCCATTTAAAAATTAATCTCGGCTCCCATCTTGTTCGAAACGGAGGATTTGGGTAAACACACACACACACACACACATACACACACACATACACACATGTATGTATGCGTGCGTATGTTTATCTTACCTCTCCGCACGAGAAGGATGCGACACAAATTCAATTTTTAAACGGAATTTAACAGGTTTGAATTGAGAGTTTACCTTTCCTAGAACAGTAGCCTTACCAAGGTTAAAGAGCCCAGACTGCCCAATTACTGGAGGGGGAATTATTGGATTCATACCTTTCCCAAGAGTATTAGCCCTATGTAAAATGCGAACAGTCTCGTCTAGGATTTGAACTCGGGTTACCGTATCTATTTGCTATGACAATATCCATTAAACCACAAGTGTGTGTTTGCGTGGTTATATATATATATATATATATATATATATATATATGGATTTGCATATGTCTTTTGAGATGGAGTAATTTTGTGTAACATTAAAACAATAAAAGCATTGGAGTGGAGATTTTAGTATATCTTTAAGTCATTTATGTTCTTTATGAGATGGGATTTAGTGATATTTAAATAGCTTATTTGTTTCTGTCTGGGAACTGCAGGAACGTATCATTTCTCTAATGATCGATGAGCTAGTTTTGTACAGTTAAAAGCCATATTGTCATCATAAGAGAAAGAGAAAGAGAGAGGAGAGAAGAAAAAGAGAGAGATGGAGAGGCGAGTAGAGAACATGAGTGAGAGGTAGTGAAAACGTCCCGCCTATCTATCATGTGACTGGTCGTGTTTCTAATTGAAGGGTCCGACCTGTTTAGAAGGAAAGCTTAACAGCAAGACAACCATCTCACTGAACAAACAAGCAACTGACAACTAAGTAAGGTTTTGAATATACAAAATTGCCAAAAGAGAGAGAAAGATGAATGCTTTTAGAAGATGTTCAGCCATTTTCTACTGTAATATTCCACCTCCATTTCCTTGGATAAATAAAAATTTACGACAAGTGCCACCTGAATTATTTCGCACTCTCCTAAACTTCACACACACACACACACACACACACACACACACACACACACACACACACACACTGAGAGAAAGGGGTAATAGAGAGATGTTTGACAGTTAAAAAGCTGGCCAGAGTTTCAACTTGTAATCATATTTGTTTATTTAAATCCAGTGTCTACGAGAAAGCACGAAAAAGAAGGAATAAGATTTGTTGGTGACTGTGTCCTCTGCAGAGGGAGTTAGACCCTTCCTCATTAAATAAGGTTTTTTGGAGTATGATACTAATCTACATCTGATGGTGAGGTTTCAGTTCTGGGGATTCGGAGATTGTGGAACACTTATTCATTGCCAGTATTCCCGGGTCCCATCTATAGGTCAAATAAGTACGAGGTGCCTTCAATAAGTTTCCAGACATTTTTGTACGGGCATTTTGAATTGTTGTAGACTCTTGAAAATTCAGTATGTCATTGCTATACATCTTATGAGATGACTGACCAATTTTTATAATTTCAGATTCAAATCAACAGCTACAGCAGGAATTGGAATACACCCTACTAAAGCCTGATTGTCACAGCTGCTGAATTTCAAAAATGCAATCTGGACGTGAGGACAATTTAGAAGCACAATATGCAATAAAATTCAGTTTTAAACTTGGAAAAAATGCCACAGAAACGTATGGAATGCTTCAGACTGCTTTTCGACCATCTTGCATGAATCGGGTATCAGTTTTTGAGTGGCATAAGAGATTTAAGGAAGGCAGGGAGTCTGAGAGGTGAGGGAGGAGTAATGAAGTCAATGCACCAGAGTTGATTGGCCAAAAGGTTAGGATTAGGGTTAAGGTTACTATGTTGAGGTTTTAAAGGAGTTCAGGAAGAGATTCCGTCGGAAGAGGCCAGCACTCTTCAAATCGGGTCAGTGGCATTTCCACCAGGACAATGCATCAGTCCACAACTCCATCCTTGTCACAGACTATTTGACCAAGATGGGCATCAAGACAGTTCTTCACCCTCCTTATAGTCCAGACCTGTGACTTTTGGTTATTCCCTAAGCTCAGAGGCTGTCGTTATGAGAAAATTGAGGAGATGAAAGAGGCTGTGACGAAGGTCATTGACATGCTGACACAAGAGGACTTCCATGGGGCCTTCCAGAATTTGTTAGAACGGTACCAGAAGTGCATTGCAGCCGGAGGAGATTATTTCGAAGGGGACTAGAGTTTCATGCGTGTACTATCAATAAAAGTGCCCATACGAAAAACGCTGGAAACTTATTTTATGATCCTCGTATGTTTGAAATTACTTGTATTAGAAATACTTGATATAACAATGGGCAAAAACTTTTCAGAGACAACACACAAAATGTCAATATAAACATGCAATTCCTCTGGGCATAAGAATAATTGACGGGTTAAAGAGACTTGAACTACAATCTGCCATGTGTGTTTTAAAACGGTGTGGATGTGAAGAATGTCATGTATGTTTACTAGTGTTGGTTCATTCTTTTCTCGATTAAGCTAAGAAGTGTTTTGTATTTTCTCGTATGTTGTTTTGCCATTGGCTTGCCATGTATCTAAAGTAATCATGGATTCTTTTCCAGTATCAGAGGTTCGGGATCAATCTTGAGTCAGGTTCTCAAATTCTGATCTTATAAATAGACAGACATTTCTAATTGGAAAACCAGCGTCACACAATCTGCTTAATTCCAATAGGCCTTATGTCATACAAGGCTAATTTTCAACACCCTGAGTATTAGTTTTCATTTAGTCAAGATCAAAGGTGCGTATAGTATAAGTAGGTTACAGTAAATTAAATCGGGCCAGTGGCCTAATGAGTAGAGTGTTCGCCAATGGTCCGGCAAACCGGGGTTCAATCCCAGGTCGAGTCATACCAAAAACTCAAAAACTGATACTTGATACTCAGCATTATAAGGTAAGGATCCTTAACACTTAGCATTATAAGTTAAGGATCAAGGGTAAAGTGGAGCAATCCAGGGAATGGAGGATCACCCTCACCTACACCTCGATGTGGTAGCTATTAAAAAGAGAGCCTTCGGGTCACTCTCAACTAAGGTCGCCAAATACTTACTGTAAACGATCCCATATACAGATCTATGTGTGCATAGGTTCCAAAATAAAGTGTGTATCAAAAGTGCTCAGTTATCGCTATCACCCTTCAGATTCGACAATTTTGTCAGAATATCATATGCCGCCCCTATTTCATTGGATAAATGGACATTTACGAAAAGTGCCATACGAATTCTTGCTGACAGGCAGTAAGGCACATACACATACACGCGTACATACATACATACATACACGTACACATATACGCACGCGCGCACACACATAGTCTCAGAGAAATTATAGGAATTATAAGAAAGTAATCCACGTAAAGCCGGCAAGATAACCCACTAAATTTTGCCAGCCATGAAAATTTTAGAATAACTTACGCTGCAATAACCTTAAATCTAGCAACTCATTCTCTATTTTGACAACAAAGAAAAATTTTAGATTTACCACGAGTCTAGTTGTAGAAGCAGAAATTTAATTTAGTTACTGGATTACTTACGCTACCTGAAGCAATACATTGAAAAGTCAGAATAGCAATTTTTTTTTATTAAACAACTACAGATAGAATCAAATCAATGGATTATAATAAACTCTTCCCCATAGAGAAAATTTTCTTTTCAAATGACCACATATTGGACTATATCATGACGATAGCTGAAGCGCACGAAAATAAATGGATAAAACATCTGCAGACACTGACTCCAAATAACTTTAACATCAAACTATATCATCCTCAAAACACCACATTGAAATAGGATGGATGGATGGGCTACCACAAAAGCACCTAAATGAATAAATGCCCAAGTGAAAGGTTTCGTTTAGATAGTTACGGATAATTTAAAACAGGCTCACAGACGCACCTCAAAAATGCCTTCCGCGTGTGGCCCTCAGTGTTAGGTTGTCATGAGATACAGGGATCATTAAAGTCATTTCAAAACAGTTAGATACTAAAATAAACAATTCTCATTTAACGAAATTTTGTAACATATCAGCTGTTTAATTTTTTTTAAGTCTTCAAAAAACTTTTCTTTGCAAAAACCTAACGGACCTGGTCTCCCTATTGGGTACAGAGATTTTTCTGTTGTGGTAGTATCCTAAGGCATTACATAAATGAAATATATTCATGATTTTTCTGGGGTAATAGCTAGGTACTCTACACTACTTGATAGATAGATAGATAGATAGATAGATAGTGTCTCAAAATATATGCAATCCATTAATATGATAATGATTTATTACTGAGACAAGCACAATGGCGGTTATCTGGAACACGTCCTGTAAAAAATACATCCTTTCAGCTATAGACATCAAATCAATGTTTTTTAATTGTTATTATATCAGCCTCCAGATAATGCAATCTTTTTTTAGTTTCTTGTGTCAGTAATAAGTCATTTTCTTATTAATGGGTTGCATTTGTTTTGAGACAGTTTCCAATGATTTTGTCTCCAAATAAGTAGTCCAGGGCATTGTGATCGAGTATTAATAGTTGTTATAGTATACTATTTTCAAATCTGAAACAAAAAAGAATCCAACCTTATTAGTAGTAGAGTTATTAGCAGTCATATGGGTCCCATGAGACAACAGATAGATAAACACACACATATAGATGTAAGTAGTTTATATTTTTCAACGTTTTCTTTAAGTTATTAACTTTACTTAATTATGTCATGTCGCTCATAGTACTACGGGTACAAAACAATCCTGTACTACTTATTTCATAGTCGGGCCATCGGCGACTAAACCGACACCCCCACCAAGTTGGTGAGGAGGGTGGCTAAGACACCCAGCAGGACGAAAAACAAAATCTGTCAAAGGGCGGAAGAAGTTTCTTACTTTGCGACCATCTAGCACATTAAACGGGGACGTAGAAATACTTGGGTTGGTATCCAAGCGCGTACCACCAGAGGTATACTTGTCTTGTAGTTTTGCCGAATTTACTTGCATATAGTCTCTATGGCTCCGATTACCAGAAAGCGGAACTAATTCCGTTGACTCCTAGGTAAGATGTTAAACTGCAACCAGTGGTAAGGCTCTGGTTCGGAAGTTCCAGAGTTTTAGGTAGAGTGGAGTGCCCCCTTAATTACCATTGCTCCCAGGTTCACTCTGTCCCGTGGGTTATAGTATATTTTTAGCGAGCCAGCTATGGGGCAAATAGCTATTAAATAACAGGAGCAGGTGGAGCTCGACAAGATGAACGTGCAGAAAAAAAGTTCTACTCGCTCCACAGGTGTATCCAAAGCACCCCTGCAGACGACAGGTGGTAATCCTTGGTGATTTCAATGTTAGAGTGGACCAAGATGCAGATTTCTGGAAAGACGTACTTGGCAGATACGACTTTGGTAACTGCAACGACAACGGACGCTTGCTGCTGGAGCTTTGCATTGAGCAGCAACTTGTTCTCCCCAATACCATCTTCCAGCAAGAGGACAGACATAAAACAACCTGAATGCATCCTTGGTCCAAACATTGGCACCTCATTGACAACGTCTTTATGCTCAAGCGAGACCTCAAGGACGTCATTCACACCAAAGTGATGCCAAGTGCTGACTGCCACACCGACCACAGCTTAGTGCGCTGCAAATTTAGGCTGCTCTTCAAACCCAAACCAAGAAAGGGGGAGCCCCCAAGAAAAATTTCAATCTGAACAAACTTCACTCAACTGAAGTGAAAGCTAACTTTTAGTTAGGCCTACTGTGCAAGCTTGAAAACAGCGATTGCCCAGAAAACCCTTCTCTTAAAACATTTAGGGATCAACTGAAGAATGCTATCCTGCAGACATCTAAAGAGGTTCTGGGGTTTACCACCTAGAAGAACAAAGACTGGTTCAACGAGAACAACCCAGAGATTAAGGAACTGCTGGAGAAGAAGAGATCATCCCACCAAGGTCACCTGACTCAGCCGTAATGTCTTGTGATAAGGGCTGCCTTCCGTCTCATTTGCAGCATCCTCCAGCGCAAGCTTCGAGAAATCTAGAACTCAGCCATACGCAGACCTAGTTAATTACAGTCTTCTACAAAGCGGCCCAGCGGTTAGAGTGTTCGCCAATGGCCCGGGAGATCTGGGTTCAATCCCAGGTCGAGTCACACCAAAGACTTTAAAAATGGAACTTGATACCACCTTGCTTAACACTCAGCATTATAAGGTACGGTTCAAGGGTAAAGTGAAGCAATCCAGGGAATGGAGTAGCGCCCTCCCCTACACCTTGGTGTAGTAGCTATCGAAAAGGGAGCCTTCGGGTCACCCTCGACTATGGTCGCTAACTTTACTTTTTACTTACAAAGCCCTTAAGGCAATGTATGGCCCAACTCACTGGATTCAGAGTCCCTTGCGCAATGCAGATGGGCAAGTGCTTTTTACAGACAAGGCCTTCATTCTGAGCCGTTGGTCTGAGCACTTCTAGTCCCCTTTTAACGCTGACCGTGTCGTCCAGGACCCTGCAGTTCTCCGGATCCCTCAGCAACCATTCAAAGCAGAATTAGATGAACTACTCTTTGTGAAAGAAATTACCAAATCCATAGAGTAGTTGAGTAATGGCACGGCAGCGGGAGTCGACGGGATTCCACCGAAGCTCTAGAAAGAAAGAGGACCAGCATTACAGAGTAAGCTCCACGAACTCCTTGTCTGTTATTGGGAGTAGCACAAACTTCCAAGATATCTCCGCGATGCAGTCATCATCACCTTGTACAAAAACAATGGGAAAAGTCAGATTGCTCCAAAAATCGAGGGATCACTCTGCTCTCCATTGCAGGAAAAATCCTTGTTCGTGAGCTCTTAAACAGATTGGTACTCACCATCGCTGAAGACCATCTACCAGAGACTCAGTGTGGGTTCAGAGCCAACAGAGGCACCACAGACATGGTATTTGTCCTCAGATAGCTCCGAGAGAAATACCGGTAGCAGAACAAAGGACTCTATGTAGCATTTGTTGACCTGACCAAAGCATTTGATACAGTACACAGAAAGGTACTGTGGAGGATCATGGAGCGCCTTGGCTGCCCTCCACCAAAGTTCCTCAGCATGGTTATCCAACAGTACAAAGACCAGCACAGCCAAGTTAGGTTGAACAGTGACTTCTCTGAATCCTTCCCCATCGTCAACAGCATGAAACAGGGTTGAGTTCTGGCACCGAATTTGTTCAGCATCTTTTTCAGCAAGATGCTTAAACAGAACATAGAAGACCTTGACGATGACGGTGCTGTATACATCCGCTATCGTTTTGACGGCAATTCAATATAATAGATTATATTTTAATTAACTATTAATATAATATGTTGTATATATGAAGAAAGAGAAAACACTTGTATATAAAAATAATCATCTCTTCTTTATTACGAAATTGTGGCGAAATTAGTGGCGTGAAGAGAGAGTCTGATAGACAGAGAACCACTTAGATACGATATCTTCAGAGGGTCTTAATTCTTCACCCTGCCTCCATGAGACTGGCACAGCGCTAACTTAAAGCATTTAATCATCTTCGTTTCTTCTTTGTGCTTCTTTCACGAGAGGCTGATTTAGGGCCGCCTCTAAACCAGGAGTTGTCTGCGCCCTCCGGGCTAGAGGCCAGAACGACGTGACGTCTAGTATCTCCTCTGCTCTGTTTTGTTCTCCTCTCAGCACATTGCTCGGAATCGAAAACTTCCGTCGTTATATATTTTTGAAGACCCACCCACTTCCCCCCACGCAATTCATGTGGCATTCCTGCTGTCTTTTTTTTTACCCCAAGACACAATTGCATCCTGTTTTTGAAACCCACGAATTTACTCGGTATGTCAAAGTTCAATATGTAACAAAAAAACTATTTTCTTGTAATGTATTTATATAATAGATTACGTTCTAATTACGTATTAATATATTAGACTACGTTCTAATAACGAATTGTTATAATGAATCACGTTTTTAGTAACTTTTGATATAATAGACTACTTTCTAATTACGAATTGATATTATAGATTAAGATCTTTCAAAGTGAGCTGGTGATACTGAGAAAGTGAAAAAAAATTAATTAATCTTAAATTAGGCAAACTAAACTTGGCTGAAAATTTTTAACTTGTAATTTTTAAAATTTCCAAAATTTTTAAAGTTTTCAGCCGAAGTATCAAATTACCGTATAAAGGTGATGTTAAACTGGACCCTCTGTCTGTCATGCTAACGCAACAGAATCCAAAAATTTTTGTTTAATCTTAAAAAAAAAAGATATCGAGTCAAAAATGTCCTTACCAGAAACCAAAGTTGTAACTTTTTATCAATAACCTTTTTACATGACCTTTTCTGATTACCAGAAAATCAAGACTTAAAAAATTGTGTTATTATATTTACATCTGTAGTACGAGCAACCGTTACCTGGGAAAGGTCATGCCCGCTAATTCTCCACGATGTTTATCAATATGTCATCACAAAACGTATTTCAATCTTATGCATGCGTTTATAGAGGCAATTGTTGCATAAATGAATTTATGATAAATTAACTTCATTTAAAGTTCTCGCTGCTTGGTGGATTTTTTTCATAGATTTGCCATGTGTTTAAACTGCTTAATAGTTAACATCACAAGACACAAAGCCGAAAATATACTTTGATAATAAGTAAAGTAAGTAAAGTTGGCGACCGTAGTTGAGGGCGACCCGAACGCTTCTTTTTCATTAGCTACTACACCGAGGAGTAGGGGATAGCCCTAATCAATTCCCTGGATTGCTCCACTTTATGCTCGATCCGTTCTTTATAATGCTGAGTATTAAGCAAGGCGGCATCAAGTACCATTTTTGAGTCTTTAGTATCATTCGACCAGGGATAGAACCCTAGTCTCACGAGTCCATTGGTGAACACTCCAACCACTCAAATCTCAATTCTTACAAAGTTCTCTTTGCTTACAATTTAGGCTTAAGATTTTTTTAATTAATTTCCTTAAAATAAAATCTAATATGTTGGTTTTTGTTTTGGAATTTACAGATGAATTTTTAATGAAATCTTACATCAGATGATTCCAATATTTATTGATCTGGTCACATCTTTTTTTGGATCTGGTCAGTTTCCAAAAAAATCAAACAACTGCATTAACGAGAACTTCAACGCCTACCTAAAAATTGAAGCTTAGCAAAATAATTTCAACTCTGAAAACATAACATGCAGAGAATATTAAACTTATACAGAGGGTAAAGACGCGGAATTGTATGAGAAAAAAAAAGGTTAAGAAAATAGAATAAGAAAAAATACGAAAAGAATGATTGGACCAAAGAGAAATTGAACAACAAAAAATACAAAATTCTACGAAATGAAAAAAATAAATAAAACTAGTATATACGTAAAGTTTTTTTCTTTTTTTTTTCCCCACTTTTGCGTAAACTGGAGGGCGTATCAGAGACTAATCATCACTGATATGGTCTGCTTGGTGAGAGGAGTATGTTGAAAGACCCGAAACTCCTCAATGACCCAAGCAAAACACCTCACAGACGACACCTTCCGGCACCCAAATGTAGTAAGGCGTATATTTAAAGTAAAGCTAAATGACAGACTTATTTGAGTATAAATTGAGATTTTTGCATAAAATCAGTATATCAGTTTAGTTTGGTTTACCTTCTTTGTTTAATGGCATATCAACCTTTGTAGGTTATTTAATGCCAAAGCGATTCTCCTAGAAGAACAATAGCGGTATTATTTAACCCATAGCTGGGAGGATAAGGAAGTTCATACCTTTCCCTAGGGTATTTTCTCGAAAGTGAACGTAATAGCGCGATTGGAGTACGAACTCGCTTACTACGATTCCGCAGTCCATCGTTTTAACCATTACGCCATGAGGACACCCCCTTCAGAATATCAATGTGCTCTACGTTGGATTAAGTTGTCACTCACCGGTAGAGTAGCTTGGCTCAGTGTATTATCTGTGTACATTGTTGAATTGGCTGTGATCGTCAGTATTAGCTGAGATCGGCCTGGAGCATTAGTAGTGTGCACGGTATGGAGTCCATTTGGCGAATGAACTCTGAACATACAGAACCACGACTGTGATAGTCTCCGCTTATATATCTTCAATATGTGTGCTGTATTGTCATATTTGCATAGCACATTTGAGTGCGTGCAAATATGCATATTCATAAGCCGGCATTGTCACTTAATCAAAACGCATCCGAATTATATTCTTCCATAGAACCCAAAATTGAAAAGATACCTAGGAAGAACCAAAATAGCTTTCGAAGAAATTGATCCACGACATCACAAATTTTGACTATCCGTCGAATTCTAGAAGGTTTACGTGCAAAAAAAAAACAGGAGGCAACAATATTATTTGTCGACTTCTCCAAGGCCTTTGACTTCATACACCAAAGGAAAATGGAGCAAATACTGCTCGCCTACGACCTACCCAAATAAACCGTCGCTGCCATAATGATGCTATATAAAAACACGGAAGTAAAAGTCTGCTCCCCGGGTGGAGACACGGACTACTTCGACATTGTAGCAGGTATGCTGCAAGGACACACATTAGCCCCATAAATCTTTATCATCTGTCTAAACTACGTACTTAGAACATCTGTTGATAAAATGAAAGACAACGGTTTCAAGCTGACAAAGGAAAGAAGCAGAAGATACCCCGCACAAACAACTACGAACGCGGATCGCCGATGATATAGCGCTTCTGGGAAATACATCCGCCCAGGCCAAAACCCTGCTACAGAGTCTGGAACGAGCAGCTGCTAGCATAGGCCTCCATGTCAACGTAGACAAGACGGAATGCATGTGCTTTAATCAAACAGACGACATCTCCACACTAAATGGTAGTTCTCTGAAACTAGTAGACAAGTTCACTTACCTTGGAAGCAGTGTTTCATCAACTGAGACAGACATCAACACACGACTAGCGAAGGCATGGACAGCCATCGATAGGCTATCGGTCATATGGAAGTAAGACCTAACCAATAAAATAAAACGCATTTTTCCAAGCAGCGGTCGTGTCGATACTGCTATATGGATGCACTACATGGACACTAACTAAACGTATGGAGAAAAAGCTTGACGGCAAATGATATTGAACAAGTCCTGGAGGCAGCACCCGACAAAGTAGCAGCTATACGGCCACCTACAACCCATCGCGAAAACTAAGTTAGACGAACCAGATATGCAGGACACTGCTAGAAAAGTAGGGATGAACTCATAAGTGACATACACCTATGGGTCCCTTCACATGGACGAGAAAAGGTGGGATGACCAGCTAGAACCTATATACAACAGCTCTTTGCCGATACAGGTTGTAGCCTTGAAGACCTGCTGGGAGCGATGGACGATAGAGACGGGTGGCGGGAGAGGGTCAGGGGGATCCGTGCTGGAAGGTCGACATGGTGATAATGATGACTACCATACATAGATTTTTGGAGGTGCCCGTGGTGTAGTCGTTATCGTCGTAGGAAATGGACACGGCGACACGAATTCAAATCCTGGACCTGACTGATTGCATTTCACATAGCACTAATACCCTTGGGAAAGGTATGAATCCAATTATTCTCCCTCCAGCTATGGGTAAATAGTAGGACAGTCTAGGTTCTTCAGCCTTGGTTAGGCAACTAGTCTAGGAGAAGGAAAACTCTGAATTCAAACCTGTTAAACTCCGCTTAAAAATTGATCTTGTGTCATATCCTGCCCGAGCTGAGGGGTTGGTAAATAGTACCATGCATAGATTTTACTCATACAGTACAACGTTGTCTCGGGGGCGCGTTCGTGGAGTAATGTTTACTGCCTTAAGAAGTGAACACGACGACCCGAGTTCATATCCTGGACAAAACTGTTTGCATTTCCCATAATACCCTCGGGAAATTATTCTCCTTCCAACTATGGGTAAACTCTGAATTCAAACCTGTTAAACTCCATTTATAAACTGACCTTGTGTCACATCCTGCTCGAGCAGCGGGGTAGGTAAATATTGTCTCAGGTTATCTTTCTCGACCAACAAATAAAACATAAATTCAATACAATATTCCTAATAAGTCGAATGACGTAATTTAAAAACAGACGCTGATTTACTGGTTAAACGATCAACTCTTTCTTGATGCATAAATTTTTCCAAGGTTTTTGTAATTTTGTATTTTTAAACATCAATCGTTGATTTAACATCACTAATATCATCCCTAACAGACCTGCTGATGGTTCATTTGACTCTCAACGCTATAGTGTCGACTTTATTTCTCTCCTTCTGCTTGGATTGCGTTGTTATCAATTTTTCTCTCTCTCTCTCTCTCTCTCTCTATATATATATATATATATATATGTTGTGTCCTTAAAAGGGATACATCAGACAAGGTGGTACTTGAGTGGAAAGGAACAGTCAGGTCGTTCATAGATAAAAGAAAGGGTTTTATTGCAAGAGAGATACAATAAGACAGACAAGGAATTGTGAGGCACGCTACTAATCCCTAAAGCAAGGAAAGGTATTATGCCGTATATATAGTCACTCCACATGACTGAAAGGGAGTATGGATATTCCATTACAGCAATATATAAACAGGATTTGGCATTAAATAACCCACAAGTGTTGATAAGCCATAAAACTCAACCAGCCAACCACTGGATAAAACCTTTTGTACCAATGGTTTTAATTCTTTTTATACAAGAAAACAGCATACACAGTTGTATATAGGATTTACTGATTGATTGATTGATTGATTTTAACGGCATTGTCAACCAGTCTTGAGTAATTTTATGCCTAGAGATTAAGGAATCATGTATAGTGTACTTTTATATTTTTATTTTTGTATAGTTATTGCTTAAGAATTTTTTGGCGGTTATATATCAAGTAATCCTATCAAATACGAATCCTTTACCTTCAGTTGTATAGTTTCTAGGATTCATCTCTAATACTAATTATTATATGGTTTTACTTCTTTTTATACAAGAATTTATTTGCACATTTATGGATTTAAATATTTAACAATAATCTTTTAGTAAACAATTATAGCTGTAAGTAACTGTTCTTAATAGAAATAATTTACAGTTATATAGCATCAAGTGTTCCAATAGAATATAAATAATTTTTAAACATATATATTTGACTCATGAATGGGAGTTGATTTTGCTACTGCGATTCTAGGACAATGTGAAGCTGGGAGTAACGGCCATGAGGGGGTGTTCTACACTCCCCAGATGACCAAAAATGGAGTCTCGTCATGCAGTTTAGTATCATACTCAATATCCCATTGGAGGGGTAAAACCCCTCCAAAGTAGAGACAGCGTATTCTAAGCTCCCCTTACTGAACGTTATGTAAAGTGAAATAAAGAAATACAGATTGAATCATATTGTTCATCATAGGATGAAAAAAAAACCTAAACCTTTTTTTTTTTTCATGGATAGAAATTTAAATAAAGAAAAAAGATGTTTTAATAGAAGATCAAAACTAAGAAATCAAAAAAGACATATCAACAATACATACGAAAAAGTTTCATAAACAAGAAAGAGAAATTAGAAGACTCCGGTGTTCAAAAGAAAGAAAGAAAGAAAGAAAGAAAGAAAGAAAGAAAGAAAGCTTCAGATTTCAATGAGAAACTTGAAAATAGGCCAAGGTAATATCAATGTGACAACTTAAAGAAAAATGTAGTAAACAAGTGAAAAAAAAAAAACAGGCTAAAAAGTTCGTTAACCATAATTGTCATAAGACGGAATGACAAAATGATGACACTGAAAAACTCAGCTTAGTTTTATGTTTTCTCGGGGATTGACTTATAATAATAGAAATTTTCAGTGTAAAACAATGTGATTTAAACCATCTAATCGCAATGTTTCAGTCCTGGAGCTTTGGGGAATGGGAAGTATCCCTTCATTTCTTCTAGGTCCACTCTGACTCGGCGTGGTAACACTATGGGTCAAATAAACTTGTTTGACATTTAAACGGCGTGGAAATGAAGGACTTATGTTAAATTGATGTTTGGTTGGTTGGTTGGGTGTATGGCATATCAACCTTTGTAGGTTATTTAACGCCATATACATTTTATGCAAATATTCAGTTCTATTTCAAACAATTCAGTTTAACATGAGTACACTGTTTAATTGTCAAAAACATTTCTATTTCAAGATATTCCGTTTAGTTAAACAGTTTTATTTCAAACAATTCAATTCAGCTTAAGTGCGTAGTTTCGATATTAAAACAGTTCTTTTTCAAGTTGTTCAGTTTAGCATGAATACGCAGATTAAATGTTCTAACAGTTCTATTATAAACAATTCAATTCAGCATAAATAAGCATTAAAATGCCAAAAACAGTAAACTCAAACCACGGTTTAGTTCTGTTTAACCCATATGACCCTTATCAGGTGCTACCACTCCGGGCCAGAGTTGACCAGGGAGCGATGGCAATGAAGGGGTACTCTGCATTCCCCAAAGCTCCAGCATTACTGGAACCTCACGATTAGATTGTTTAGGGTCATATCTGGACACTCGTTGGGGGATCTTACCCCTCTGCAGAGAAGCAGTCAGTGTATTCTACAGCTCCAGCCGACTGGGCAATTATGTTAAATTGAATTGTTAGTGATACATAACGATTCTTAGAAACATTTAACTATGTACTAACAAATGAGTAATGTTTGGTTAGGGTTAGGGTTAGGGTTAGGATTTGGTTTGGTTTTATGACATATCAACCATTGTTGGTTATTTAATGCAAAATCCTGTTTATACATATAAATATTAACTATATGATTTGTACAATCCAGCTTAGATTGTTCTATTTGGCCCATAGATAGGATCCTATCAGATGCTACCACTCCGGGCCAGAGTGGACCTGGGGGTAATGGCAATGAAGGTGCACTCCACATTCCCCAAATTTCCAAGGCTTGAGCCTTGCCATCAGCTGGTTTAATGGCATATCCAGAACACTCATTGAAGTGGGGGTGGGTTTCTTACACCTCTGCAAAGATGCAGTCAGCCGACTGCACTGGAATGAGTAATGTTGAATAGAGTTCTTAATGCAAAATAGCATTACTTGAAAGACTTGTACCTAAATTGAATTATTGGTATTACATAGCAATACTTACAAACCATTTGACTGCGACCAAATCATGGATAGAGTTGAATCGAATATTAGCGTTAAATAGCAATACTTGTAACAACTTCATTGTCTGCAAACAAATAATCAATATTGAATTGAATTATTTGTGCTAGATAACAATAATTGAAATCATTTAACTGAGTGCAAAAATAGCAAAAATAACAGGCAAATAAATTAATTCTAACGCATTTAAAAATGAAATTATATGTATATCTATTTAACTGTGTGCAAGCAAATGATTAATAGTAAATCGAACTGTTGGTGTTAGATAGAAATATTTGAAACCATTTAACAGAGAGCAAAAGAATAAGCCTAGGCTCGTTTTAAAATATTATCAACAAAATGTGTTTACAAATCATATATAATTAATATGTATGTATAAACAGGATTTGACATTGAATAACCCTACAAGGTTTGATATGCCATAAAAACAAACCAAACCACACCCAAGCACATATGTGCACACAAATTTTATTTTTTGTGAAATAGATGATTTTTTGCTATCAAAATTTATAATACTTGCTGAAAACCTTCCCTAGGTCCATGGGGGTTTCTGTAGAAAGCTTTGTCTTGAATAAGAAATCATGATTTAAAACTATGCCTTTATTGACTCGTACCATATTTGAAAATCACTACCAACATGAACTCTAATATAACAACTTAAATTTCTGGTGGGATCCCATAAAACCAGATTTTTTTAAAATCTAGAAAGACACAATGTAAGGGTCCAATTTAGCCTTATAATTACATTAAAAATGAAAACTTGAATAATTTTGAATTTTTTAAAACTAATTTAAAAAATCCAAGATTTTACATTTTCAAATACTTGCATGCAAAAAGACAAACTTTTGTGTCCAATTAGTAACGACAAAAATTTCTATAACCATTACTTTCGGCAACCTAATTTATGCGATGTCAGACAGATGAACAAAAAATATTTGGTGAATTAAATTCATTTGGTAAGAAGTATCTTACAATAAATTCAGATATCGAAAAATATTGACTTCAATCCGTGATTTTCAGTTATCAGTCCTGAATTAGGAGAGGAGATAAACTACGCTAAACTGTTTCAATCCCACTAAAAAAAAAACGAAGAATAGAAAGCAAAACAACTTGTTGGTTTATATTGCAAACTGAAAGGCATTGAAGATTTCCTCAACTTTTTCTGCCCACAAGTCACAAAACGATAACAAAATTCAAGAAATTGGACAGAACTCAAATGGAGAAGCCTTATGTCCACAACTTCATACTACTGTGTATAAATTTCTACTCTCTTACTATTAAGCTTCACCAACGTGTTCCATAAATTTCTACTCTCTTACTATTAAGCTCCACCAGTGTGTTCTATAAATTTCTACTCTCTTACTATTAAGCTTCACCAACGTGTTCTATAAATTTCTACTCTCTTATTATTAAGCTTCACCAACGTGTTCCATAAATTTCTACTCTCTTATTATTAAGCTTCACCAACGTGTTCCATAAATTTCTACTCTCTTACTATTAAGCTTCACCAACGTGTTCCATAAATTTCTACTCTCTTACTATTAAGCTTCACCAACGTGTTCCATAAATTTCTACTCTCTTACTATTAAGCTTCACCAACGTGTTCCATAAATTTCTACTCTCTTACTATTAAGCTTCACCAACGTGTTCCATAAATTTCTACTCTCTTACTATTAAGCTTCACCAACGTGTTCCATAAATTTCTACTCTCTTACTATTAAGCTTCACCAACGTGTTCTATAAATTTCTACTCTCTTACTATTAAGCTTCACCAACGTGTTCCATAAATTTCTACTCTCTTACTATTAAGCTTCACCAACGTGTTCCATAAATTTCTACTCTCTTACTATTAAGCTTCACCAACGTGTTCCATAAATTTCTACTCTCTTACTATTAAGCTTCACCAACGTGTTCCATAAATTTCTACTCTCTTACTATTAAGCTTCACCAACGTGTTCCATAAATTTCTACTCTCTTACTATTAAGCTTCACCAGTGTGTTCTATAAATTTCTACTCTCTTATTATTAAGCTTCACCAACGTGTTCCATAAATTTCTCCTCTCTTCCTATTAAGCTTCACCAGCGTGTTCTATAAATCAAAATGTAAACGTTTCACTGAATTCTTTATTGTATTTTTCATCTAGCCTCGAGTCAAACTGTCAATGAAGGTAATCTTTTTTAAAGGAAGTGTGGCTGCTGGTGAAAAAAGTAGCTCAAATGAATTATACTACACAAGTGTTACTTTGTCAGAATAATGTGATTTATTTCATAATTACTATCGCAGCTATCATAACGAACAATTTAATTCAAGTATTGGCTCACATTAAATTCTTATCCATTACATACACCGCTAATTGCGTCATTACACTTGGGTACTTTTTAGAAGCGCTAACAAAGTGGTCAATCACTAGACTGCCATAGACAGGACATCCATCTTATTGAAAATTCTGCGGATCAAATATTGGATTTTAATGAATTACAAAGATGAGTCAAAAGTTTTGCAATGTTTTGACAATTTGAGACAAAATTCGACAGCTCTGAATGCTTTTGCTGAGCTCATGAAAGTGACGAACTATACTAGACTGAATCTTGAACAAGTCCCTGCGGCAACACCCCACAAGACACCAACTGTACGGCCACCTGCCTCCTATCACGAAAACTATTCAAGTTAGACGAACCAGACATGCAGGACACTGCTGGAGAAGCAGGGTTGAACTCATAAGTGATGAACTCTTATGGACCCCCACACATGGCCGTGCAAAAGCAGGACGACCAGTACGAACATACATTCAGCAACTATGTGAGGATACTGGATGTTGTCCAGAAGACCTGCCTGAGGCGATGAACGATAGGGAAAAGTGGCGAGAGAGGGTCAGGGATATCCGTGCTACCAGCACGACATGATGATGATGATAACTTGCAAGATATAGCTTGGAGCACGGCCTCAGAATCCACAATTTCAGGCCATATCTAGCTATACCTGATCGTCAAGTCTTTTGCAGCCCAAATGGAATTTATTTTATTGTACTGTGATCAACCGCACCTTCACTTTTTGCACAGCAAATTTTTATAGTTGCTTCTGCGGTGTTATAACTCATTTCGAACTTGTAAACCTTAAGTTGTTGAATTAGACCAAGTTGAGCATTCATCTGTGGGTCTTTTAAATCATACTCAGTTAAGTAATTCAAGACGTGTAATCGCACCGACCACTATCAACTAGAACGGATACCTACCATGGCTTGAACTACTTCGGTCGGCTGCCACGGGTAGTGTAATGGTTAGCAAGCTTGACTAGCTAAACCTGCAAGAGTGAGTTCGAGTCTCACTGGGTGCCCAATTCATTTGGCATTGTGCCACATCTAAGTAAAAAAGCTTAGTAAATCACTTGAACTACTTCGGTCGCGTTATATACGTATCAAACTACGAGCACCTACCAAAATATTGCAAAACTTTTTACTTACTCTACTAATTTTTATTTGGTTTCTTATTTCAGTCATATCTTCACAATCTATTTTAATTAGTAAGAAGAATTTGTATGTCTGTCCTCTAGGGACGGTGAAACGATTTGGTGTACAAGCACCAAATTTGATATGGATACATATTGGACCCAGAAAAAGAATTTAGAGAAAATTAATCATTCTCTATAGCAAAAGGATTGAAAGCGCTTACAGAAAAAGGATCATTAGTAATAATTAAGAGAAAGCCATTTTACTGAAAGACGTAACTAATTGTACTGAGTTTTAATTTTCAACTATCCACAAAAAACTTATTTATATGTCTCATAGAATAATTAATGATTTAATTAAACAGAAAAATATTGGTTGTTTTGATAATTCTTCAAGTTAGAAATATAATATATTCCTTACTTACGACTAGTAATACAAACAAAAACATAATCAAATAGATAAAACATTTAGGCAAAAATATATCTCTATCTATGAATTTCTTTACTGATTTATAAACTTAACTGGATAACATTTAACTGTTAAATCCCTTTTCTCTTGTGTAGATTTATGTTTTATAATAACAATTACCATTTGCAAGTTTGGAGTAAATTTTGAACTTAAAATAGACAATGCTTAGAAAACAAATCCGTAAAAGAGATTTAGGATATTTTTCTGGTTTCATTAATATATATATATATATATATATATATATACGTGTGTGTGTGTGTGTATGTGTGTGTTACATATTGACCTTTGACAGCCGGTTATTGTGGATTTCGTAAACAGGATATTGCACCTGTGTGTTGAGATAAACAAGGAGGAGCTGAAATGAATCATGTGAATTGAGAACTGGAAGGAAAAATGTTTGGACGTTCAGAAAATTATATAATGACAAGGGAGACAGGCCGTCAGTCATTAGGAGAGAAGAGGTCAGCCGAGTAGACAAGACGAGTCATCTTGGACGCCAACCGGGGGTGGCGGTCCCCGGGTTGAGAATCACAAAGATGAAAGGTTCTAAAATATATCTCAACCCGGGTTAAGAAGGTATGATGTAAAACCAAGCAATTCCTGACTGACTCTCAAATATGTGTTCCACGTAGTGTCAATTGTAGCAGCTCGTCTGTCTGTCTGTCTGTCTGTCTGTCTGTTTATCACGCAACACTTCGACCCTTTCGTACATAAAGAAGAGAATTTATATTTTTATAAACGAGTAATATTGTTCCTTTTTTCCTTCCTGCTACGCAGCACACGCACAAGCACACACACACTTACACACACACACACACACACACATATATATATATGTGTGTGTGTGTGTGTGTGTGTGTGTGCGAAGGGTATCACATTTTATTTTCTATTTAAGTAGACTATTCGTTTTAATTTTACAGTGATTTAGGACATATTCTTTACATTTGATACATTCTGTATCATTATGAAATCTGTTCATGCAATATTCATTACAACCATCCGCCATATTGGATTTTTTAATCGTCAAAATGAAGAAATCATGTAAAAATAATAATGTCTGCCACATAATTGTTTTTATATTGCGGAAGATTTTCCAATGGATAACACTGCGCCGTTTCTTTTATTACAATTCATTTATAAGCTGGTTATGTTTTTTGCTTGTTTGTTTTTTATTATTCGTTTTTTTTTTTGTTTTTTGTTTGTTTGTTGGTTTTTTTTGTTGTTTGTTTCCTTGTTTGTTTTATTTTGTTTTTTAGCTGACAATTATTTTATTCCTGCTTCAAATGAAGGAATCATAAATGTAATTATTTCTTTCCGGACAATTGTAAAAAAAATTACCATGTCATTTCTGACTTTATTTTTTGCTATAACTTATTTTATGACGTACTAATTGATGACTGTTTTATAATGATTAACGCTGGGCATGGAAAACAGAATCGACCAACTGAGTTCAAACTCTATTTGAGACAGTTTGTTTAACTTCACGCTGTTGCCCTAAGGAAAGCATGAATCTGTCTCTTCTCCTCGCTGGGTTAAATAGTAAGGTTATAAAATAAAACGTTGAAAAATTTGTCATCATACATTTTACTATTCGCAAGAATCCTCTAAATAAGATATCTGACCTGGTATCAAAATGTCACTATGATGCTAAGCACCTGCTTTGTAATTTGATGCCAAAAATTTTGCCACGCGATTCCACAGAATCAATTTCTAGCGGTTTATAGCGATAACTGTTAAGATGTGAAAATGACCGCTTGTAGGCTCGACGCACGAACAGCTGCTGTATTGGCAAGTTTACTATGAGGACCAAAGGACATGAAATGGTAGTGAACGAACATCAATAATATATCTCTATCTCCGTGATTAACAGCATCAAGCGGTAGGAGACTTTAAATATCAATCAATTCTCTTAATTCTGTCAATTGCTCTTTCAATAAATTTTTGCTTCTCTTTTAATTCTACCCCCCACCCAACTTTCTCCAGTCTCTGAACAATGAAGTCATTTTTCTTTTTATAAAACAATATAAACTTGACTTTTGAAAACTTAAAACCTCAATTAATTCTGACAGAGGTGATATTCTTAGATCAGCTGCCACGTTAACACCACAAAAAACAATATAACTTCACTATTATGTTAGTAAAAACTAATAAGATTTTTTAATCGAAATATAACGACATAGTCATCTGTCGTGTAAGTGATTTGTTTACGGGATATTAATAATAATTAGATGCCAGACAAATATCTATCTGTTTGTCTGTTTGTCTCAGTCCTTTATAATTTTATCCCTTAGAATATTCGGACTATTATCTTCATTTTCATGGTTATTCGCCCAACGTTTCGGCCGATATATCCTTCGACCTTCTTCAGACGTATTATGTCGAACTCAGAAGCTTACACAGAACCTCAAACAGAAATCTTTATTTAATCCATAAGAGTAGATTGTTTTAATTTCATTAACCGTGACCGGATATAAGTGTTAAGCTATAGTATTAGAACAATCTACTCCCAACAGGATTTTTAAAATCTTGATTTTCCATACATTTTTTTTTTCAAATAAAGGAATTATATATTATGAATTGAATTATCAGGACCAAAAAATCAGACAAGCCCTGCTGGTAACATACGAAACCACTGGACAGCTCTTTCAACATTATTAAGTCTCATATGTCTATTTCCTTATCCATGAAGTTATGATTAGGTGGGTGCATATCTCCAATCCCTTTGGAAAGACGTAGTCATGGAAGTGATCGTGTCATCTGTAAAAGTACGGATGTAGCTACAAGATTCATCCAGTTAACTGGCCACGCATTTTACTGTGACGAATTCATTTGACGTCGCTAATGTTCGACGTTGACCAGTGGCTCTGGGGTAGAGTTTTGGCTCTGTATTCTGTTGTCGGTGGTTCGATCTCCAGTTGGAGAGATCTTGGTATACATTGCCGATGAAACAGTTGTCCAGTTGTTCTGTATGTTGCACGCAGTGCTTACTGGATTTTCTTCTTGATTTTCCAGCCACCCGGGGAAATGTCATAGGAAAAAATCATGAAAAAATTCATAATTTTGATTTCTGAAAAGGACATTTTCAGTAAAGCTGACTGCTTTATATTTATCTTTGAATGAATTTTAAGTTTAGGAAACAAGTTCTGGTGCGTATGGAAGGTAATGCACTTGCACAATTCCGTGTTTCACCAAAAACATTTCATTGAAAGATTATCTCTTGTATTATTGGGTTGTATACTATTTGGTGATGTCAGTAATAATAATAAAGATACAGAACGGGTTTATTAATTCCTGGCTTCAGTCCATGGCGACACGAGGAGAGAGACACAATTCTTAAAAGCCTATGCTAACCATACTATGCTGACCCCTACCCAACGCGCGGCGCATCTTGTGATGTTTAAGACCTCAATTCATCTCTGCCGGTTGATATCCGAAAAACTCAACCGCATGCCTCAACGGTAGAAAAATCAACTGCACCTTTAACGGTGGAATACCCAATTTTGTCTTTTCAAAATCCTCAAATTCTCAGGACCATCTCTTCCGGGCATGACGTCATCCACACTCCAGCCCTCTTTCCTGTCTGGAGGTTTATTATGACAAATGGTGATTGTTATATTCTTTGCGCGCGGGCGTAAGACTGCACTATCTGACTATGCACCTGGACAAAGAGACCCGAGTGGTTCAAAATCTTACCAAACTGAATGATAAAATATAATTAACGAAAAATGATCAATATAAAAAAATCATTCCTTAATTATTTAACAATTGTACAAATCTTCCTTTTAAAAAGTTGTATCTTATACGAATATACCATCTTTTAACTATGGGATATTATTCCGTGTGATAAATTATTCAACTTTACTTTGTATCAGCACAAAAGAAAACAGTAACATTCTCTGAGACATTAAACATAGATTGGACTGGATATGATACATTCAGATTAAGACGAATACTCAAAGAATTTCAGAAAACATATCTAACTGCATATATATATATATATATATATATAAAGAGACCCAGACAGTTCATATCTTTATAAAAGAGGACACCACTACTTTTGGGATTGATATGTACAACTTATGCAAATAGATTTTACTTTTCACTCATACAAAGTTTATATCTCTCAAAATATTCAGCAAAGATCATGTTTCTTGTGAAAATACACAAATAATGAAATCAACTTTTATTTGACAACTCTGCTGTTGGCAAATCCTTACTTACAACTAATCTCTCCGCAAACGAATACCTTCTTATATATATATATATATATATATATATATATATATATATATGTAGAGAGAGAGAGAGAGAGAGGTATGTTTGTTGTGTCTACATGATAAAAGTAAAAATATGTACCCAGTGAGTACTTTTACCATGCACACACAACAGCAATTTCTCTATCCTTATCTCTCTACCTCTCTCTCTCTCTATATATATATATATATATTCTCTCTCTCTCTCTCTCTCTCTCTCTCTCTCTCTCTCTCTCTCTCTCTCTCTCTCCATATATATACATAGAGAGAGGGGGGAGAGATGTTTGTTGTGTGTACATGATAAAAGTAAGAATATATACCCAGTTGGTACTTTTATCATGCACACACAAGAGCTATTTCTATCTCTCTCTCTCTCTCTCTATATATATATATATATATATATATATATATATATATATTTATATATATTCTCTCTATCTTTCTCTCTCTCTTTATATATATATATATATTTATATATATTCTCTCTATCTCTCTCTCCCTCTCTCTCTCTTTCTCTCTCTCTCTCTCTCTCTCTATATATATATATATAGAGAGAGAGAGGGTTGTTGTATGTGCATGATAGAAGTAAAAATATGTACCCAGTGGGTATCGGTGAATATGAAATTTATAACTTGCTTTGCTTTGCTCTCTCTCTCTCTCTCTCTCTCTCTTTCTTATAATGGAGGAACTTTTTATTTTCGTTTTATAATTGGAAAGAACGTAAACTACAATATTTCTAAATTTACCAGAAAGCTATATTGCTTTTATTGTTTTGTATGTTTTAATTCAAACCCGAATTACGCAATTCAAAATCCAATCCTACAGACAGTCACGTGACCCAATCCATTATTATGCAAATGAGCTAATTTTGCAACTTAAGTTGATCCGTTCATTTAATGAAGAAACTAATCTAATGGAAAACGTTTTATACATTACTAGATGTCCTGCTGTTTTATTCTGTCTCTACCTTCATTTGCCATTGGCCAGCAATGTGACTGCACCAAACAAATCACTTTGAACTTGTGCCGAGAGATAAAAACAAAGAAGGAAACAAGACAGTAATACGCAGACAGTTTACGCCACAATAAAACTGCAAACTTTCTATTTTCAGCCCGAAATTTCCTCTATGGTCTAACTTAAACAGTGTTCACCAGACTCAGATTTTTAAAATGTAAAAAAATAAACCACATTAATATGATATAATGTAGCTTCAGCGAACAATTTTCAGAATACAACGCTGATAGAAAAAAATTACACACTCTTGTTTGTTATTTAATGGCATATCAACCTTCTCGGGTTATTCAATACCAAATCGATGCTTTTTTTCATTATTTAAGACAATAGTGGTACTATTTAACCCATAGATGGGATGATAAGGGGGTGCATACTTTTCTGAAAGTGAACGACTGGAGTTCGAACTCTCTACGATTCCGTAGTCCATCGCTTTAACCATTACACCCCGGAGACACACACAAACACACACACACACACACACACAAACCAATGCATATCCAAGACCAACCTCTCCACAACAACATGATGCGACACGAGGTCAAGCAGAGTTTTACAGGTTTAATTCAGAGTTTTACTTTTTCCTAAAAGAATACCTTACCAAAGACTAAGAGTGTTACATGAAATGCAAATAGCCTGGTTCAGGATTTGAACTCGGCTTGACGTGTCCATTTCGCATGAGTATAGTCATTACACCACAAGCACCTCAGTATATATATATATATATATCTTGCTTTATATATATATACACATATATATATATCTTGCTTTATATATATATATATATATATATATTGCTTTATATATATATATATATATATATATATATTGCTTTATATATATATATATATATAAAGCAAGAGATTGAGAAAGATTTTGATGTACCCATGCACGGATCAACAACTTTTTTTTTGTTTTGATTTTTCGGACTGTTTTCCTTATCTTTATTACTGTTAGTTGTAATACAACGTTTCGGTCGCTGTATCCTCCGGCCTTCCCCAGGTGTCTCTTGTTTATCTGGGTATGGAAATGATAAACAAGGGACACCTGAGGAAGGCTGAAGGATACAGCGGCAGAAACATAGTGTTACAACTAACGATAATAAACATGAGGATAACAGTCCGAAAAATCACACAAAATATTGCTCAAAATTTCAAACAGATAACAACAAGTCCGTTACTTGACATTTTGTTATTAGACAAAATTTGTTCTGAAATTCTTTGTGCATCCAGAAGAAAGGAGATTTTGTTAAAAAAAAATGAATAAAGTAATTTTTCTTATTGTACAGATTGAACGACAAAAGGACCTCTCTCCCTCTCTCTCTCTCACTCACTCTCTCTCTCACTCCCTCTCTCAAGCAGTTAAAATCAAACGATCACTCAGTCAATGATATAATATCTATATAGGATATTATGTGTCAGAGTCCGATAACAACAAGAGAATTACAAAGACAGTTGTTGCATTAACACTGAATTCGTCCGGCTTGAGAATGTGGCTTCCCTAAATGTGAATATTGATGTTTAAAGAAGCTTCCATAGTTATTTATGTGCCATGCTAAGTAATTTCCCCTTACTTCGCGGTGTCTATTTCTTCTTCTAGTCACATGTAACCGGTTGTATTTGGTAATATGGAACGAGCAGCAAGAAAGGAGCCCAGACCTAAACTATTGTCAAAGCTTAGCAACATATCAAATTCAGGCTCATGAGATATATAAATGATTGGCGAAAACTTTATAATACTTGTATACATATATACATACCCTCTCTTCCCTCCCTCTCTCTCTCTCTCTCTCTCTCTGTGAGTGGGGGTTATCAGTAAGCCAATAAGTAGTACGCTTCGAATATAATGTTCTATGAAAGCTACATCATATGCAAGGAGAACAAAACACCATTGGATATAGAAAGCTTTCAGCTTCAAGATATTCTTTTTCCATATAATCAGCATCACTAGCTATGCATACTCCTCTTGTAATAGGGTCACACCGAAAATAACATCTCTTATTTCATAATTTTGTTCAATAATTTCAGAGATGGATGTTGGTGATATAGTAGTAGTGGTTGGACTTTCCCGCTAATAAGCAATAATTGTTTTCTTCGTTATAGATTGCAGCCGAGCGGCAGTCTTTCAAAAGATCACCGGACGAAACAACGTACCTCTTCACACAAAAAAAGTCATCAAAGTTTGCTGAACATTTACGTTGACTTAACAGTAGATGAGAGACCAATTAAATTGTGGATAATACGTTTCAGCAGTGGCGAAAATGGTGTAAGTGACAAGTAACTTTCAACACAGCTGTGGACCCAGGAATTTGAGAGCTTCTCGGTCGGCTCATCCATGTGAGTTGTGCCGATGAAAAATGAACTACGCGAGTAAAATTGTTCTTGGCATTGTCATTGTCATCGTCATCGTTGCAGAAGAAAAAAAAAGGGGTATTTTCTATTGGTGCAGACTTTGTGGCATATTAAGCTCTTGTTCATCAAAGGCGAAAAATACATAACCAGTAGTGGGAACTATTGAAAAATTGATTTCTAGCTTAAAACTTGCGACACTCGGTCGGTGAGGCTTAAAATAAGATGAAAATATACCCCTCAGAGTGGTAAGATGCCCTCTTAAGGGGGTGCTATGATATAACACTAAATTGTATCTGATGGTGAGGCTCAAGTTCAGGAGATCTGGAGCGTGTGGAGTACCTTCACTGTCATTGATCCAAGGTTCACGGAGAAAAAGTACCAATTAGGGTCCCATACCGGACATTTTCATAATGGTTAGAGTGTTCGCCAATGGCCCGGGAGACCTGGGTTCAATCCCAGGTCGAGTCATACCAAAGACTTAAAAAATGGTACTTGATGCCTCCTTGCTTAACACTCATCCATATTAAGTAGGGCTCAAGGGTAAGGGGGATGGAGTATCGCCCTCACTTACACCTTAGTTTAGTAGCTATCGAAAAAGGAGCCTTCGGGTCACACTCGGCTAGAGTCGTTAACTTTATTTTGTATACGTCAAATAGATCTGTGTTAAACTTATTTGTGTTCGATAGGACCATGTGAAAAAGAAACACTAAAGAAATAACAACAAAAAATGTAAATATAAACGTACAATTAAGGCGATTACCTAACCTCTAGACATAAAATAACCGTATACAGGTGGATGTGCCGTTAAAATCTATCAAAAACTTTATAAATCCAACGATGTTATTTTACTTTTGGTATTTTTTTTTTCGGATAATTTATATAAATAGAAGGCATTATTTTCAGATCCCTCGTATTTCTAGTATTGATATCAGTTCTTTCTGTTCAATAAAAGATATGATCAGCTGAGGTATTAGTACTCTTCAATCGCTCTTTGAACTCCTGAATTATTGTTCAGCAAAATAATTACAGTTAACCCAACAAATAATATTAAGCAGTCGTGTTGGTAACGAACGCCGTATTCTTTTATGAAGTCATTGACAAAAATCATTATACTTAGTTTCTAAAAGTGTTTTGCTTAGATGAGAAGAACAAATATCTTATCACAAAGCACTGAATAAGTCTCAATCTATTTGTTGTTACCAGATAAAATTGATTAGCTTTTTCTAATAATATGACAAAATGTCTGTCAGGCTTGGTTTTAGTGTCTAAAGCAGATAAAACCCAGAAATTTATGAATTACTTTTAATACAAGTCCTGACTCTCCAGTCAGCAGAGCTGCTGTTTTTAGTCCGAAACACTTAAGGTGGCGTGACATAAATGAGTCAAATCCACCAGCTAGGCCTCAACGTGAATTCCTTTCTTGTTATATTTAAACAAAAATACTTTTCTTGGCTTAATCAGGCTCAAAGATTTGACCTTGTGTGGCGTTAAACTTCTTAATCCAAGCACGAGTCGTTTGAAATCCTCGACAAGGAATACTTTTTAACCACTTTAATAGACAGGGATTTATAATGAAATAAACGGACAAAGACGGATAGAGAGTAAATATACATGATTCCAGGTAAACATTATAGATCAAAAAAACTATTAGCTGAAAAAGTGCAAACTAAAGGTGATTGGCATGCCTATGGAAATTTATACTGCAGGCCTTTAAAAAGCGAGTGTATTCTTCTATTTGTGTTACATGGAAAAGGTGAGCTTAATGCAATAGTTATATGGAATTGGCAATCCGAATTCAAGTCCTTGTTGAAGCTGCTTACATTGACTTCAAGCTTATGCTTTTAGGAAAAGCATGAATTCATCTCTCCCTATCCAGCTATTGGTAAATAGTTGGATAGAGTTCTTTAGCTAAAGTTAGACAACCAGTCTGAGGGAAGAAAAACTGAATCCAAATGAGCTTTACTACACTTAAAGATTTACTTTTCGTCACGTCCTACCGGTGGCTGAGCGGTTGGGTAAATACATTCATGAACGAAAAGGGAAGTGATGGAAGCTTATTTGTTATAGGCGCTTGAAATTGCATTTTCTCTCTGGCAATTCATAATTTGGTAGGACTGACTGTACTCTTTAGCCTTAATGAGTTACCAGTGTTGGAGGACAACTCCGAATTCAAAACAAGGAACTGGAGTCTGAATCAGTCTTCCACCTCATTCAAGCAACTCTCTAACATCAGTGATGCAAAGCTGTGTAGGCCTTTGTTCTTGTATGGATAATATTAATGGCATGCAGTAGGAATATTTGCTATATGGACAACTGTCTTACATATGACTTATCTTAGCCTATGCCTATATGTGTGTGCAGGTTCGTGTAGTCTCGAAAGATTGGTGAATTTCATTACTGCATGCACGTAAAAGCACAAACACACACAATTTGTTTCTAGATCGAATCATATATCAAGAAATCAAAAGCAATTAGAGTAACTACACATCGGTGTTTCGGCTCCTACCCACATCTGGGCAAGATGTATCTCGAGTTTATGTTTTTGTAGGAACCCTCTCCATAGAGATTCTTTACAAATCAAGAATTGACTTAGACTCTCTTCCTTTAGAGCATTGGAAGAGGTACTATCAAAGGATTAGGGGTCCTCTGAAAATAATGTCGATGAGTTTCTCCGATACAAAAAACTGAATACTCACCTGTGTCAAGCAAATTTGTATATTGGTGTATTCATATTATGAATATGAATGCACAAGAATCGATACGAATGTTAACACAGTTTGCTTTCATAAAGTAGAAAAAATAATGACATAAGTTCAATTATTTCAAGATTTGTTCGATTATTGAACCTATATTATTTCACCATTTGCAGATACCATTACATTTCGGACGAGATTTTTCATGCGATGTGCTTTAAAACTTATCGGCTGCTGCTACTGCTGCTGCTAATGATATATTTCAATAGAAATTAATTTTCTCTTGTGGCAAAGAGACTTACTCAAGGACAGATAATGAAATATCTCACATCAAATTGATCTGTCAATTCAAATTTACAGATCTTTTGGTTAGTACTCCATATACTTTCAAAAACTCTTTGGAGAAGCGAACTTCTTGTTTTTAAATATGTTCTGTAATGGTTGGTGAGTGAGCTGATTTAATGTTTATGCATACGGGTGGATTGTTTGGCTTACTATATATGGTTGCCATGTTTCTTTTTTGGGGGGGATCAAATGCTGCCTCTAATAAATCAACCGTTTTTAAATTAGACGTAACTTCTAATTTGGCAATAAATGACAAATTGTTTCACAAAAGCATTTTTAAAATTAGAAATTGTTTCATGGACAATATTTTAAAAACCCTCACGAGGCTTAACTTGAAATTCTTATATCAAAAATATATCTAGAATGCCAGGTGCAACTGAAAGGATATAGAAATATGCACTTTGAATGGTAATTATCTAATTTATAATGTTATATATAAGGCTACGGTATCGGACTTAAGAGTAGATACTTTAGATTTTCGATATTCTCTATCATAGTTGCAGCAAACCTTTTCATTGCCCTTCTCTTATTAGCATTTATCCTGTTGGTTGATACTTTCCGCAATGAGTGCAATTTATACAGTTTTATGATTTCTTTTGACTTGGCATTGTTCTTGGTGTTTCTTACAAAACTCCATCTTGCGTTCTTTGTTTCATGAGGGTGCATATTGTACTTGAAGAAAGCTGGAGAACATAACGACGGAAACAACTATAAGTAGTCATTTACTAAGCTTTTTGCTTAGATGTGGCACAAGGCCGCATGAATGGAGCATCCAATGAGAATTGAACTTTCTCGTGAAGGCTTGCTAGTCCGCCTTCCTAACCATTACACCACCCGAGGTGCCCTAACAACCATAATAAGTAGTTCAATTGTCAAAATATTTTTGAGTTTTAATGGCCCTTCACAAAAACAGAAACAGTGCCCCAAATTGGAGATTTTATATATATATATATATATATATATATATATATATAAACAAATTTTCACATCCGGTGCGACGCTTTATCTTTAAGCCCCACTTGAAAAAGTAAAAACAAATAAAAGTCAGAACGAGATGAATCAATAGCGCATTTGAAAAATATATATTTAATAATCAACGCAGACACAAGAGAGAACAAGAAATAACGAGATTACAGACTTTGGACTCGGGTACCTTTTGGGGCCCAGCTTAACAGACTCGTAATTTAATCTACTTGACTTCAAGAAGAAGAAACTCAGATTTGATAAGCGTTGCATACGTAAGAAGTAAAAGAAAAGCCTGTTTAAAATACGACATAAAAGCTACGATTAGGAACTGATAAATAAAAAAAAGCAACGTCATTATGACTGAATGTATAATCATCGATAATGATTACAACTGAATTTAATCAAGAAATGATATATATGTAATGACGACAAGACTGGACAATTTCTAGGACTAACTATACGTCAATATGTGAAGCCTCCACAGTAAACTCGACCTTATTACATTCCAACCTCGTGGAAAGGTGGAAAACTACAATGTTGGCTTCTCAGACTTGTCGGTTCAAATTGTCAGCAAAGATAACATAAGCGTTTTTAGATCATCGCTTTGTATTTTTTTTATTATAAAGCCAGTGTAAGAGTTTCCCTCGAAAAACTTTTTGAATGCGTGTTAAATCTTTACCTTTCCAAAAATATTGTTGTTGATTTTTTTGTACACATAGATATATCACTTAGTCATAAAAGTTTGTAAAATAGAAACGACTGTTTCTTTTGTTTTGTTTTTTGTTTTAGGGGGGTGTCTTTTTGTTTTGTTTTTAGTTGTGGTTTTTTCTTAAGTTACGAATATTTGGAGAGATAACTTTACAATGAGTAACTGATATTAAGTTAATGTTAATGAATTAAACTTGAAACAAGATATAGTCACTAAGTCATGATAAAATATATAATCTTAAGATCTACGCTCAAACTCATGAGTCAAATTTACATGATTGATTGTAAATTGTATTTCAACCTATTTTCTTTTTTACAAGATTTATTTATCCCATATATATTTGTATTTCTACAAGAGTTGATTAATTATGTCTCCTACAGCGTAGAATCTTTTATAATGCACACATATATACAGTAATATTTGAATATCTGTTGGGACGCACTTCATGTCTGTTCGCTGAGAAACAATCGTTCACCATCCGAGTTTCGTATAAAACAGCGATCAGAGATAGAGTGCTTGATTTTAACGGAATCTCAATCCATCTAAGGTTATTCAAACCCTAGACGGGTTGACATACTGTTAGAATTCTCAAACCTTGAGTTGAGAGAAACGCGTTCAAGTAGTTTCTTATGAGTTTTTTGTAGACAATTGTATAATTTCGAGAATTCCTAACACCAATAATTTCTATTTTATAATAATCATTTAATTGCACACAATTATAAAGTTTCATGTAAAGTAAGAACAATTAACTTAGGAAATAATCATAGTTTCAAGTAATTATTCTCAATACAAAAAATTTGCTCACAGTTATATGGTTTCAAGTACAATACAAATATTGCCCAGTCGAGGCGCCTCTGGTGGTGTAATGGTTAGCAAGCTCGACTAGCAAACCTACACGAGTGAGTTCGAGTCTCATTGGGTGCCTCTTTCATATGGCCTTGTGCCACATCTAAGCAAGAAGCTTAGTAAATTTCCAAATATTGCCCAGTCAGCCTTGGCTGTAGAATACACAGACTGCAACTCTCCAATGAGTGGCCTGTATATGACACTAAACAATCTGATGGTGAGGTTCCAGTGATGCTTGGGCTTTGGGGAATGCAGAGCATCCCTTCATTGCCATTGCTTCCAGGTCCACTCTGGCCCGGAATAGTAGCACCTGATAGGGCCCTATCTATGGGTTAAATAGAATTAACTGCATACTTATGCTAAACTGAATTGTTTGAATTAGAACTGTTTGACTAAACTGAATAGCTTGAAATAGAATTTTTTTCACAAACTGAACTTACATTTAAACTGCGTGCTTATGCTAAACTGAATTGCTTGAAATGGAACCGCTTTTGACATTGAAACTGTTCTTACACTAAACTGAATTGTTTAATATAGAATTCTTTTTTTACATTTAAGTACGGGTTAACAAAATCTGTAGTTATACTAAACTGAATTGGCTGAAATAGAACTGTTTGATAAACTGAATACCTTGAAATAGAAATGTTTTTGACATATAAACTGTGTACTCATGCTAAACTGAATTTTTTGAAATAGAACTGATTATTTGCATAAAAATGGATTTGGCGTTAGATAACCTACAAAGGTTGATATGCCACAAAACCAACCAACCAACCAATCAACAACAGCAACAATACAAATACATGGTTTCAAGTCTAATACAAATAATTTTCAAACAGATCTATTGGACCCATAAATAGGACCATAATAGGTACTACCACTTCAGGTTAGAGCGGATCGGGCAGAAATGGCAATAAAGAGGTGACTCCATACTCCTTAAAACTCTAGAACTGGAGTCTCATCACCAGATGCAGTTTAGTGCCATACACAGGACACGAAAAATCTGTCGCACTAAATGAGGATCATGTTGAAAAATAAATCCATTAATATTTTTTAAACCAACTTCATTATTCTGCCTGGTTGAAAAACTTGTTTTGTAAAATTAGAATCCTTATTTATCAATTATCCTTCTTCTAAAATTAAAGGACATTTTGATATGTCATCAACAGTTTTCATTGCCAGTCACTTGGTGATGATCAGTTTTGAACAATCCTGTAACTCTGACCGAACATTTGATCAACGTTTACTGCTCAGTGATATTCGCTAGAAGTGCCCATGGTGTAATTGTTATCGTCGTAGGAAATGAACACGGCGACACGAGTTCAAATCCTGGACGAGACTGATTACATTCACATAGCGCTAATACCTTTGGGAAAGGTATGAATCCAATTATTCTCCCTCCAACTATGGGTAAATAGTAGGACAGACTAGGTTCTTCAGCCTTGGTCAGGCAACTAGTCTAGGAGAAGGAAAACTCTGAATTCAAACCTGTTAAACTCCGCTTAAAAATTGACCTTGTGTCATATCCTGCCCGAGCGGAGGGGTTGGGTAAATAGGATATTCGCTACTTTGCACTAACTATTTATGAAAAAAAAGTATAAACATCGCTCAAATATAAGATGAGCTTGAGGCATGTAATTAAAATTAGCTAAAGAACCGCCCGACGGACTGCATTTTAAATTAGAAACAGCAGGCTGATTTTCAGGGGACTTTTAAGTTAATAAACGACATCAAGAGATCACCGTTTATGGTCCACTGTGTACCATTGCGAGTACTATAAGTGTAAACACAAAAATACGATCTTTAAGTCTTAATTTTCTAGTGATTGGGGAAAATTAGAGAAAAAAACTTACGAAATAAAAGTTATAACTTTTTATGACTAGGAAATTGTTTGCTTTATTGATTAAACAAAAAGATAAAAGATTCGGTTTATTTAACCTGACGGATATAAAATGGAGGTTCACTGAAGCATTAAATTTACAGTGTAAATCGAACCCTCATTAAATTTTCAAAAGCTAATGCGATAAAACTATGACTATGTATCCCATAAGAAAATTTAGTAATCGTAACCCTAGTCGTCATTCATAAGAAATAGACATTCAGTTAAAGGTTGGAATGCTTTGGGTACATGCCTTTTATTATGACATTTGAAAGAAATAACTCTAATGATAGACCACCCTGCCAGCAAGGCTTAGAAGAAGCTGATTGTATCCATTACAAAGAAAGAATCCTCACAAAATATAGCAGAAAACTGTATCTGATAATGAGGCTCCAATTCTGGAGATCTCGAGTACACCTTTATTTGGTTTAGTTAGGTTGTTTAATGGCATATCAACATTTGTAGGTTATTTGATGCCAAAAATATTCTCCTAGAAGAACAGTAGTGGTACTATTTAACCCATAGCTGGGGGGATAAGGGGGTTCGTACCTTTCCCAAGGGTATTTGCCCGAAAGTGAACATAATAGCGCGACTGGAGTACGAACTCGCTTACTACGATTCCACAGTCCATCGCTTTAACCATTACACCACGAGGACACCCCACACACCTTTATTGCCGTTACTCCTAGTTCCACTCTGACCTTGAGTGGTAATATGTCTGGATACCAGCTATGGGTAAAATAGATCTGTTTAAAGATTATCCTTATCCTGCAGGAAAACTTGATGCGATTTAACAGTAAGTTATTAGTATGCATAATTGTTATTTGAAGTTATTTGTATGTATAATTGTTATTTGAAGTTATTTGTATGTATAATTGTTATTTGAAGTTATTTGTATGTATAATTGTTATTTGAAGTTATTTGTATGTATAATTGCTATTTGAAGTTATTTGTATGTATAATTGTTATTTGAAGTTATTTGTATGTATAATTGTTATTTGAAGTTATTTGTATGTATAATTGTTATTTGAAGTTATTAGTATGCATAATTTTTATTTGAAGTTATTTGTATGTATAATTGCTATTTGAAGTTATTTGTATGTATAATTGTTATTTGAAGTTATTTGTATGTATAATTGTTATTTGAAGTTATTTGTATGTATAATTGCTATTTGAAGTTATTTGTATGTATAATTGTTATTTGAAGTTATTTGTATGTATAATTGCTATTTGAATTATTTGTATGTATAATTGTTATTTGAAGTTATTTGTGTGTATAATTGCTATTTGAAGTTATTTGTATGTATAATTGTTATTTGAAGTTATTTGATTGTATAATTGTTAACTTTTTTGTTAGAAAAAACTTGATGGGAGTTACACAAGAATGCTACGTGCTGTTTTGAAGAAATCCTGGAAGCACCACTCAACAAAAATGTAACTGTACGGCCACTTACCTCCAATCCCAGGTAGTGTTTGGTTTGGGGTTTCTGGTTTTCCTGTATTTAGTGTCTCGGTTACTGTATTAGGGGTCTGTTGATGTGTTTGCCAATATATTTGTGGTGGATTTCCAGAATTTCAAGGTCAGAATGTAATATAATTCCCGTGGGATTTCGTTTTAAATATCTAGCCTTTCGGTTTAGTTAGGTTGAGAACCTTTCGCTTAGCGCATAGGTTAGTTAGATGCAACATTACGCAGGTGTTCACGCGCGCGCGAAGAGGATGTGTCATTCAGATATGTCAAAATAAAACCCCAGATAGGAAATGTGACTTGGGGGTGTCAATGACGTCACGCACCGGAAGCGTGGGCTGAGATTTGAGAAAATGCAGTTAGTTGAGTTCCCGCCTCAGAAGAAGAAGGTTGACTTTGAGAGCTGGGCAAGGCCAGATGACTTTGTGCGCTACGGGTGCCACGCGTTGGTTGGGTTGAGAGCTGACGATGTAAAAGCAGTCTGCATAGAAAGATTGTGTATCTCTCTCCTCATGTCGAAAAACCTTTAAACTCAAAAAGGTGAATAAAGGTTTCGTACCTTAACTAAGAAGTCGTAAAGTGTATTTCGCATTCCCTATGTCCATTTCACTCGTCCGTGTATCAAGGGTATGTTACAAGAAAACCAACCATTCTTTTTTATTCTTCTAAACTGGCCAGCGAGCCTTTGATTTGTTGTCTTAGATCCTGCGAATTCTGCCCAGATTTCTATCATTATTTTTCTATACCCTCTTTTTGTGGGATTGATCCTAAAATAAAAATATAATGCTAGTTTGTTATCTTTCCTATTACATTTTCTCCACTGTGGTCTCTGGTGTGACTGGTCTATTAGTTCATCGTTTATGTACCGAAAAGAAGAATCGTTCGTGTACCTGGAAGAGGCACAGCCAACATTTGCAGGATGCTGATGCGATCCCCCATGTTGGCTATCAAGAGAGCACAGCCAATCATGACACCCAAACCTGTCGTCTGGGTCCTATGTTTAACTCAGTTTCAATTTGTCATTTTCATGGATAGTTCATTGTGGCTATACCAGACCCAGGGGTTGTTTATTTTGTACGCGCCTGACACAGATATAACCGAGAACAGTAATGGTAAAAGTTCTTGTACAGCTGGTCACAAAAATAAAGAAAAAAATCTTAAGTTTTAACTTATTTAAAGACCACAGTCTGGCTATTTTATACTTTATCACTTATAATAAGTACCCTTAGCTAGTTTCAGGTATCACCTTTTGGTTTTTATATTTACTGCTGTAATTTTAGACTTCGTTTTTACTGACTCTGGTCCTTTCGGAGTTAAGGCTAGGCTCCTTACTTATCTTATCAGTTTCATTGAGGGCGCTAATTGTTCTTAATTTGTGCTTTCACACTATCCCAGATACATTTCTTTCCTGTCTATCGCCAGAAGCCACAGTTAAATCAGAGAGAATTTATCGCAGAAAATTTAAAGGTTCAAATCTAATCCGTGTTTTCGAATTAGCTTAGCCGAAAAAATCCGGAAAAATGTCCTCATTTAAATCCCAAACATTTACCAAGAGATTTTACAAGCAACAAAATCTATTATGCATTTTAAATTAAAGACACTTTTCACTAACCGAATCTTTCCTTCAGTAAAAGCCGTTAGTCCAAAGCGAAGATTTTGTCCTTACCCTACGCGCAGATGGCTGAGTCTGAGCAGTTCTTATTTATTTATTTATTTATTTATTTGTTGTTTAAGAAAGAAAAGGTCACGTGGCATTCGATAATATTCGATCCTAAAGTCAGTCTCCACGCTCTATTTAATTAATGAGCATCCATGATACTTTACTGTCCCATCTTTGGCCAAAAGCTACTGGTAAATAAGAGAGGATTTATCACAAAAATTCAAAGGCTCAAATCTAATTCGTGCTTTCGAAATAGTTTAGCAAAAAAAAATTTTGGAAAAAATACTTGAAATCACAACTATGTGTAAAATATGTTTTATATAGGTTCATTTATTTAATGGCATATCAAACTTTGCGGGTTATTGAATGCCAAAGCCGTTCTTGTTGAAGAACTGCAGCGATACCATTCAACCCATAGCTGGAGGGGATAAATGATATAAATATAACCGTATAACGAACGTTATTCCCAAAACTCTAGGCATAAAATAACCCAAGATTGATTGATATGCCGTTAAAAGCAATGAATCAAATGATCCCCAATGGGGCTAGAAACCGTTTTGCAGCTTCCTTGGTATTAATTTGAATAATTATCTTATGTGTTTTCTTTTAAATCTTCACTTCTAAGATATACCGGAAAGTACTAACACTCTGTCAATATTTTATACTTTAAATAATTTCTTTTTCGTCTTTATTATTGTAAATATGATAAAATACAAAAGTATTGATCGATTATTGATTTGAACTTTTCTTTGCCCACATGAATAATAGTAACAAGCACTACTTATTTGGTTCAACATTTTCGTCCTTGTGGATTCTAATTCAATATTTTTACAACTCACCTACACTCATTAGAATAATGTCTTGCATGTGTGAAATGAAACCATTGACACAAATTTTCCAAAAATGCTAGGAAATCTATGGTATACTCATCTTATTTGCGTATGCATTTTACCGTAATATAACAAAAACGGAACACGAAAGCAAGATAGTTGTTTGCACAAAACGCAGGGACTCAGGAAATGGGGATATCATCGGTCAAATGTTCAACTGAAAAACAAATGTGGGGTCTATATGAGCGCTTAAATCATTTCTGGTAATTTCAAGAGAGATAATTATTAAATCTTACTTGTACATTACCTACATTATTTATAATGAAGCGACCGTAGCATAATGGTTATCGTCTTCAGAAATTGAATCACCAACCCGAGATCAAATCCTAGACGAATCTGTTTATGTTTCCCTTCGGCTAGTATCCTTAGGAAAAGCATAAACCAATCTTTTTTCCAGCTACCCAGCTATGAGTAAATAGTAAGGCAGATTGTGTTCTTTAGCCTGAAGCAGCACACTTCCGCTGGCCGTGGGGAAACACTACGGATCTGGTCGGGCGTGTCATGTCTCTGGAGACAATCGTCAATCAAGGTTGCCGGGCGCGGGTGCCGGGGAGGTCTATTATTCGCGTCATGCAGTCAAGACTAACTTATTCCTCGAGCCTTAGAGGCAGTTCCCCAAGCTCTAATCCTCCTAGGAGTGGATAAGTTTATCGCCTTTATTTAGGGAATGCTGACGGAGCCCGAGGTATTTTTGGAAATGCCAAACGTGTCTGGGCTACGGCCCTGCGTAAAAAAGGCCTTGTGCAGTATTGGCCCGTTTGGTGGGGCGCGCGACAAATACCGTTCTTTAGCCTTTATAACACAACCAGTCTACGAGAAGGAAAACTCTGAATCAAAAACCTTTACTTCGCTTAGAAACTGACCTTGTGTCACATACTTTCCGAGGCGGAGGGGTTGTGTAAATAGACACATTATTTCTTTGCAGTATAGTATTATAAGGAATCCTGTTGATATATCATTAAGAAAAAAGAAAAATGTTAGGAAAAAAAAGTTGGAACGAAAGAGAAATTTTTAAAAAGTGAAAGAACATGAAATATTGTAGAGACGGGAAAAGATTGAACTATAGAGAAAGGAAACAAGAAGAAAGAAAGTGAAAAAGGAAAGTTGAGAGATTAAATGCTAATACATACTTAATGAATACGTGTTATAATCTAAATTTTATAAGTAGGGTATGGCTAACATAATGACCACCAAGAGTGGAATTTAAGTGAGTGTAAAATAAAACCAAGCATCTCGAGTAAGATTTTCTCGATAAATAATAATGAAATTGAAACCAAAAAAAATAATTGGAATGAAGCTACAGCGACTGTACTGATAAAAGAAAACAGAAGAAAAGATGAATTATTGTCGTAGATAAATCAAGTTATTCAAATTAGTGCTACTAGGTGGAACACGGAACAATGCAAACGAAAGCCGAATGTTTGAAAAGAAAGGAATTTTTATGTAAAAAGCATTTTGGCCAAAGTATATCAGCAGATATCCAGTGAACTATGCATAGAAGAAGAAGAAGAAGAAGAAGAAGAAGAAGAAGAAGAAGAAGAAGAAGAAGAAGAAGAAGAAGAAGTCTACTGACAATCAATGACGCAATAACTTGTTTAGTCAGTTAAATATATTAAACACCTTATAAAGACACACAACGAGGACGATATAAGAACAGATAACTCAAAAAATCTCCATGGTAACAATACTTAATGCTGGCTTTGAATTCGTTGGCCACCGACCTTATTCTCCAAATTTAGCCTTGCTGAATTTCTAAGTTTTCCTGTTTTCCTCTATGTAAAAAAATGAATTCGCTGGCGAGCATTTTGCTAATGATTATAATGTAATGTTTGAGAAAGACTTAAAAAAACTTTTTTTCAATTTCCTCTCCCCGAACGCCACTGTTAAATATAAGAGTGTATGACTCTAAATGGTGATTATTTAATGATAAAAAAATAATAAAAACTGAATGACTTGAAGGATGCTTTTGCTAATAGTTAGGTTCTGGATTTGTTTCCATTAAATTCAAAGGAAGAGTTTTAAAATTACATATTCATCGTTCAGTTCTCAATGTTAAGAAATATAAAGTTGAATATCATAAAAAAATTATGAAACAAGATGTGTGTTTGAAAGTTTCCAGATTACGTTGAATATTGTCTTCTCCACATTAACCCTGATTAGTGGAAGTCTAAATTGATACTGACAGGAAATATGAGGAACCTACATATTTGAGCAAACTCAGAGAGAAAAAATGGACGAAGATACAGATTATTTTATAAAGTAAATATGCTTACAAACCAATGTATTGGATGGAGAGATAATACCGGAGACTGTCTTCTCGTTGTATTCTCAGATTAGTGGAAGAACAGATAAATACCAACAAGAAAAAAAATAAGGGAACCATTTTGTTTATGAAGACTAATTAAGAAAAATATGGAGTTCAAACTGAGAGGGGAAGAGATGCAACCTCTTGGAGCTAAGTTTCCCATGCATATATTGCCTGCTTGCTCACTCCATTATACTGAAATCACCTGAAGAAGGCCAGAGGTGAAATGTGGCCAAAACGTTGTGAAAGAAGAAACAACACAAAAACTACCAAGATGAGGGGGGAAAGTCCGCAATGAATAAAAATTAATTCTCACACTCCATTATAGTTTCATATTTTGAAAATAAGGGCAGACTGGTTTCTTAAGCTTTGGTGAGGCAACTAGTCTAGGAGAAGGAACATTCTGAATTCAAACCTGTTTAACTTCGCTTAAAAGTTGACCTTGTGTCATATCCTGCCCGAGCGGAGGGGTTGGTAAATAGGGAAAATAAGGAGCCTTACTATATCAGCACAACAGATAAGAGAGATTATTTGTAGGTTGTCTTTGCTTTATTGTTAAAGTTACATCCGGATTTTGCAGTATGGCCTTTTCTTTAAGGCTGTACCAATAACCCTTGGAAAATTTTATGCGGTTTGATACAACGGAAAAGAGCTACAATATTCATTGCGATACACACATTAAGTTTGAGTCAGTTGCCAACTTGAACAAATGAATAATCTTAATTCATTCTAAAGAAAAACATTTATAAAAAATTTAACCCAAAAACCAAATCAACCGGTGATAAAATGATTTCTTGTGATTAATCTTTCGTAATGCAATCAGTAAGCCATTATCATTAAAGAAAGAGAAGCAAGTTCATATCTAGCAAGATGTTAAATCTTTTATTGATGAACAGAATGCTTACTTAAAATGTTAATATTTTATCAAGTTTATTTGATCATAGAAAATATGTTTCGATCAATTTAAGAAATATCCTGCTCTACGGTTGTCTTGTTTTTTGGTTATGCGGTGGATTTAATCAAATAATATTTTTTCTTTTTTGTTTTCTTTGTTGCACACGGGTCAAATGTTTGATAGAATCTGTTACTTTGACAGCTGTTTCGTTTGAAAATTTAGCAAATCTTTATTTTAGAATAATATGTTCGCATGTTTGTGCAAATTCAGATACCAAATTGTTTATATCTACGTATATCGTACATGCTCTTAAGACTTGACATCGAATTTGACATTACTTCGTTAAAAACGTGTTGAATATTTTGTGAAGATTATTTTATTGTGGAAAAATGTTTCTCAATCGATTTGAGAAATATATTACCAATGGTTGTTTTGATGTTTTTATTGTACTGCAGATCGAAACAAATAAAATTCCTTTTTCTCTTTGTTCAATGGAAGTGAAAATTTAGCCTTCTTGAAATTGAAAATTCGCTATTTTTCAGAGCTTTCATATTCTTGTGAATTGATAAAAATGGTTTGTTGAAAGAAATATCTAATAATCAATCGCTGATGGGCTTTGTTATTTGCTTAACGATAAGATGGTTGGTTAGGAGAGGTGAGCTTACTGAGCAATTCATCATTTTCTTTCATCAAGTTCCTTTACACCGAATAGATATTTGTTCTAATTTAGTTGTGATGTCTATTGTAAATCCTATCTGCTTTAGAATTCATACATTTTCTTAATCTGTTTTTGATTTGTTAATCTTTTTTTATTATTATCTACTCCTTTGAGGATTTTTCATACCAGCGTTACATAATGGTTTTTCACCGGAGTCTGAGTGACAGCAAGTCTTCTCAAGTCTCCAGGACTGTTCTCAGTATTCTGGCCGATCCTAATAATGCTATAGCCTAGATGGTCTCTACTTGTCCTCTTATTTCCAAGTCTTCCAACCCATTTACTAATCCTTTGGAGATTGTCCCAAGTGCACCAACCACAGTTAGTATCAGCGACATCTTCATGTTACGTAGATTTTTTAGTTCTTCTTCTTCTACTACTTCTTATAATTATTCTACTCATTTGAGAGTTTTTCACACCAGCATTAATTGATGGTTTTCCACTGGAGTCTGAGTGCCAGCAAGTCTACTCAAGTCTTCCGGACTCTTCTAAGTATTCTGACCGATCTCAATAATGTTGTAGTTTGGATAGTCTCCCCTCATCCTCTTATTTCCAAGTCCTCCAGTCCTTTTACCAATTATTTGGTGACTATACCGAGTACACTAATTACAATTGGTATCACCGTCACTCTCATGTTCCATAGTTTTTTCAATTCGTAGTTTTTTCAAAATTTTACCCTGTGGTCTGCTGGAACTGTAAAGTCTACAATTCGGCAGGTTGTCTTTTTTTTTTGTTGTTGTTGACAATCATTAAGCCAAGTCGCCTGGACGAGATTAGATGATCTATTTGTATCTCAAAATCCCAGAGGAGTTTGTGCGCCTCATTCTCCAGGATAGATTCTGAGTTGTGCGTATTCCATTTGTTCTTAAGGTTACATTTAAACTTCTTGCACAATTCCCAGTGGACTAACATCCTTACCCAGTCGTGTCTAGTCTTATACTCTTTTTAGGCAAATTTACTGTATTCGCTTATTAAACGTTTGATTGTTTCCTCTCTATCACCACATAGTCTACATCAGCTATTTTGTTGTGTCTTGTCTATTCTTGCTTAGACGTAGTCTTTATAGCATTGTTTTATGTTGCTATCATTAGAGATTCAGTTTCTCTCTTAAGTTTTCCCTTTCTTAGTCATGTCCAAGTTTTCTCGAGTGAGTTGTTGCTTGTTTGTCACTTGAAATGTCTGTACAATTGTTTTCCGTCCCATTTTTGTTTTCTGGTTATTTTTCTTCAGTTGATACTTGTGTTATCTGTATTGTTTCTGGTAATCAGTCTCCCTCTGCGCTTTTTTTTTATGTAGTCTTTGAGTCGTCTTATCGATGTATCATCTTTAATGCTAGGCGAGTCTTCTTCCTCCTTTTCTTGGCACATATCATCTGTCTATGTCATCTCTAGAATGTAAGGCGATATACATCGTCGTGAGGTTTCTTGTTCTCAGGTTCATTTGTTGGAATTCTTCTCTGGTCCACTTTAAGAATGGTCCCGAGTATATTACGAATATTTTTTTCTTTTTATGAGATTTCTGCGGTGTACTTTGGTTTCCAGCAGTTTTCTCCTTCTCTTTAGGAATTTTTTTAACGTTTTCTTTCATCTCCGCGTGTTTAATGGTATCTGCTTGCAATATTACCAGGTATTTGTAGGTTTTCTTTTCTCCAAGCATTCTAATTTTATCTTGATTTGATAGTTCTATTCCTTCCGTTCTATGTCGTTTTCTGCTTTTCATTATTAGCTTGGAACATTTTACAATGCCAAATCCCACCCCGATATCTTAAATATATATTCTCCCTGCCTGTATTGGGGTTTCCTAATCTTTCTCATTTTTGGCAAACAGTTTAATGTCGTCCATGTACACTAGTTGGTTGATCTTTTATTTTGATATATAAAGCTTGTATCCGCCTGTGAATTTCCGAAGGATGTGATTGAGTGGCATCATCGGTATTAAAAATAATGGTGATAGCGCACCTCTCTTGAAGATACCTCACTGGGTTTTCACCAATGTTGAGCTTTTCCTTCCTCCATTTAATTCGACTCTCCAGTTTTGCATAGTATTTTCGATATGCTTTATGACTTTGCCGGATATCTTGTACGTTTCGAGACAGTCTTTTGGCCAGCTTAGCGGCACCATATCATATGCCTTTTTATTGTCTATCCAGGCCAGAGCTAGGTTTTTCCGTCTTGTCTTGCGGAGGTGTTGATCAATGTATAGTAGCTTTCTTGTACCTCTGGTTCACTTCTTTTCTATTCCCCGGAAAAGAGTCTTCGGTTTATTAGCAAGTCTTCGGCTTATTAGTGAATCTTCTCCCTAATTTGTGCCGTTAGCATATTTCACATCATCGGTAGGCACGTTATGGGTCTGTGATTGTCGGGGCAGCCCTTTTTTCAAAAACAACTTTTGGATCAGGGTGGTCTTTCCTTTCGTCATCTGTTGGAATATGTCTGTTTCTTATAGACATCTATTGATTTCGATTGCCAATCTGTCACGGATGGAATTGTATTTATTTATTTTTTCAACAATGCTTAATCATTTTAAATGTTCATTGCAGTTGTATATTCTTTTGCTAAAGATAGGACAATGTCTAATATAGATTTCGTTAGTGAGGAACAATAACCCTTGATGTCAAGTAGATACGCAGCTTTGCCTGTATTTGATATTACTGAAAGAGTCTGTAATTGATTTTATGTATTTCCTTAAGTTTAATACAAAATTCTTTCATAATTTTAAGTTAATTTTTACAAGTATTATTTTGCTTTAATCCCTAATTCGCTTTTTTATTCATCCGGATTTGTCCTAAAATTTTGACTGTGATCTTTCTAAAGTTTCACGCTGGTTTATTTGAGATTATGTCTTAGAATCATCTTTTGAATATAATCTAGAATGACCTACTTGAAGAACAACGGTAGCCACAGCAAAAGGGGCTCAGCTGTAGTGTTCAGTTTATATAAGGGGGAAATCTGTGACATCATAGCTGAAGTGCTGGACTGCGAACGCTACTCCCGTTCACTTTAGGAAAAGTACGAAAGGTAAGAACTTTGAGAAAGCAAGGAACTTTGGAAAAGCTCGGAACTCTCTTATTCCTCCAGCTGTGTATTAAATTGTATCATACCTATTATTCTACAAAGATTGTTTTGGCATTGAATAACCCACGAAGGTTGATATGCAATTAAACAAAGAAGCCAAACCAATTTATATAACATTTAAAAAAAACTATTTGGTTTCTTATCTCACTCTGTTTTCTCATTCAAAAGATAATTGCTTTATTTTTCTCTTCTGATAAAATAATGTTCCCTAACCTAATTCCCACACTTTGAGAAACATCTATCACCTGTATTTTATTATTATTCACACGCATCATTGACCTTCTTAAAAAGAGACCTCTTACAGCCAATAACTATTAGACATTTTTTTATTTAATATTAATATTATTAACCAAAGAGATGATTTCTGCCATTTTTTATTTTACGAAGGCATTTTAATATTAATCCTCATTTTCAATTTTTGAGAGTTACGATTATTTTGCACTCGTTGTGTCTTTCCACTGTTATTGAGTTTTTAAACTTATTCACAACCTCTATAATGGATGTGCTTGACAGTTTGTTTTTTTGCTTTGATGTTTCAAGGATTTTTTGTTGGGGAAGTAGACGGTCCAATCGAATACGAATTAAACAGATCTATTTGACTCATAAATGAGATTCTAACACGTTCTACCACTCCAGGTCAGAGTAGACCTGCATGTAATGGCAATGAAGGGATACTTCACACACAACTGGATCTTCACTATCAGAAGTTAAGTTTCATACTCAGGACACCCATTTTTTCGGGGTGGAAGTTTCTTACCCCTCTGCAATAAATATAGTCAGCGTCTTCTAAACCTCACCAACAAGGCTAAGGATGATTGTTGTGTAGAGCTCAAATAGTTGTTTGATAATCTATGAGAAAGAGACAGAGACAGAGAGAGGGAGAGAGGGGGAGAGAGGGAGAGAGAAAGATATCAAACTAGGCACACAATAAGTTTAATAAACATAGGGATTTCGTTTGTTTATATACTGATCCTTCAAATGTTTTGGGAATTGTGAAATAGAATCACTTAAGATGAATATATAAAGTTTTGTTTTGCATTCGGATTTTTATCATCTCTGTCTGGTTTTCAAACTTCATCAATCTTCTTCGACTGTTTGTTTGACTCATCCCACCCAACTTCAACATGATGATCGTCTATCTCAAGGTCTGCTTCTTCTCTGATCTGCTGTTCCTTCAAGAAAAAAAAATGCAAGTCCTTATGTATGCATAATTTAGTGCAGGCCTTTTTTTTTCTCCTGCGCTATTCCATGAACGTGACCACACGCATCGTCAAGATATTTATGTTTAAATATTTGATTAAACATGAACATCCCTGTTTAGAGTTTCACCTGAAAAATCACGTGATATTGACGTATAACAAAACAGGTTCATGGCTTCATTATATAACACACCCCCATTACAGATCAGCACAAATACTTTCTGGTGACTTCCACGAAGATCAAGCGATACTAGTTGATTAAGAGATTGTTTGATTGATTTAACGTCATGTCAATTCAACTAGGGTTATTTTGTCTCTAGAGGTTAGGGAATGGCGTTCATTGAATGTTTATATTTTACATTTGTTCGTGTAGCTGTTTCTTAACAGTTTTTCGTATATAGTTATATATCAAGTATTTTTATCAAATACAAATAATTTGCGCACAGTTCTATCGCTTCAAGTATTCCTTTCTATTACTAATAATTTATAGACAATTATGTGGTTTAAAGTAATTACTTCTGTTTGATAATTATCTTTTATTTTTTAAATTTTTAGCACACAGTAGTATATGGTTTCAAGCAATAATTAATTAGGGACCCCAACAGATACAATGACCCCGGACTAGAGAGGACCTGGGAGAAATTGTAAAACTGATGCTGTTGAGTTGGTTAATTGGTTAAGTTTAATGGCATTTTAACACTTGCAGGTTATTAAATGCCAAAAAACTGTTGGGTATATATATATATATATATATATATATGTGTGTGTGTGTGTGTGTGTGTGTGTGTGTGTGTGTGTGTGTGTGTGTGTGTGTGTGTGTGTGATTTTGAAATAAATAGTTTGTTGGTAACATTTTTAAACGAGCCCGTGTTCATTTTTTTGCACACACTTAAATGATTTCAACCATTGCTATCGAATGCTAATTTGATTTAACATCAATCATTTGTTTGCACACAATTAAATGGTTTCTTGTATGATAGATAATTAAATATTTCTATTTGACCCATAGATGAGATGGAATCCTACCAGGTACTACCACTCCGCGTTGGTTGGTTGGTTGGGTTTATGGTATATCAACCTTTGTAGGTTATTTAACACCAAATCCATTTTTATACAAATAGCCAATTCTATTTCAAACAATTCAGTTTAGCATGAGTAAACAGTTTAATTGTCAAAAGTATTTCTATTTCAAGTTATTCAGTTTACTCAAACAGTTCTAATTTTGCTAATTCAGTTTAGTATAAGTACATATTTTGTTTACACACAGTTAAATGTCAACACAGTTTTATATTAAACAATTTAGTTTAGAGTAAATACAGTTTCAATGTCAAAAACAGTTCAATTTCAAGCAATTCAGTTTAGCAAAAGCATGCAGCTTAAATGTAAGTATAGTTTGTGAAAAACATTTCTATTTGAAGTTATTGAGTTTAGTCTACCAGTTCTAATTCAATTTAGTTTTAGCATAAGTATGCAGTTTAACCTATAGATAGGGCCCTATCAGGTGCTACCATTTCAGGCCAGAGTGGACCTTGGAGCAATGGCAATGAATGGGTATTCAACATTCCCTGACACTTCAAGACTGGAACCTCACCCTAAGATGATTTAGTGTCATATCAGGACACTCGCAGAGAGACGTTCTACAACCCCAGCTGACTGAACTGTGCAGTTGAGTGTCATACTCAGAATGCGACACAAAGTCGGTTTAATGTGCGGTGCTTCGCAGAAAACAAGCCTTCCCGGCTGAGGAGGTAAAAGTTACTCACCTCTCTTTATCTCATGTGCAGTTCAGTCAATCCAACGCTTTTAGACGATGAAGTATGAGCTGCCTGGGAATAAGAACCCTAAAGTTATGAGTAATTTTTTAACCTCTCGTCATGAATGTCACGTGGTTTGATTGAAGTACAGAGACGAATTTAAACTCATTATAAATGTCAGGCTAGCCTAACGCGTTGACCATTACTCTATACATAGTCAAGTAAAAGTAAGTCTTCTGAATTGCCCAGTTCCTCCTGTCTGGATGGTTTCAACTCTTCGTCGGATTACCAAATATTCAAAAGTTCTAAAAATGATTTTGAAAGTCCGCCAACAATCATGGATAAATTTAAATTATCACGTTATCTGGTTTGTGTATATACTATTAGTATGCATCGTTAAATTTTACTCTCTTGCATAGTTCATAGTGGATCACCGTTCCCACTCAGCCGTGCTTAGTATTACATTTTATTTTGTGCAAGTTCACAGCATTCGCAATCATATTATTATTATTATTATTATTATTATATGACTCCTCTCGAGTCTTTCTCACCATCGTAAGCTGGAGGTCTTTCACTGGAATCGGAATGACAGCAAATTTCCCCAGGTTTCCAGGATTCTTATGCGTATTCTAGTTGTTCTTAACAGTGCTGTGGTCTGAATGGTCTCGATTTGTTTAAAAGCATATCAAACTTCATGAGTTATTTAATACCAAAGCCAACACCGAGGCTTTGAGGACAGTTTCTAGCTCACCAACTACAATTGTTACACAACAGATCAGTAAGGTCCATTTTTGACATTTAGTGTAGCATTCAAGTTAAGTCGTAAGTGGAAAAATACAACCATGTCAACAAGTTTGATTGAATCATCAAACTCGAAGTCAATTAGAGAACACAGCTCTCATTGGATTGTTTCAGTCAGGTGACCATAATGGTTCTAGAATTAGAATAAATTAATCAATTAGTAAGAGACACTCATTGCGAGAAGTTGAATGCTCTATCTTCTTCTGGTTCCTAACTAAGCTCAAGCAAGCAGTGAAGTTAAAAGTCGTCAATGTATAAAAAGTAAAAAGTGTACATGAAACTGTGGTCACGGTGTCATTCCAAAACTACAAATAAGAACAAAGATGGCAACTTAAAGGAGAAATCAGAAAGACCGTGTCAACAAAACGAGATGACCAAAGAAGCAAAGTGAAGAATGAACTAAACTGATCTGAGGAGATGGTGTTATATATTGACCCTCGACCGAGCCGTCAATCAAGATATTCACCAGTGTAAATAAGCAGAAGAACAGCGGAAGCAGGTGTACGTTAGAAAATAATATAACCAGGTGCCCGGGGGGCTCGAGTCAGTTGGGGACAGGATGCCGAAGTGAGAACCAGCTCCAGACAAAGGGCTTTGGGTCCTTAGTGACCCCCGGTTGAACAACCCAAGCCAAGATGCGAAAGAAGTGCTGCTATGATCGAGGAAGGACTTGGGTCAATATAGCAGTCTGTCCTTGTCTTCACTCATTTCTCACACACAACAAACATCACCTTTTCGAAAATAAAGTGTGAGAGATTTTTATTAAGAAGTGTATTCGTTTGTTATAGAAGTCGTCATTAACGGTTAATGATGTTTCCGCATTTAAGTGTATATCTGTAAATGTACACGTGTAGTTGTATGTGGCAATACAACAATGGGACCTGACTAATCGTCCGAGCAAGGCCACATAGAACATATAAAGTAGATCGGAATGTAAGGAGCATATTTATACTCATAACCATATTACGTATTCATTAACATATCCATATAACATAGAACGGACAATCGCAGAGTGAGAACTATATAGCACAATTAGTATCACCATCACCCTCACGTTCCACAATTTTTTTTAGTTCTCTGGCAAGGTCCAAGTATTTGTTTTCGCTTTCTTTTAGTTTCCCTAAAGTCTGCCCAAACAGCAAAATTATTTTTTCTTGTTAATTATCGCTAGATTTTGTTTACACACAGTTAAATGTCAAAACAGTTCTATATTAAACAAATCTGTTTAGTATAAGCACATTTTCAATGTCAAAAAACAGTTCCATTTCAAATAATTCAGTTTAGTATAAGCACGCAGCTTAAATGTAAATACGGTTTATTTGTCAAAAAACATTTCTATTTTAAGCTATTCAGTTTAGTCAAACAATTCAGTTCAGCATAAGTATGCCGTTAGTTCTATTTAACCCATAGATAGGGCCCTATCAGGTGCTACTACGCCGGGCCAGAGTGGACCTGGGGGCAATGACAATGAAGGGGTGCTCTGCATTCCCAAAGCTCCAGCATCACTGGAACCTCACCATCAGATTGTTTAGTGTCAGACCCAGGACACTCTTTGGGGTTTCTTACCCCTCAGCAGAGGTGCAGTCGGTGTATCCTATAGCCCCAGCCGACTGGGCAAGTCATGGATGGAGGTGAGTTTTTAAAACCAGAACCCATGTATGCCATCATGATTTCGAGTTTTCCAATTTGGTATTTTTTGAGTGAGTGAATTAAGGTGTGTTTTGCCTTCCGGCTTTTTCCCAAATCCTTACAACTCTTTTTCCATGTTTTTTTTTATCCATTCGCCTTTTCTGTGATGATATCTCTGTTCCTATATTTTGCTCCAAAATTGTTTTGCTTTCCTCACATTCGTTTGTGGGTATGTCTTCGCATCTTTTATCCCTACTTGCTGGTAGAATTTTCTTTCGCCGGTTTGGAATGTCCTGTTTTGTCAGTATTGTTTGATCCTCGGTTTCTTTTTATCCTTCCTTCATTCGCCAGTAACTACTGATTTATCTCTTCTAGTTGTATTGGTTGTTCTAATCGTGTTGCTTTGTTCTTTTCGTCTCAACATATTTTCGCGTTTTACTTCGGTTTTAGAATTTTTGCTTGTTGTCGAAACTTTCTTATTTGTGTTTTCAGTCTGATTTCCCATCCAGGTTTTGAATTTTTCTTTGTGTGCTTTAGGAGAACACCAATTTTTTTCACAAACTATTTTCGCTTCTACATGAATTAGTGCGTTTAATTCCATGACGTTGTTCGTTGAGATATGTGTTAATAATTCGTTTATGTTTTCAGTTTCTACCTTGACTGTTTTCTTGATTCCTGACGGATTGTAACGTGGTTTTCTTTTCAAACATCATTCTCTTTATTGTCCCTAAATTTTTTTTTCTTCTTGCATTAGTGTGTGTTCTATGGTTGGGTGTGTGGTGCTTCGATTACTGTTGATTCGCGATTCAATTTGGTTAGAGTGCTCTTGTTTTTCGGTATTTACCGTCTCAATTCGTGTATTCGGGTCCTGTTGACATGTTTCCCTATTTATCTGTTGGTGTATTTCTAATATTTCAAGGTCAGAAAACCAACCTTTTTTTATTATCATCCTAGTCTTTAGCTTGTTGTCTTCAATCTTCCCAGATTTCTATCATTCTTTTTCTATATCCCTTTAGCGTAGGGTTGCTCTTAAAATAGCAGTATAATGCAAGTTTTTTGTCTTCTCGGTTTCATTTCCTGCGTTGAAATCTCTGATTTGAGAGGGTTTTAAGTCTTCGTTTGGGTACCTCGAAAAAGAACAACCAACATTCAAAAGATACCGACTAGGTCACCCATGTTGGCTATTAAGGGAACACCTACCGATCATGACACCCAGAGCTGTTGTCTGGGTCCCACTCTTAATTATGTCATGTTTTTCATGGGTTGCATATTGTGGCTATACCAGACCCAGATGTGACACAGATGTGACCATGTTCTCTCATAATGAGAGACCTCTAAAGGGAGTCAAAAATTTTTTTAATCATATTTGTTAAGCTTTAACGTAACAAAAGTCCACAGTGGGACTTCTTTTTTCAGTATAACTGATGTCCTGAGCAATTTACGGAAATTCCTGTATTCAAACAGACACGTTGCAGAATGATTAGAATTAGAGATAAAATAATAATAACTTTACTGACAAAATAGAACAAGCGGTTAGTTTCTAAAAGTTTTGACATACACTGCACGAAGGAGAAGTTACCCTTACTTTGGCAGTTCATTTCTGGATTTTAACGCACCCGATAGTGCAGACTATTATTATTATTATTATCATTTCGTCAGCTGCCTTCTTCTGCCTTGAGAGTTTTTCACACTAGCGTTTGCTGATGGTCTTTTACTGCAGTTTGAATGACACCAACTCATCTCAAGTTTCCAGGGCTCGTTTCAGTATTCTGGACGATCTTAATAATGCTATAGTTTGGATGGTCTCGGCTAATTCTCCGATTTCCAACTCTTCCATCCCCCCTTATTAATCCTTTATGGATCGTTTCAAGCGCACCAGTTTTAAATGGTATTACTGCTACCTTCATGTTCCACCGCCTTTTTAGTTCTCTGGCAAGGTTCAAGTACTTGTCACTTTCTTTTCTTTGATTTTCACTCTGTGGTCTCCCGACAAGGCAAAGTCCACTATTCGACAGGCTCTCTTTTTCTTGTTCTGGTCTTCTGGCCTGGAAAAGGTGATCTGTTTGTATCTCAAAATCCCAGAGAAATTTGTGTTTCATTCTCCAAGACGGATTCTGAGATGTGTATACACTATTTGTTAGTATGGTCAAATTTCCGTTTCTTGCACAATTTTTTGTGGATCACCTTCCTCAATCAGTCGTTCTATTATTATTATTATTATTATTATTATTTCATTTGTTGAAACTTTCATTTATTTTTATTTCAAAATTAAGAATAGGAATTATTTGCGAGTGGAATTGGTCATTTCTACATCCATCATGCTAAATTAAATCTCAGCCTTAAAATCTTAGTAAGATTGGTTGGTGTTTGTTATTCAAAAAAGCGTATGACTAGCGGTGTTTTAATTAATTGCAACAAAGTGATTATAGTTAATAAAAGATTCTCTCATTATTAAAAAACTTGGAAACCTTGGAAACACTCAAGGAAAGAGACAGGTTATAAAGTTACAAAGAATAAGTTCATAAAAATGCTCGGATATATAGATAATAATTTTGAATTACTTTTCGTGTTTATTTTGGTTTTATTTTAAATCTTTTAAATCTTAAATCTTTTAAATTTTAAAAGGTGCCTGTTGGATTTCTTTTGTAACAGCGGTTTAAGATGATATGGATGTCGTTGTTTAGAAAGAAGTGCAAAATTCTTATTAGTATTTCATAGTTATCTTCGACATATCGATAATTTAGATGATTTGATTTGCTTTGGTTTCTTTTTCCAATGGCATATCAAATTTTGTGGGTTATCTAATGCCAAAGCAAGCCTTGTAGAAAAACGGCAGTGATTCTATTCAACCAATAACTTGGAGTGAAAAATAGGGTAGGGAAAGGCAAGAACCTCTGAATATGAACCGTAATATCTCGACTGTAGTTCGAACTCGCTTCCTTCGAGGCTGCAGTCCAGCCCTTTTGCATTTAACCTACGGAGTGAATTTGAATAGACAAAATATGCCGTTCAAAGAGAATATGGACTTCCAAAAATAACCATTTAGTTAGAAATTGTGCTGAAAATGCTTTATATTGCCGAAGTTTTTAGTGTATTGCACAAATAAAATTCTTGCTTTTTTTCTAAGGTACATTTATATACCTACATGTATCATTATGGGAGCGTTCAAAGCATGACGGCTGTCGTCGTTTCAAATGGATCAGGTGTTTCCTGTTTAAATCCTGGACGAGACTGCATTTCACATAACGATAATTCCCATAGAAAACGATTAAATTCAACTATTCTCCCCCAAGTTAAATAGTAGGGAAGACAGGTTTCTTTAGCTTTGGTAAGACAATCGGTAGTATATATGCGTGACTGGAGTGAAACCAGTTATTCTTCCATAAAAATTCATCTGGTGTCACATTCTACTCGGGAAGGTTTTAAAAATTTTTAGCAATATACAAGCATGGCCTAGTCAGCTTCTGCAGAGGGGTAAGCCCCCCAACGAGTGCTCTGGATATAACACTAAACAATTTGATGGTGATGTTCCAGTAAGGCTGGAGTTTTGGGGAATGCAGAGTACCTTTTCATTGCTATCGTTCCCAGGTCCACTCTGCCCCGGAGTGGTAGCACCTGATAGGGTCCTATCTATTGGTCAAATAGAATTAAACTGTGTAATTACGCAAAACTGAATTGTCTGAAATTAACTGATTTAACATTTAACTGTGTGTAAACAAAAAACTGTACTTATGCAAAACTGAATTTTTTGAAAAAGAACTATTTGATTATTTAACTGTGTGTAAACAAATGATTGATGTTTAATTGAATTGTCAGGGATAAATAGGAATACTTGGAACCATGAAACTTTGTTGACATGCTAAACTGAGTTGTTTTAAATAGAACTGTTTTTGACATTTAAATTGTATGCTTATGCTAAACTGTTTGAAATAGAACTGTTTATATGTATAAAATGGATTTGGCTTTAAATAACCTACAATGGTTGATATGCCATAAAACCAAACCACCAAACCTAAATTATACAAGCAGATTTAAAATCAAACCACAAAGAACATACATTTTACGGATATACATAATTGTTTGGATAATATTAATATATCACAAGTTCAAGAGTGTGTGTGTGTGTGTGTGTGTGTGTGTGTGTGTGTGTGTGTGTGTGTGTGTGTGTGTGTGTGTGTGTGTGTTTCTCGACTCATGTTGTCTTGTATAAATCGTAAAAAGATGTCTAAATTGTATCTTTCTGTCATTTCTTCGTTATGTATGAAACTTATATCTAGATTCACAGACGAGCTTAACGTAACGGTTATCGTGTTAGAAATAGAATCGGTGCTCGACTCCTGATCTTGAACGAGGCTGTTTGCGTTTCACCTCATGCTAATATCCTTGGGAAAAGAATGAATTCATTTCTTCTTAGCTATGTGTAAATAGTAGGTCAGACTTCTCTGGCTTTCTGTCTTAAAGGAAAACCTTGAAGTCAAAATTCCGCAGTACTCCGCTTAAAAATTGACCTTGCTCGTAGCGGAGCGATAGAGTAAATACATACATAAATCTAGATTTGGAACTCATGGTAAGATGAAACGCCACATGATCGTCGAATGTCAGTGAGGAGATTATAATGTCTCATATTGTTTTAGTTCTCCAGATGCCAAATGTCACCAACACATCTCAGAAAACTGCGAACGTTGTTCAGAATATTCGGGAGTTTGATAAAGTCATTAAAGAAATACTTCATTGTAATTTTTTTTATTTCATTTTATTTTTTTTTAAATATTTTATTTAAAAATTATTTTATTTAAAAAACATTTCATTATTTTTTTAAAATAACATTGAAGACATTGGTATTTGGCTGAACCTATTACCGACCTTTGTTCTAGGATTAAAGTGTGGTACCTGTTCTCAAGCAAACATAATGCAACAAAACTGATATGAGGCGAACCTGCTCCCAGGTATATCCGAATATACTCATTTTGCAGCAGTTCATCCTACCTTACATCAAGGGAGAAGAGCCAAATTGGATGCCAACACGACTATGGTTGTGGGAACTGAGGCTATTTTTAGCATTGCCTGTAGGTCCGCGCATGAGACCCCCGATTAAATTGACAATGCGTCACATTCTACAACCGATTGAATATAAGTAAATAGCAACTTTCATCTCTGAAGAGAACCAAAGAGTTAAAAAATACTCTATAATACAGAATAATCGAGAATATGATAAACGGGACCCACCAACCTTCTGTTCTCTCTAGTTAACACCATTGCACTCACCCGGTAAGAAAAGAGGAATGTCTACTTCACACAAGGTATAAACGAATTCATTGATCGATTAGTATTCTATCCGCAAAATCTGATTTGAATTACAAATAGAAAAGAGAATATCACCAGCGTAATAGTCTCAAAACTCTCTGGTGCCTGTCTGTCACTCTGCCACAGAAAACCAGCTCAGAAATTCCTGAGTAAAACAAATGTTGTAAATATCGACCAAGGATGTATGAAAATATTTTGAGTTCGAAGGAAAGAGCAGCTGTTTTAGCGTTAGACACGTTTGTCACACCAGCCGATTGGCTCTTCTTAGATTGACGTCACTAATATTGGAAAGATGATCACGGTCGAGAAGCAGTCAATATCTATTGGAATGTATGTGGGTCTGGATAAACGGTTGTGCTTATGTCTGTTTGTCCGTCATCGATTCTTTTTCATAATAATATAGAAGTTTTTACTTTATATACATATACATATATATAAGAAAAAGATTTCATGGTACGGGAGATTACTTCTAAAATAAAACGTAGTGTAAGCAATATTTATATTTACTCATGAAAATAAACATTCCATACATGTGTGCGTGTGTGTGTGTGTGTGTGTGTGTGTGTGTGTGCGTGTGTGTGTGTAATATGTATGGAATATGTATACAAAAATATTTTCGTATTTATGTACATACATATGTATGTACATATATAACCACAACCACCCACCCACACACATACACACACACACACACACACACACATATATATATATATATATATATATATATATATTAGAAAAATAGATATTATCATGTGTGTGATAATATTATTATCGGAATTTTAACGTCAGGAATCATATGCTATTGTAAAAAATAGCTATATAAAATGTGTACAAAAAGAAATCAAACTTTTTCAAAAATAAATCTAGTTTATCTCAAATTTAATGAGACTTTCAAAATGGTTTCCTCCGTTGCAGATCTGCCGTTTCTAGTGTTCTATTTGTTTGTTTGTTGTTTTATTTTTCAATCCTAAAATACATTCTGGAAGTCATTTTGAGCGATATTATGCAGATCCTGTATCACAATTCTTTCTGTCTTTTCCATCGTCTGAAATGGGCAACTTTTTAGAGTTGATTTTATCTTTGAGAATGAAAATATCTAACTGGGGCCAAAATCCAGAGAGTATGCCGGCTGGAAGATAAAAACTTATTTGTGCTTCGTCAAAAATTGTCAACGCAATCAACATCCGTTGTCATGAAGTCATTAAAGTATAATCGTCTTTGATGGACGTATTTTCAATTTTAAAATGCTCGTATCACTGTTGATTCCATATATGGCTCAATTGTACCCAAATTGAAAAAGAATCAACAAATCTAAAAACAAAAACAGATATGCATATACATTCCTGGACAAAAATATAAGACCACCCTAAGAAATGAAGAAAAAGATATTGTTAACAATTTTTGAATTATGAAAATCAGATATATGAAATATAAGTTTAGAGATATTTAAATTTAAAATAAGAAGAAATTTCAATTCATTTTTAAATATATATTAGGATTTATGCTAAATTTGAAAATTTATTTTTGACATAAATATAAGACCACCAATAAAAATTAAAGAAAAAAGACTTTATTTAACTGAAAAAATTATTATAATATAATATACATTATTATAATATATATATATACATTATTATATAAAAATTATTATAATATAATATACATTGTTATAATATATATACATAATATAAAAGCTATTAAAAATGTAATACTTAACACACTAAAAACATAAATGGCTAAAGGAACTAAATTATCTGAATTTGAGAAAGACGAGGTTACAGCTCTGAAAAAAGTCGGAAATCTCAGAGAGAAATTTCAAAGGCCTAAGGACGCAGTAAAACCGTTATCTGCAATTACTTGAAAAGTCCAAATAAGTGTGAAACAAGAAAACTGACTGGCAGGCCAGAAAATTTATCACCACAATTCAAGAGAATTGTTCGCGAAGTAAAAAGGAAAACTTCGTCAACATCCAAAATATTGAAATCTCTAGAGGATGCTCTTTGCTCAGGCATTTAAACAATGAAAAAATTAAGTATAAGAAAATTATTCATCGTCCAAGGTAAACTATGAATCACAAAAAGAAACGACTGAAATATAAGCTCGTCAATATCAAACCATGAGCGCTAAAGAATGGCGAAAAGTTGTTTTCTCGGACGAAAAGAAATTCAATTTAAACAGTCCAAATGGCTTTCAGAAGTACTGGCACACAAAAGATTTTCCTGAAGAGAATTACTCAACGAGGCATAGTGGAGGGGGAACTCTTATGGTCTGGGGAAGGGGCTTCTCATCTTCAGGAAAACTTAAACGACAATTTGTCAGTGATCGACAAAAAGCAGCAGATTATGTGAAGATGCTAAATAATTTATCTCTCGTATAAGAAAGGTGTCGTCTCTGCGGAGAAGAATGGATTTTTCAGCAAGATAATGCTGCTATCTACAATGCATCAATAACAAAGAAGTACTTTCTTGAATAAAAAACAAGACTTCTTGACCACCCAGCGTGCTCTCCAGACCTCAATCTTCTAAAATTTAGTGTGGATTGATTGTTGCAAAAGTTTATGAAGGAGGTCGATAGTACTCAGCAATTTCTGAACTCAAAAACGCAATCTTAGACGCATCGGAAAAAATACCTTCGGTTCAACTTCAGAAACTAGTTGATAGTATGCTTAGCCGACCTTTTGAGATTATCAAAACTAATGGCGGATCTACAAAATATTAACTTTAAAAATTACCATTATATTCTATATTTTTTAACATTAGAAAAGTTTCCGTAAAATCTTTTACCTCTTTTGAAGCAGAATTTCACACAAAGATGGTTTAACTTTGAATTGAAACCAGGACTCTAAATATAAGTTTATTCTATTAATTGTAACTTCAATATGCAGTTTTTTTATATAAACGTTTAAGGCCATTGAGACACAACATATCACTCCATAAAAGTTCTTACTGGTGTGTTGTTTTAAAATTTCTCTCTCTTTTTGGACACGTCTCGTATATTCATATAAAAAAGAGAATAGGAGGGAAAAGGATGGTGGATATGCAGCCAAAAACTGGATGGTGGATATGCAGCCAAAAACTGGGTATGTATTTTGGTTTTATCCAGGAAGAATATTAGATATCAAACGTAAATATTAGGTTGGTAGGTTGGTTGGTTGGGTTTATGGCATATCAACCTTAGTAGGTTATTTAATGTCAAATCCATTTTATGCAAACAAACTGTTCTATTTCAAACAATTCAGTTTAGCATGAGTACAGTTTATCAAAAACATTTCTATTTCATGCTATTCAGTTCTAATGCAAACAATTTTGCTTAGTATAAATGTAGTTTTTGTTTAGACACAGTTAAATGTCAAAACAGTTCTATTTCGAACAATTCAGTTTAACGGAGTACAGATTCAATGTCAAAAACAGTTCTATTTCAAACAATTACGTTTAGCAAAAGTGTGCAGTTTATATGTCAAAATAGTTCTATTTCAAGCAGTTTAGTTTAGCATAAGTACGCAATTTAGTTCTATTCGACTTATCAGGTGCTACCACTCTGGGCCTGAGTGAACCTGGGAGCAATGGCAATGAAGGGGTGCTCCGCATTCCTTAAAGCTCCAGGATCACCGGAATCTCACCATCAGATTGTTTAGTGTCATATCCAGGACACTCGTTGAGGGGTCTCACCCCTCTGCAGAGGTGCAGTCGGTATATTCTACAGCCCTGACCAACTAAGCAAGTAAATATTAGGTTAATACAAAAGTTTCCACCCTTTTATAAACAAAATATTTCATTCATATAAATTCATCGTACCATTATTTATTCAACTAAGTATTTCCCCGGTTTTCTATTATCTAATGTTACCTTTTAGCTAAATTGTGTATTCCATCATAAAAGAACGAGAATAGCTTTGATTTATCAAATTCGTCAAGGATATTTTTTCTATTTTTTCAGCATATTAGAACTGCTGATCAGGAAATAAATATTGTAGGGGGAGAGAACTATCCAATCTGAACATTACGTTGCTTGCATAACTTCTCATACCGGTTGCATGTGATCATCATCCAGTTATAGAAAGGAACTGGATAAAATAGGGGGTTTGTAAAAGTGGACGGCTGATTGATTGACAGGATTGTCACGTGATAAGAGTGGGTGATTTAGGTAGATTTTATCGTTAGTTTTTAGACACCGATCGTTATGGTCGTATCTAATTTGGCCACCGAAAGTCAACACAATTGATGCGGAGAATGGAGAGAACTGTAATATAAATTTGAAGAAGAATTCCCCTCTGATCAAAATGACCTGTGATAAAAGGAAACCCCATACTCACTATCAGAACTGAGCCGAATAGGTAATAGATTGGATTATTAAAAAGGAATAACTTGTTTGTAAACATTGTTCATCATTTGGGAGAAAATTATGATCAAAGACTTTGGGGTTTTGTTGGGAACGAAGTCGTCTTCTTCTGCTCCTATCAATGTTGCTAGTCATTCAATAATATTTCAGATTCTAGCCTCTTTTAATGCGTCTTTCCAAACACACAGAGAAACTTATTCCCATGTAAATTTCATTAAGGCGAAAATATGTTAAAGATTTTATCTCCATTTTTATTTCTTGTTATAAATTTATTTTTTCTCGTAAGCGACAATATTCTCGAAGACTGTTCAAGACATTTTGGAGGCTCTTCAAGATTGTTTTCTCTGTTTCAAATTCCAGTTACAAATTCATTTTATCACTAGTGGCCATCTTGTTTTGTTCTTGTTTTTTTATTTTATTTTAAATGACTGATTTTGTGTATCAGCCGATTTTTCTATAAAACACCGAAGTTAAGCAGCAATGAGTTTGTTCATTATTCAAATCGGTGACCATTTAAAAACAAGTACTGAGACCTGTATGTCAAACTAAGCAAAGATTAGGCATAGAAAAACATGGGTTTAAACCGTTTCCATCATTTCCTACAGAACCATTTTCTTCGCTTCAGAATTTTCCGTAAAGCTTGTAAATTGATGCACTATTCTTGACTGATGTATATGCACAAAGGATACAAAGCAAATCAAACTTCAGAGGCTCTTATCACATTTTTCTTTGTGAAAAAGTCACCGCGGGAAAATTTTGCATTGACCAAATACTCGTGGCAAGAGAACCTACCGTGATGAAGTGATTAAGGAGCTCTTTACGCAAACCATTGTCTACAGGTTTCATCTTTGCCAAATACTTCTGGTTTTGAGAAGTTGGCCTCAAATTAAAAATGTTTATCTGTCGTAAAAGGATGATTATCTAATAAATTTACTCATTAATGAAAACTCTATGAATCTGGCCTTGTGTCAATCGGGTTTTATAGTTGATTCATTGTTTGATTTATGAATCTGTCATTAAGCCAATTTCGGTTTCCTTCAAGATATACGACGTTTTTGATATATATCAAGATGTATCAAAAGAATCTTCTTTTCCTTCAAGCCAACTAAGGGTTTATAGAGAACCTTTTGAAAGCTCTTTTGCGTATTTTTTGATTATCTTTGCATTCCTGATGATTTTTGGTTGGTCCATTCATGTTAACGGCCTGTTTAGGCTTATTTTATGCCAAGAGGTTACAGAACTGCGTACATTGTACGTTAATATCTACATTTATTGTGTGATTGTTTCTAAGAAATTTTTGCTCACAGTTATATTATATTCCTATGTAATAGAAATAATCAGTAAACAGATTAATTAGACCCATAAATGGTATTCTAACCCGTACTATCACTCCAGGTCAGAGTGAACCAGGAATAATGGAAATAAAGGAGTATCCCACACATGCCAGATCTCTAGAACTGGAGCCTCACCAGCAAATACAATTTAATGTTTAACCTAGGACCCGCCTATTTGAGGGAGAGGGTCTTACCTCTCGGCAGGGAACACAAGTCAGCGTATGCTAATCCCCACCGACAGGGTATGATGGTCTTTGAGTTCTGGTGGTCGGATTTTCTCTGCGTTTTCCAGTTGCAAAACTTTCTTCAGAGCATCATCCAATGCGCGACTTTATTTCAATAGATATTTTTAGTCTTCTAAAATCGCGATATGATTATAGAATGCTAATTTGAATTCGTCATTAATTTCTAAAGAAAAACATCATCATCATCAAGAACTATGTCTACAACAGGAAGCTAACAGATACACGATTCGTTAAATTTCTTTATTAAAATCCAATCTGATTTGTTTTAATACAAGCATTTATATCTTCGCATATTCATTCAAAATCTTTATCGATTTTGGTAAATACAAAGTTAGCAAATCTCTTTGTTGTATGTAGTTTGGTTAAAGTCCCTTGTATCAGATGTCCGCATTCATTGACTAGAGAACTAGTGAAACGTTTTTCTTTAATATTGATCGTAGGCTTTCTTTCGGTTTTACGTACAGCCAGCCAACAAAACATGGGGTGAAGAAACAAGGGAAAACGTACCATGTGATATTACGAAGAAGTTGTAAAGTGTTTAAAGGACAAAAAATTTCGATAAACTCACTCGTTGTGTCGAGTGTTGATTGGGAGTTACGCAGCTGAAAATAGATTTTATGAATTACGAAACATTCATACCCAACAATTTATAATCATAGACAATTCAGCCTGATTAATTTGTTGCCGGTATTAATGTTATTAGACAAGGTTAGAGATGAATTTTGTTTGTCTATAAACTATCAGTTACGGGTTGTGAATTGTTGGCGATGAATATTTTCGTAATCTACCACTGTAAGTTGAAGGGGATTGTTAGGCATAAATTGTCTATGAATTGTGAGCTATGAATTGCTGGCAATGAACTAGCAGGGTCTCAGATTTTATTTATAACTATACGTGGAAACAACGGAAATATATAATAAAACCGGGTAGATGATTTTCACAGAATCAAAAATAAAGTTTAAGAAATTCATTTATACTAAAACCCGCAAATGTAGTTCGATTTCTGCTTATAAAAGAAAAGAACTTATTTTTAAAACGTGCAATGCCAAATCAATAAAATAAATTTACGTGATTTTCGCTTCAAACTGTTTGATCCTACTTCTATAATACGAATCGATTTGCATTCGCCATGATGCTTCGTAAATACTGTTTTGGGTAGCCATAGTTTTAGCCGTCCTTGAGTTCTGCGATTATAAACAGGCAAAAAGATGTTTAGTGAATTATATTAAGACAAGACGATTAGTGAACCCGTTTGTTTCCCAATGTAAAAACGAGATGTAATGATATCAAGACATCAATTTAAGAAAAAGTGAAGGATTATAATTAGTATTTTATAGTTATTTCTGTTATATAAAAAATGTGGATGATTAAAAATGACGTTTTGTGTTATTGCAAACGGCACTAATTATCATTCAGTTGCAAATTTAGATGAAAATTGCTTTATCCTGGAATTTAGAGTATTCTAAGTATATTGCTATAATACAAATAAAGCCATAATGTTCTGGTTTTTGTTATGTTATAGTTAAATAAACAACTACGAGCGTTCGCGCGAACACACACACACACACACACACACACATATATATATATATATATATATATATATATATATATTAATAATGTAGTTTGAAACATTTAATTAAGTTAGATTTGCGTAGGCACATAGTCTCGCCTATTTGATTATCAAACCAAAAAGTTCTTGGTCTGATGATCACACAGACGAGAAACTAACTGTTATCAAACGCCGTTAACTATATATATATATATATATATATATATATATAACTGTATAACTCTCTCTCTATATATATATGTGTGTGTGTGTGTGTGTGTGTGAAAATAACTGTTTAAATGTATATGGTGAAAAATTGATAACAAAGTAATCCAATTAAAAGGAGAGATTTATTGAGAAGCTAATAGATTTCTTGCATGCATTTATCTTGAATTCTTAGAATCTGGCCCCCTTTAATATATTATCTCCAATACTACACGTTACTTCAGATACATAGACGACATCCTACTTATCTATCCACAAGATCTTGATTTACATAGTATCACTGACAGACTGAATAATGTAGAACCCTCTATAAAGTTCACATATGAACTTGAATCCAACATCACTACCTTTTCTGGGTGTCTTACTTATTGGGAATTTGAACAAACTAGAATTCAAGGTTTACCGTAAACCTACTCGTAAAAACAACCACATACATTTTTATTCACACCACAAAAGAACACCAAAAGAGGTATCATTATAACTTTTTAAGTCTACGCATTTGTTCCTCGAAATATCTAAATGATGAATTCAACCACATAGAAAGCTCCTTCCTTAACCTTTATACCCTAAATCTTTTATACAATTTGCTAAATCTAAAGCCCTCAAAATCCACAATAAGAATCAACCTTGAACTAATGCCAACTCCCAATCTTATAAAACCAGTTCCTCCTATAGATTAATAACCCTGCCTAACAATTCTTCTTCCAACAGCATAATAAACAACTTAAATAAACTCGATATTAAAACTACCACTTTACACTCGAAAACGGTCCGCGATTTCGTACACTCTAGCCCTCAACGTAACATATTTTCACATGCCGGTGTTTATTCTATGCCCTGTAAGAATTGTAAATTAAAACATATTGGTGAAACAACTCGGAACCTTCACGTTCACTCGAAAGAACACAAAAGAGACATTAGAATTGGTAACTTAAACAATGCACTTCTTTAACACATTTCTCAATCTAATCATAACTTCAATTTCAGTTCTACAAAGAGGCTCAGTAACATTCATAATAAAAGACTAAGACGAATTTTCGAGGCCGGTGCTATTTGACTCTTGAATTCAGTAAATACTTGTCCGGGCTTTTATAATATTTCCCCTTATTTGAGTAAATCCATTTAAAATAGCAACAATATATTCAATCTTTAGTTAATATATTTCACATATATCATAATTTTATACTTTCTCTTTTTCTTTTGTCTTTTTTCTTTTTCTTCTTCTTTTTGATTCGAAATCTTTCTCGATAAACAAACGGAACATAGATTCTAACAATATTTCTAATAAGTCAAATGACGTAATTTAAAAAACAAACTAAAGCTGATTCATTAATTAAACGGCCAACTTTTTCTTATTACATAAATTTTCCCTAGGTTTTTGTATTATGTACTTGTTGATTGTCCATTGTTGATTTTCCATCACAAATATCATCCCTCATAGTCCTGATGATGGTTCATGAGAACTGAAACGCGATAGTGTCGACTTTGTTTCTCAATATATCTCTCCTTCTACTTGGATTACCTTCTCAATTTTTCTCTATATATTGTCGAATTACACTCCATTATTTACTTCCATAAATATATGTGTAACAGTGAGATAGTGAAAACCATATACTGGTGTAATGTATATATATATATATATATATATATATATATTACAACATTATGTTGTTGTCATTATCACACTTGGTGGGTTCGTGGCAGATCAAATGCGGTATAATTTGAAGAGTGCTATTATAGCTACATGTTAAATCAAAAATTCATTTTCTTCATAATGCAATTATGATGATAACTTTCTCCCTTGGCTAAAATCATCACTATACACAATAAAAGAAATTTTATACGGCGAAATCCCCAACTGTCTCTCGACTTCCGACACCTTTTGCTACACATCACAGCCAATATATTCATGAGACAATCTCAAATCTGCCACGCGGCATATGTATCGTCATACACGCACATACTAACAATCACATATACGACCACACACAACACTACGCAAATATAATCTAAACATACACACACACACACACACACACACACATGACTATATACGCAATTCTAACGTAAGCATTCTTTTTACAGTATCTTTTCGATTTTTTCGTTTTCTCAAAAATCTTTCTTTTTCTGCTTGATGATTGTAGTATATAGACGGCATGATTGTGATATATAGACAGTATGAAACGTCCATGCTATTATATATATATATATATATATATAAAGTACAATTTTTATTCATTATATATATATATATATATATATTTTATATATATATATATATATTTATCTATTTATTCATATATATATATATATATATATATATGTATGTGTGTGTGTGTGTGTGTGTGTGTGTGAATGTATAGTAAAAACACTTATAAAAACATAAACAGCTGTATCGTTTCGAACAGTTTCATACTTGCGCGTTGATCAGGCGACGATTCTCAGTGTCTGTTGAAGCATAAAAAATCAATGTAAAACAAGCAAAAAGGTACAACTGCAAAATATATTAGTTGATATTAATAGATATCAAGAAAGGATAAAAGTTGCAGTAAAACTGAAGTTTTGTAGTCCTCATCGTAACAGTGTCATGGCCAAATTAAGTCTACTTATACAACAGTTCTGATGATCACGCAAGCATGGAAACGATTAGTAGCGACATTCCTTTTTGTGATTGTAAATTCCTTTTTATGGTACAAGTAACTGAACTCCTGATTTTTGTATGAACAAGCTCGTCTTGCTGAACATCTGCTAATGTCGTGAGTTCGATTCTCACTATCTTTTTGCTTTGGACCAGAGGAAGGCTTCATAAACATTAAAATATATAATTTTCTGAATTGCAAAAAAATATGAAAAAGCTTCATAGTAGATGTTTATACATATTTAAAATGAACTCAGATGAAATATATGAAGTATTGAATTATATATAGCTTTTTAAATATTGCAAACCATTTTCTGTGTCGATGAAAATAGTTTATTATATTCTGGTAGTTTTTGTTCAAATCATAAAAAATTCCTTCAAGTCCCTTACATATTTTATCAAACATTATCACATATGTAAATAAATATTATTACATATGTTCTCGAACAGTATTACATTTGGTAATAAATATTATTACTTTTGTTATAATTGTTTATAGCTAATTATCCATTGTAAAGTGAGAATTCAGAATTAACAATCATACAAAAGTTATTAAGAACAGTGATTTGTAGACTGATTTCAATGACCTTTGAACGTAAGTTCAATCATCTCAAAATTCTCGGAAAATGCAGCCTTGTACCAGCATTACTGTATTTCTCTTGTATATATGTCTACAAATGAATTTGACGACGCTCAGTATTCGTATCATAAAGTTTCTTTTGATTACTAAAATTCTAGTTATATATATATATATACGTGTGCATGTGTGTGTTTACAGCACAAACATAATGAGAATTTTAGAAACATTAAGACTTATTTAGCCCAGTGCTTCTCTGCACAAAGGTAAGACGCCTCCCTCAACATTCGTCATGGATATGACATTAAACAATCTGATGGCGAGGCTCCAGTGATGCTGGACCTTTGGGGAATGTAGAGTACCTCTCCATTGCCATCGCTCAAAGGTCCACTCTGGTCCGGAATGGTAGCACCTGAAAATGTCCTATCTATGGGTTAAATAGAACTGTTTGACATTTAAACTGAGTGCAAACAAATGACAAATTGAATTGTTTGAAATTGGTCTGTTTGATTTTTTAACTGTGTTTAAAAAAAACGACTGATATTTAATTGAATTGTAAGTGATACATAACAATACTTGGAACGATTTAACTTTGTTGACTTATGCTAAATTTAATTGTTAGAAATAGAAATTTTGGATATTTAACTGTGTGTATCTACACATTGATACTGCTATATGGATGCACTACATGGACTCTAACAAAACGGCTGGAGAAGAAGCTGGACGGCAATTACACAAGAATACTGCGAGCAATCTTGAACAAGTCCTGGCGGCAACACCCCACAAGACACCAACTGTACGGCCACCTGCCTCCTATCACAAAAACTATTCAAGTTAGACGAATCAGAAATGCAGGACAATGCTGGAGAAGCAGGGACGAACTCATAAGTGAAGTACGCTTATGGACCCCCACACATGGCCGTGCAAAAGCAGGACGACCAGCACGAACATACATTCAGAAACTAAGTGAGGATACAGGATATTGTCCTGAAGACCTGCCTGAGGCGATGAACGATAGGGAAAAGTGGCGAGAGAGGGTCAGGGATATCCGTGCTACCAGCACGACATGATGATGATGATGATCTACAAAATGTGTTTACAAATCATATATTTAATATATATGTGAAAACAGAATTTGGCAATAAATAGACAACAATGGTAGATATGACATAAAACCAAACCAAACCATATAGACATATTACATCTATGATCAAAACGTTCGTCACCTGATTTTTCTCGGGTTTTCCCATCCCCGAAAAATGTCTATCTTGTCTTCTAAAATAAAAGATTAATCGGCAATATAACTATTGACTTTTTTTTTTTCAAATTTGCCGAGGAAGACAACTAATCAATAGACTCCAAATTCTGACATGAAAATTTCACAATACCCACGTGGTATAAATGCCGAAACATAAAGTTGAGAAGTAGATGAATAGAATATCTTCTTTTTGAATTCAATAAACATAGCAAGGCAGTGAAATAGATGATTCAGTCAAATTTTACTAACATTGAATGAAATAAAAGCCAAAAACTTGCATAGGCAAAGAAACTAGATATGTCCAACAAACAAGAAATAGAAAAAATGACAATGGAGTTCAAGATAAAGAATAATAAAGAAAAAAGCCGCAGAAGAAACAATGTTATCGGAGATTCGGAGAATTCAATTAATAATCCTGGGAACATGGGAATAAAAAGAAAAACACAGAGCGCAAAACGATAGGAAGAAGAAAATGGAGTGTGACAAGAGGAACTTCCATTGGGATTAAATAACGTTGATGTCCTTGTTGGTCAGGAAAAATGCAGACGATGGAGAGAGGGGAAAATCATGCAAGTCTATTTGAATGGACAATGAATGCTATTTATGGAAACCAAAGCAAAAGAGGAGGAAAGGAAGGAAATGACAAAAGATGAAAGAGAGGAATAAGGAATTAGATAAAATGAAGGAATTAAAAAGAAAGAAATAGTTTCGGGGTGAAAGAGAGAGAGGAACAAAAAGCGGAAAAAGTGAAAAAAAGAAAAAAAAAAGATAATGTAAGAAAAGAAAAATATAACAAAGAAAACAAGAGGAAAAAAAGAGAGAGAGGAACGAAGGAAAAATGAAGAAAAGAAGAATGTATGGGTGGAGGAAATAAAAACAGAAATAAAACAACGAGTAAAAAAAGACATAAGAACTAAATAATACATTAAAAGTTATACAAATCCAAAAAAGGGATGAAGCAAAGAATGATTACGAAGTTTAAAAAATGATCGAAAAATAATGAGAAAGAAAAAAAGAAAGAAAGATTTTTGGATGAAGCTAGAAACAAAGGGAAAAAGAAACAGGACAAACCCTTGTTTGAAGAAAAAGACAAAAAAAATTTGTTATAAAGAAAGAAATTACTGGAAATTAATAAGAAAGAAAGAAAGAAAGAAAGAAAGAAAGCTTGTTGGATGAAGAAAGAAACAAAGAAAAAAATGAAAATTGGAAAACCTTGTTCAAAGAAGAAAAACAGAAAGAAAAATAAACATTGTTTAAGGAATGAAAAAAGCTAAAAAAAAAAAAAAAAGGAAGAAAACTTTGTTATAAAGAAAGAAATTACTGTAAATTAGAAAGAAAGAAAGAAAGAAAGAAAAACTTGTTAGAAAAAATGAAACAACAAACAAAGAGAAAATGACAGGAAATTTATCGGAAAGAAGTAAAGGAAGAAAAAAATGAAATTTAAAACAAGAATGAAAAGAACGTTTTGGGCCATATCAGAATGAAAGTAAAGTACAACAGTTGATGAAGGAACGGTTTTAAATACGAAAGAAAAAAATGAAAAACGCTTTTTTTACGATTTTGAAGATCTCTTTATACATATTCAAGGAAATTACTTCGAAGGAGACAGTCGGAACTATGTTTTAGCACTTATTTTCATACATAAATTTTTTGAACTTCAGGATCGAATTTTGAATCATGAGTATCATGATTTTGTTTTGAATTGATCAACTTCAAGGAGAAACTTTTTTTAATTTGGATATAGCCCAGTCGGCTGGAGCTGTAGAATATACCGACTCATTCTCTGCAGAGGTGGAGGACCCCCACCACCAACGAGTGTCTTAGATATGACTCTAAACAATCTGATGGTGAGGTTCAAGTAATGCTGATGCTTTGGGTGGGGATGCGGAGTACCCCTTCGTTACCATCATTCCCAGGTTCCTGCTGTGGTAGTACCCGATAGCGTCCTATCTGTGGGTCAAATAGAACTAAACTGCGTACTTATGCTAAATTGAATTGTTTGAAATCGAACTGTTTTTATGCAAAACTGGATTGTTTGAAATAGAACTGTTTTTGACATTGAAGCTGAATTGTTTGAAATAAGACTATTTTGACTGTGTCTTAAAAACTATACTCATACTAAATTGAATTGTTTGAATTAGAACTGTTTGACTTAACTGAACAGTTTGAAAAAGAAATGTTTTTGACAATTAAAATGAATTGTTTGAAATAAAACTGTTTATTTGTATAAAAATAGATTGGGCATTAAATAACCTACAAAGGTTGATATGCCCAGCAAACAAACAAACTTGGATAATCTAATCGAATGTAAAGTGATGAATCTTATATTTCCTGTTCATTGCTTTTTCATTGTGTAAAAACGAATGTTAAAACTGCGATTATAAATTAAAATTTGGAAAAATGAGTTTGAAATTCTTAAATGCTACATGCATTTAAGAGTATAATGTATGGGATTCACCTTATTTCCGTTGTTTTTTACCACAACTCTTTAACCGTCATTCTACTTTCGTTAGTATTCAGCGTGCATTGAAAGTGAAGATCAAACACCCCTAATTTCTTATGCACGTTGCATCGTAAAATGACAATCTGACGTTAGCGATAAAAATGATATGAAAGGAGTACGTGTTGAAAATCGATAATTATTGACAATACTTGAACTAAGAAATTCAAAATATTCTATGCATAGAAAATTATATTAAAAACGGAGAAGTAAAAATAGAAAATGAAATTTTTGTGACGAGTCATGTGGAATTTTGTATTACGGAAAATGTTTAAACATTATGAATATAATATAGTTCTACATGGACCTAAGTCAATAATTGGTTCGCGGAAAAGTGCTGATTGCAAAAACTTGGGCAAATCAAGATATTTTTTCAGTTTGAATTAAATCAATTTCAATTAATCCATTTATGGCACTCACACACACACACACACACATATATATATATATATATATATATATATATAGCATGTTTGGTTGAAGACCATGGAGTATGTTTTTAAGATCTTTAAATGAAGACATTCAAGTCTTCTTGTTTTTTTTATGTCAGGGTCAAGTGGGTGAAGAAAGTGTCCTATACTAGCCCATGCGCTTTCGACCATTTCGCTGGTCATCCTCAGGGGTTGTGTTAGGTTGTTTGTTACAATGAGTTGTTGTGATTCTTATAAAAAAAATTTATTTGGAGTGGGTTTTTTTTTTAATATATTGTTAGCTCATCCCGGTAGAATGAGTGGTAGGGTTAGTTATTGAAAAAAACTTGAATGTATTCATTTAAAGATCTTGAAAAGAATACACTACGTGGTCTTTAACCGAACATGCTTAGATAACGACTAACTGCGAGAGTATACAATATATATATATATATAAGCATTTTTTGTATTTCATAAACAAGCATATTGATTAAATAGACGAAAAGGGTTCTCCATAGCTACTTTTAAGAAGTGCGATGAAGGTTATCGTTGTAGGAAATGAAATCGGTAACCCCAGTTGAAATCATCTCTTTAGCCACATCGGCTATTTTAGAATTGTTTTTCTTTTTTAGGGACACCGCAAGACACTTTTGTCATTGCAATTCAGTCATCAGCGAATCGAGATGATAGCACAAATTCCTTTGACTTTCTCTTGTCATCATATTTGGTAAAACTTCTTGCCGGCACCCAGTATCTGAACAGAGCTGACGTGCGTCCAAGTGTAGGAATCCACAAGAGAACCACATTTATGAGTTCATCCCAGCGTGTCTAACTTGGATTATTTGTGAGATGGGAAGTAAGTGGCCGGACAACTGCTGTTTTGTAGGATGCTTCTTCAAGGATTTGCTCAAAACAGCACCTAGCATCATTGTGTAGTTGCTATCAAAAGT